>PVKZ01000971.1:0-534311 GCA_004027375.1 Macroglossus sobrinus
CCTTTAAAATGCCTTGGTCCAAAGAAGTACAGCCCACCTGTATGTAACTGAACTCAGCCCTTTTTAATAGAAGTTGGTTTAATGATCTTCAGTAGCCCTTTGTGAACATGCCTCATAGAGATATTGCCTCTATACAAGTGTCTTATTAGATTAACCCTACCAATCACTGACACTATTGTTCTAGTTGTCTATGTTTTACTGCATAACAGACTGACTCAAAATTTGGCTTAAAACAGCAACTTTTCTTTCACTACTTTCGTGGGTCCAGAATTTAGGCAGGATTAGTGAGGTGATTCCTGACCTTGGTGGTATTCAGCTAGTAGCTAGTCCTGGGTAGAGGGTCCAAAACACATCTGCTGCCTTGACAGAGTGGCTGTATAGCCCCTCCACATGGTCTCTACAGAAAGGTAGATGGTCTTTGCATAGCTAATGGCTTTGGATTCGGCCTCTGAAATTATGCAGACTTAACCCAGATATAAAGAGAAGGTGGATTCATACACTAGACCATGAATCCTGAGGACATGTTTCATTGGGTGGCTATCTTTACAGATTAGTCTCTCTTAAAGGAGTCTGGATAAAATAATTCTTTCAATCTTAATATATTCCACTAATACTTTTGTAGTCTTTATAATTTAGCACCTTGGAAAACACCCGGTTGGCCTGTGCCTTAATCAAGGTCTGTCAATACTAATAACCTATATTGGTTGTTCTGTGGGGTATACCTGCAGTCTTCCCTGTGGGAATTTGGTTGACTGAGTTCATTTCAAGAGCTTGATTACCATGTGTGAAGTGATAAAAGAATATGTTTGCAACACTGGAGCTCAGATCATCAACTGCACCTTCACTGCAATGGAAATTCAGCTGGAATACTCAATGAGGCCCAATTCATTGCCAGTTAGTTTAATTTGACCCCTGGCTTAATATATAACTTCCTTCCACTTTTATTCATCACTGTATTTCATATCTTAAATAATCACTGCACAGGGTCTGCTGATTCTACTGTCGGATGCTAATTATTATTGAAATAGCCTTTTCCTGTTCTCCCTGCTTCAGTCTTTCCTCCCAGCAGTCTGATCTATTGTCAATCTAGTGCTCCTTTAAAAATCCGAGACAAATCATGATACTTCTAGGTTTGGAGCCTTTCTCCTACTTAGTAAACTTCAAAGCTCTTACAGTGACTTATGAGGTCATATGTGATCTATACCTCTTTTTTTATCTGTGTTTTTATACATTTGTTCATTCATACATTCATTCAGCAAGTATTTATTTAGTACCTATTATGTGCTAGACACTCATGAGCAGAGAATACAGCAGTAAACTAAGGAGATAAAAATCCCTGTTTTTATATTCCCCTCTCACTCATTCTTCTCCATCCACGTTGGTCTCCCTGCTGTTCCTGAAGCATCCCAAGCATGGTCCGATCTCTGAGCCCTTGTGTTCACTCTTCTCTCTGCTTGGAAATGATCTTCTCCCAGAAATATCTGCCTGGCTCAGTCCTTCACTTCATTTAATTTTTTATGTTCAAATATCACCTCCACAGAGGCTATTTTTTTGACCACTTTGTAAAAAGTAATAGCTATCTCCATACCAAAGTCCCTCCCCCTTGTTTTCTTATTAATATTTACCACCATATGGCAAGCTATATATTTAATCGGTAGCTTATTATCTGGCTCTTTCCACTAGAATGGAAAGTCTGTGAAGGCAGGGCATATGTATATTATTTAATGTTATAGCCCAGTTTGAATCATAGCCAGCTTTCAATAGGTGGCTATTCAATAAAATTTTGGATTTAGTAATATAAATTCTGTTAACAGAAAATTAAATATCTCTTTAATGATTAAAAGTCCCCTACTTATCTGTATTTTTAATTTATCTAGATATGGTTCAACTACAGATTAGATAGCATTTAGTGATTTAACCCCTTGTCCCAAGATTAAACACATTATAACTTATATTTATCCACAGTAGCATAAAGAGAGAGGCAGCAGAAACCCTCCTTTGTGGTTCTACAGAATAAAGACCTCGTTTGTACTTCATTAAGAGAAAATATATGGGAGAAGGATCTTAAGTCATCATCTTTTAGATTATCCATATTTTCATATTTATGCATTATGCTTGCACTCAATTTATTCTGTTAAGCAATGAAGCAGCAAATATTGGTTTACTTTAATTAAAACCTACTCAAATTAAACTAACACTAATTAAAGTTATATTACATTAAGTGGACCATCACACATCATGTAGTAACTATATATAAATGGAGAACTGGCAGAATATTTTTTTTTTTTATTTTGTCACTGATGATTCTCAAATTGATAAACTTAGGCACAAAACACTACTTATTTGTCACTCAGAGAATTTAGATAATGCCTTGATATGCCATGCTGCCTATGTAGACAGATTCATTCAATCTTTTTTAACCTCAGCTTTCAAATTACATAGAATTTTGAGTGATTTAAACAATATTAACTCAAAAGTGGAAAATGTAATAAGCTATGTTGGATTTTTTCAGGAGACTTGAAGCAAATAGAATAAATTGTAATCATTGTTTATGAAGGAAATATTAATATAATTGATAATTTCATACAGAATTCAAAAAAATCAAGCATGCAGGACAAATTCCACCTACTGTCTATATATTTTTGTTGTTGTTCAGCCTGAGAACTAAGAATGGTTTTTGTTTTTAAATGGCTGAAAAAATCAAATGAAGAATGTTTTATGACATGTGATAGGTACATCAATTAAATTTCATTGTCCATAAATAAAGTTTCAGTGGAACGCAGTCACAGCTTTTTCTTTATATATTGTCTATGGCTGCTTTCACATGAAAGTAGAGTTATAATTGTTTCAAAAGATCTTTTGGCTCCTGAAGACTAAGATATAAACTATTTGGACCTTTTCAGAAAAAGTTTGCTGACTGTGATTAAGTATATCAGTTTCCCCAAATTTAGTCAGTAGACAATGTGCATCAGAATAAACTAAAGGGAAAAAAAAGTAAGTGCAGATTCTCCATCTCTGCCTGGACATTCTTGTTCAGTGGCTCTGGAGCAGTTTCAGGGCTCCAGCCTCTGGGCCTGTAAGGGTCTGTGGGGGAGTACATAGAATCAGAAGGGTTAGTACTCACTCACTCCACATTGCATATACTGCAATTTGTCCTTTGAGTAAGTCAACTGCGGCATTGTTCCCTTGTTCATCATATCTCATTCATTCTGTGTATTATTGTAAATAATATTTTCAGAAGGCAATTACTTTCTTTAGTAATGACAACACACATTTTTCTGAGTTTATTTTGTTTACATCCTTAGACTATCTTTAGTTATGCAATTATGTTAATATGGTAATTTAAATGGGGTAATATAATTTACAGAGACAAAATCCATAACATGAAAATTATGGATTAAACTACTTGTCACATAGAACAGATTAAATACCAATATTCATGAGCAAATTATCACCAGTTTCTCATTAATGTAGATTTGAAGTGAGGATGGTGCTCAATCACGAATTATGCCTGGAGCAAAAGGAGATTGGGCTCATTTATTCAACAAAACATAGAATTCTGTATTCCAATGCATTATGTAGAAGCAAATATATTAACCACATGTGCTGCATTTATCACTTTAAATTGAATCTAGATATGGACTTTTGATCTGAATTCTGTAAAACAGAGTTAGAGATGCTACTAGGTACCTGAGGAACATTCATAGACTAAGCACTTTTTAAATTCCTATTTTTGGCTCTATTTAATATTGCTATGACTCATTTATTATATGAAAATATTTAGACTTTATAATGTCATTGTTACTTTCTTCAGGGGTTAATTAGCAAAAGGCTTAATTTTAAAATAAAAATCTTTGCTTAGTGATGGGTTATATAGATGATAAGTAAATGTTCAATAACTCAATATGATTTGTAAGTCTTTCTAAATAAAGGTGGAGAAAGTGAATACTAACTCTGCTCTTGCCAACTTGGTCTAAAATTGAGCTAGAAGAATGTACACTATAATTCTGTAGATTTTTTTTTGTTTTTTGAGGTGAAAAATTTTCATTGAGATAATTGTAGATTCATATGCAGCAGTATAAAATAATAGAATGATCTTAAACACTTTTTGCCTAGTTTCCCCTAGTGGAACTATATTGCAAAACTATAGTGCTATAATATCACAAACAGGATATTGACATTGATACATTCCACCTGTCTTATTCCTAGTTCCCCAGTTGTACTTGTGATCTTTTGTGTGTCTATGTTTAGTTCTATACAATTTTATCACATATATAAGTCACTCCTGCTCTTTTATTATTTTTAAAATTATTTGCTTGATATATCTTTTTTCCATTTTAAAAATTTTAATTTATCTATGTTGAATTTGAAGTAAGTTTATTACAAATGGCATAAAGTTGGGTCATTTTTAAATCCATTCTTCAATCTTTGGTTTTTGATTGACATATTTAAATTATTTGCATTTCAGGTAGTTATTGATGAGATAGAACTATTTGCCATTTGATTTATTTACTCTTTTTGTTTCCTTTGTTTCTCATTTCCGTGTTGTTTTTTTTTTGTACCTTCCTGTGGGTTACTTGACTATTTTTAGAGTTTCATTTTGATTTATTCATAACGTTTTTGAGTGTATCACTTTGTGTAGTATTCAGAGTGGTTTCCTGGGTATTACAATATGACATACATGTGACTGATCACAGATTACTGATATCAGACTTTTACCACTTTGTGTAAAGTATGAAAACTTCACTTCCACATAGTTTATTTTCTCTTCCTCACTTTTAAATATCATTATATTAAATATCAGATGGTTTTAATATTTTGTTTTAGTTACCAAATATGATTCATAAAACTCATGAGTAAAATGATAATTTATTATATGAATCTATATTTCTGATTTTTCTGTGGTTCTACCTGATAACTTCAAGTTTATTTCCTCATTTTATTTTTGTTTGAAGAACTTTCTTTGGACAATCTTTAAGGCTAAGTCTGCTAGTAACAAAATCTTTTCATTTCCCTTCATTTGAGAATATCTTTATTTCCCTTTTTTTCCTGAAAAATTTTTTTCCAGTATAGTGGGTTGAATGATGGTCCCCAAAATATATGTCCACATCCTAATCCCCAGAACCTGTAAATGTGATCTAATTTGGAGAAAGGGTTTTACAAATGTAATTACATTAAGCATCTTGAAATGAAATTATTCTGGATTATTTATGTAGGCCCAAAATTCAATGATAATTATTTTTATAAGAGACAGAATATGGCGGAAAAGAAAGAAGAGGGGAAGAGAGAGAGAGGGCAAGGAAGAGGGAGAAAAAGACCATGTGAATATGGAGGAAGAGATTAGAGTTATGCAGCCCCAAGCCAAAGAATACCAAGAGCACCAGAAATTGGAGAAGCAAAGAATGAATTCTCCCCTAAAACCCAGAGGGAGCACAGACCTGCTGACCTCTTGATTTTGGTCTTCTGCCCTCCAGAGCTGTGAGAGAAAAAAATTTCTGTTGTTGTAAGCCATTCAGTTGGTAGTAATTTGTTGCAGCTGCCCTAGAAAACTAATATAGCTAAATATAAAATTTGTGGTTGACAGTTCTTTTTTCTTTAATATTTGAAAACTATTATGGCACTTTCTTCTGGCCTCTGTGGATTCAGATGAGAAATACATTGTCAGTTCAAACTGGTGTTTCCCTGTAGATACATGTTGTTTCCCTCTGACTACTTTTAAGACTTTTTTTTTTGTCTTTAGTTTTCAGAAGTTTGATTATGATGTTTCTCGGCCTGGATATCTTAAGTTTTATCTTGTTTGGAATTCACTCAGCTTCTGGAATCTATAGGTTTGTATCTTTCACCAAATTAGGAAAGATTTCAGCCATTATTTCTTCCATATGCTTTTAGCCTTTCTTTCTCTTTTCCTCTGGAAGTCTGATGATGCAAATGTTAAATCTTTAGTTATTGCCCCACAGATTTCTAGGTTTTCATTATTTTTTCTGTTTTCTTTCTGTTGTCAGATTGCAAAAATGCCATTTTGATGTCCTCAAATACACTGACTCCATCTTATTTTATCTCCACTCTACTATTAAGCCCATTCAGAATTTTATTGATTTTTGCTATTGTATTTTTCAGTTCTCTAATTTACACTTAAAAAAAATAACTTCTCTTTCTTTGCTGAAATTTTTTATTTTTTTATTTAGTCCAGGAGAATTTGTACTTGATTGTGGAAGCTTTTTATGACAGCTGCTTTAAAATCCTTGTCAGATAATTCCAACATTCAATTTACCTCAGTATTACCATCAGTTGATTGTCTTTTCTTATTCAAGTTGTAATTTTCTTAGTTCTTGGTATGACAGCTGATTGTGTGTGTGTGTGTGTGTGTGTGTCCTAGACATTTTATCTATTATGTTAAGAGACTCTGGGTCCTATTTAAATATTTCATTTCAGCATGCAGTCACTCTGTGTAGTTTATTATGTAAGTCCTGGCTTATATTTGTGGCTTGTGGTCCCAATGACAACTTAATTTTTGAAGTGTTTGTGGTGTTACTTTGGTCTGCTTTGTTTATCTAGTGTCACGGGGACCCCATTGGTCACTAATGATGCTGCCTAAAGAACAGCTGGGAGGGTTTCTCCACACAGGGCCACCATGTTTCTTTACCAAAGTAAAGGGAGTCTCAGGCTCATGAGATCAAAGAGGCTTCCTAGGTCGGGGTCCTGCAATGATGGTATTATTCCTGCTGGGGAGATGCAGAGCATTTCTTAGGCCAGGAGCTTATTGTGGCAAAATTTCCCCCAGTGCTGCCCACTGGCTACCCCTCTGTTTCTGGGTGGGGTATCAGAGTATCAGGCCTGGGAGACTATGAGATTCTTGGCCAGGCTTGGTGTGCTGAGATCTCTTTTGGTGCTGCTGGGCTCCCTTGGAATCTCTTGGAGGGGAGGGGATTTTCAGACCCAACAGAGAAGGAGAGTCCTTCTAGCCATTTGCTGTTAGTGGATCTCCCAGCGATTCCCCTTTCCAGTAGTGCTGGAGGCTTGTTGTGGGAGGATATATTTGATCTGCATGAACAATAAACCTTCCTAAACTGTCTTCCTTTGCTAGTTTGGGGTCAGAAAATATTAGTTCTGAGTCAACTTTTTTGTTGGGTAAAGAAATATAAGATATCTGTTGCTGAGTTTTTCCTATAGTTCTGGGGTCCCAAACAAGTTTGCCTTCTTCTCATCACCTTTTCGAGTTCTCCTTTGGTTGCCTCTTTTATGATTTCCAGGGTTTTACTAGGCAGTGAGGAGCAGAGAGAAATGGATTTATGGCATCTTGTTTGGACTCAAAGTCTTGCATAAACATTTTATTCAAATATAATGCATTTACAGAGAAGGAAAACCCTTCTTTATGGTCTATATCCCTCTACTATGCACACAAAAAGATATGTTAAAGTCCTAACCCCCAGTATTTCAGAATATGGCCTTATTTGGAAACAGGGTTGTTGCAGTACTTATTTAAAATGAAGCCCTAATGGAATATGCTGAGCCTTTAATCCAATATGACGGGTGTCACTATGGGAAGAGGGGAATAGGCACAGAGACATAGGCACATGAAGGGAGAACATCATGTGACAACAGAGGCAGAGGCTGAAGTGTTGCAGCCAAAAGTCAAAGTATGCCACGAATTGCCAGTAAACTGTGAGAAGCTAGGATGAGGCAAGGAAAGGCTTCCCCTACAGGTTTCAGAGGGAACATGGTATTGCTGATACCTTGATTTTAGACTTCTAGCCTCCACAACTATGAGACCATAAATTTCTGTTGTTTTAAGTGACCTAGTTTGTAGGACTTTGTTACAGCAGCCTTAGGAAACTAGTGCAGCCTATATTTTGAAATTCCCTTCCAGCCATAGAAAGTAGAGTGACTTTGAACAACTGAGGGACCACATTTTTCTAGTCTATAACCAAATTAAGTACTACTAGCCATTATCAATTATTTCTAAAGGAGGGAACACAGAACAGTCAGTCTCCTACATGCTTCTTTTTATAACATTTTCTATATGAACACCTACTTTCTATGATGCATGGTTAAAGGACAAAGCCTTTACTGCTGCTTGGAAAACTTTTATTCATCTCTTACTGACTCCCTGACTATTTTCTCACATCCCCGCCCCCAAAGAAAATTTCTTTCACATTCTGTAAATTATTAGTTTCTCTTCTTCTAAGCGAACTCTCTCCAGATGACCTACCCTCCTACTCATTTTATGAAATAATAGCTATATAAAATGAATCACCTCAACTCCTCTCCCATCATCTCCAAAGAAGTGCTCAAATCAGCATTGTATCTCCTCCCATATCTTTGTGCAAATATCTGTCTTTGAAAATAAAACTCTGCTTTGAGTCAACTGGGCTCATCTGGAGAGAAAGTGTTAGGTTGTGAAAAAAACATAATTTAGGTATACTTACTGGCATTTCTAGACCTCTAAATTTTTCATCCATAAATGAAAGGTATAGGGTTAGATTATTACTTATAGTGACAGACAAATCAAGGGACAGCCTGTACTGGAAGACAGAATGTCTGTCCAAGAGAATTTGGGAAGCCATAGACCATCTCCTTCCATTACTTAGGTGACTTTCTGGAAGTAAGCAGTCAGCAAAAAAGAAAATCAAAATGGAACCAGAAATCTTTGGAGAGCTGGTCCAGGTGGCAAGGATAATGTTTGCAAAATGAGATGCAAGAATCAAGGGACTTGGTAACAGTCAATTTCATAGTTATGCTCTATTCTAGCACTGTTGTATAGAAATATAATGTAAGTCACAAATGCAAGCTGCATACATGAAAAGCTATGGGTGAAATTAATGTTAATAATGCATCAATAATACTATATCACGTTCTTTTTTTATATTAAGTCTTGGACTCTTGTGTGTATTTTTCACTTACATCTCATCTCAGTTTTATGAGTGACATTTCAAGCACTCAATAGCCACAAGTGGCTAGTTACTACCATACTGAACAGGTGGGTCTCTATAACATACTATCAGTGACTTCTGGTTGTGTACACATTACCTCTTTCACCTAGCACTTAACCATTTACTATTTCCCATATTCTAGGTTTCTTACCTCCTGCCTTTATTACTGAATTTTTAGCTTCATGTTTTCTCTTAGATTCCAAATTTTTTTCCAAATTAAGTTTTTTCCTTTCTGTACTTGTATTTTTATGTATTCCTGAACTTAAAGAGCATTGTAGCACCATTTGCTACATCAGCCTGCCTGGGAGACAACTTAGATAACCTATGTACCTCGCCTTCTCCCTTCTCTTGTCTCCATACCCCATATTTTCCTAAGTTTTGCTTAGTGGACAGGCCTTCCTCCTTTTCCTTTCCAATCAAGGTACTTGGGTCAAGTCCCTTATTCAGTTCCCACTCTTTTCCTATCCACATACCATATTCCTCATGCTTTTGTTTGTTCATATATTTGCTAGTTTTCATTCTAGAAATATTTACTGAGTACCTGTTATGTGCCCAAATTTGTATGAGGTATTAGGGATATAGTGATGAAGGAGATGGACAGAACTTCTATGTTGAACATTGCTAAAAGGCTATGAGTGAGACAGACAGTTAAATAATTAGGGTAATATGTTACAGAAAAAAAGAAAGCCAGGGTGCTTTGGGAGCCTGTAGCTTACCCCATTTACCTGGAGTTCTGATAATGTAGTTTACCCCAATATGTTAATATCTGGGGTTATTATGTCACAGCTCTCACTGGCATTGCCATTTTAAAACTCACTATTATTCCAATTGTTAGTTATTATTTTTTATTTTAAGAAAGCAAATATTTCAAGTACATTATAGTTAAATCAGTTTACTGTACATTAATTTGGTTGTAAAAAACAGAACCTGGCCTGAACTACTTAAGCAAAGAGGAGAAATCCATGCATAGCTGTGGGCAGGGTTGAACAGCCAACCCAAGGGCAAGCCAGGTATAGGTGGATTCATAAACTGTAAAAAACTTGAGGCTTGAATATCCTCCTTTCTTTTTCTCTCCATGTTTCTTATCTATGTTTCTATGTACTGTTTCTATCTCATAGCCTGTGCCATCAGGCAGTAATAGATAATTTTTCCCAGTTAAATATAAAGAACTTGGTGATCATTTCTGGACTAATTATGTGTGACTCTGGGAAGGAGCAGGCATCTTCTACTGTGGCCAGGTACTGAGGGAGGTCAGAAGGGCACATTTTCAAAGAGAAGGCAGGGTGATGGGCACATAAAACAATACATTTCTATTTGCTATATCTGGCAAGCAAACCACTAGTGTTTTCAAGTCCAAGACATATTTTAATATTTAGGATTCAGAAACAGGAAATCAGAATTCTTAGAAATTTCCAAAATTATAAGTTTTTCTTAAAATACATGCAATGTTCTTTATACTCTTACAACTCATTATTGTGGCTATCTAGAAATAATTGATTAATAAATAAGAAATATTAAGCTTGGAAGTTACTTACTAAGGATTGTAGTCTACAGTAAATATTTGAACACTGAAAAATACTAGAGAACAAAGATAGCATTCAAATAATGTAACATTTAAATCCTCTAGCAAGGCTAGCAATGCTACACCAAAACATACGTCTAAATGCAAATTTAAGGTTTTATTTTGTTTCTTGAATTTTTTGTTCATTGCAACACCTTTCATAGGGTTTTCATAAAGGATATGGTGTGTCTAGGTTATGAACACAGAGTATGGCAACAGTTACAAGCCAAAGTGACTGATTAGACTGATTATTTCTCTTAAGTGGACTTGTCCAAGTTCCTGAAAAAGTCGACCTTAACCTTCAACTTCAAATGTCAGCTTTTACTTCTCTTGCTTTCAACTTGACAACTATGAGTTTCTTAGAACCAGTAAGGTCTTTGTGTTGATTGTTAAGGTTTAATTCCTGCAAGAGAATTATAATTAATTTTCCTAATTTCAACTGATTTTTCTTGCAATTTAGAATTTGGAAAACCATTTTTTGTATGTGTGTAATTCTGGAAAAGAATCCCTACCTAAACACTCTGCTATTTAAACATAATTTCTATAGGGAAATGTATTTCAAATTCTAAATGACTGATTTGCAATTATGAAGGCTCTAAAAAACGCCCTTTATGGGCAAAGGGATTTAATAATATAGACCATGTGGTTATTCTTCCTTTCCCTGCAGCAGAGATGTAATTATTATATTATTACCAAGAAGATTGCTGACAGGCTCTGAATGCCTGATCTAGAAAGAATTTTATACATCATTCAGCAAAGTAAGGGAGTCTACTATCCTTTGTGAGATTCCTAGGTAAGCTTTGTCAAATGTTATGCTTTCTCATAGTTTTAACACTGGTATTAGAGTATTAGGATAAAAGAAGCCTTTTTCAAATAACTTAAGAAAGTTTGATTCAGTGTTAGTACATCCCACCTACTCATCAGGGAAAGTTGCAAAAGAGGTCAGACCATTACTTTCTTTTGAAGCATTCACCCCTGTCTCACCAGAGCTTGGCTGTGGACAGTGGACAGAGTCTTCTGAGGTTGACCATTAATCCTGGGCATCCAAAGTGCTGTGATAGTTGAAAGAAGAAAACAGTAATTTCTCTGGAAGAGGGCTGAAATATTTGGACTTGGGGACATGTTCATGAGAACTTCAAAGAAAGAGAAAGTGACCAGTCACTGACACCACAAGATGGTTCTAGTAGTTCTCTTGTGTGTCTGCCAAACACATGTACTGAATGATCCCTAAGGGATTAAACACTGTAACATGGGAAGGCAGAAAAAGAACCCAAGTCAGGTGCCTGGCATGCAGACATTCAAACATTTGCCACATTGAATTAAAGTCAGGGCCTTGCCTTTGAAGTGCCTTACAATATAACCAGATAAATAAACTAAAGCAAAATTAAAAAACTTTTAAAATCACATCTAAAGAAATTCATAAGCAAGGATAAATGAACATAGAGTAAATTTACTATAGCAAAATCCCAATTCATTGTAACCTTACTAATCACAACCTTAATTAACTAGAGGTTTAAAAAAAGGACAAAACACCAACAAATGAACCGACAGCAGCATCTACTAATAATCTAACATTCTACTGCCTTCTCTGATTACATCAAAAATAATATATGGTGAAAAGTATGTTCAGAATGATCAGTTTTAAATACTGATATGATTCATATAATAAATAAAATGTGTCTGTTTTACAGATTTTTTAAATTAAGGTAAGCAAATAAAAAAAATTCAAAAAGCATTGAAATAAAATAAAGGGGTTGTAACCAGAAAAATTAAATGAAGTGGATAACCAAATCTCTATATATTCTGGTTAATTGGGGTTGTTTTATACATGGGCACCCAAGGGAAACTTGGCACCATAACATCATAGCAGTTTTTAAACCTTCTGGATTTGTAGGTACTTATTATGGTAATTACTAAGATCTGACTTTTATGACATGACCATCCACCTAAAATCCAACCCTACAAATGATATGGCTCTCTACCAAGCCCCTCAGCATCTTGGGGAATTTCCATTTGAACCAAGCAGTTAGTGGTAAATGAAGTCCTTTGGGAAATTTCCACTTAGGGGTATCTTATATCTGATTTCTTTGCTCCAGTGCATCCTCTGGGGTACTCTCAAGTGTGGTTTAGAGTTATTTGAGCCTCTCTTCGATTTATCTTCCTATTCTATCTGTCTCAACCCCAAGCTGCCTTGGCAGGTAGTGTGGTAACCAAGATCGACTGCAGAGTAGCCAATCTTCCTCCCTGAAGCCCACACCTGCTGGAAATGAGTACTATTACAACAGTGAGCAGCTCAACTACAATCAGTAAGAAGCCTTTAGGAAAGGCGGAAGCCTGAATAATCTCCATTCCAACCCTTGACTGAAACCAGAAACCCAGGGAAACTCAAGGATAATTTTCAACTTCCCAACTCCTTCAATCTAAATGGAAAGAAAAAAATTGAAATAAATAAAAGAAAGAAGAAAGAAGCTAAAATAATTTATTTCCAAAGCTACAATTACAAAGCTAATTATGAAAGAAACAAGATCTAAAAATGATAACTAACCAGCTCTTTGGGAGGAAGCAATGTTCCTCTACTCAGAAACTACCTAGGGGCTATCCTTAGCTATTTTTAAAATGTGTTATTAAAAACATTTTAATTTGTTATTAAATATTACTGTATCAACATAATTTTTTAAATGATGGTGGTAGTGCAGGAGCTATCTTGTCAATCAATAAAACAATGTTGCTTCCTTTTTATACCATGGTAGCTATTAAGATTATTATATTATGATGTTATGTTATACTATATTATACTTTATTAAAATTATATAGCTGACTACAGAGTTGTTCCACAGGGAAAGCCATGGGGGCAGATTTGACCACAGAAAGCATATTTCTAAAATAGAAAATATTAAAGGTGCGACACCATTTATTGGAGACATCTTGCCTTAACCATTTGTTTCTGTTTCTTCTTATAATATTTAATAGGGCATTAAATCAATTCAAAGATCTATTCTCAACAGAAGACATTCTTTGATCCTTTACATGCAAATGGAATATCCTGTCTGGATATCCCTATCTTCCACTGAACCAGTTACTGTCAGTGCCCCACACATATCACCTCAGCTCCCACATTTCTGGACACCCCAACCTCTAAGCTCCTGTGACCCTTTCCCTGAGGTTTTTCTTGGGTGATGGGAGTCTACTTAATTCATGAATGGGTCAGTTCAGAAATGCCTAGGAAGTAACACTTTCTGGGAGCCACCTTTAACCAGCCATGAAGGAAAGTTGTGGGAGAATAACTGAGCTACCTCATCCCGCAGTTGGGACAACGCTGCAGTGTATGCTACACAGTTAGTCAGAGTTCCCAAAGGGTCTGGTTCTTAGTTTTTTGCAGTAATAACCTGCTAAATCAGCTCTGTGCCACACTCCTTGGCTCAGCATGTTTTGGGGAAGCATCAAAGACCCAATTTCACCCATTGTATCACTTTTCTCCTTCTAACTCCCACCTCCAATGACCTAGAGAGCAACAAGTCTCAGAAATACTTTTGCCTAAGGTAAAAATGGGGACATTTTACTGCCTTCTCGCTTCTGGCTTCTACTCACTATCACCCCACCTATAAACCCCCTTTCTGCCTCTGCTTTCTCCCTCATCCTGCCCCAACTCCTGAACTCCCACCTATAAGACGCCGCTCCTCCTGAAAACGACAATCATTACTAATTCTTGTTCTGAAAAATGAAGCTGCATTGATAAAATAGCAGATGGAAAAGATAGGTACATATCAACTTCCTGCATACATACTTTCTCAATTCACTAAGATCAGAATTTCCGAGGAACATCCGGAAATTCATGCATTTCCTTTGATTGTCACAGCTGTGATAAAAGTAAGCAGGGCAAATCTCTGATTCTACACCCACCACTCCTCTTCCCCACTCCAAGATAATAAATTGTTTAAAATACTTTGCTTTAACTCTTATGATGTATTGCTTCTGTTATTGCTTTCTAATTATACCTCTAGTTCAACAGTTCCTGGAACTGTTGATGCATTAAGCTTAAACCAACTGCTGCAACTCTGAACAAAACTGACATTTCTCTCTGTGTTCTCTAATTAGGAAAGTCTTTAAGGCAAAGAACTGGGTAAAAAAAATGTACTATTTATTTCTAAGCAGGTATTTTTTATTAAATCAGTTAGTGCTATCTTCCTCCTGGTATGTCCTATATGTTGTTTATATTCCAAAATGATCATTAAACCTTTTATTCAGTGGGGCCTATAGCTTTGCCAAGAGCTACATTTACTGTCTTCCTTAGTCATTTTTGTCTCCAACACATGTAATTTTGGGCAAACCAATGACTTTGTAGAGCTTTCCAAAGCAAAGTCCTCAACCAACTGCATCAGTGCCATATGGGGTGGTGGTTGAAAAAGTAGATTCATCAGGCTACCCTTGACTGACTCAATGCAATTTTGGGGAGAAGTCCAGTGATTCTTAAGCACAGTTAAGTGTGAGAACATCAGGTTTGGGTATTCAAATCTGACAAGAGGATTTAGACTGTGACGCTTAAATCTAAGATTATTTTTCTCTTCCAAGCCTGAATCCATGGCACTGATCTCACTAGTTGGCTGTAGCTAAGTAAGCTAATAAGCTTTTACACTAGCACCTATTCCTAGGAATAACAAAGACCCTTCTTCTGGAAAGTGGAAAAAAAAAGAAAAAAAAAAGGAAAACAATGAAAAAAATATTTCCAAAGAATAAAATACACCCATGTTTCCTAATGGAAAAATATGAGACATGTAAGCATAACACTTTAGGGGGTGAGGGCAGGGTTCATATTCTTAAGTTTTCAATAGACTATTTCTCTGAGAACAGATCTTTGAGGAAAGGAATTCTAGTTTCCAGACTTAGCTGACAGAGGAAAATCAAGGAGATTTATTTGCATTTGTATTAAGAAAGAAATGTTCTTATTTTCCTTTTTTCCCCCTAAAATCAGCATTGTTGGTGATATCGACAATTCAAATCTCGTGTGGTCTTACGTAAATGCTCTTGATTTTAACATCTGTCAGGACGCTATTAAGTAGATTTGGTCTCTTCAGAAACAATCATTGTTTCCTGGACCTGGTTTTGGAAGGATTTCCAAAGAAGATGACAACAGTTTGGAACAGAATCTCACTTGGCATTGTCTGACAGGATTCATATGGGCATATAGAGTATAGCTCAGCTCAGGGAGGAGGGGGATTTAACTTAGGAATCCAATAATGAGTGTGTCTGTGGTTGTCAACAAACCTTTGTAAGAAAATGTACATGACTCTGGTAAATAAACAAATACCGTCTTCCTGGAGTAGAGAACCGGTTGTGAGATCAGTAGATCTGTGGAAGAACAGAACAATAGTAATGTATTTTAAAAGCTCTCAGCTTTCAGAGCAATGTGCAAAGAACACATCTTCCGATGAAGAGGTTCACATTTGCTACTGATGAGAGATGGCGGTAGGTGTGTTTTCCCATAAAATGTTTGTATTGTTCTTTGGATATTGCAGTCTGTTCTTACACCCATGTAAGGACATCACAAAATGATAACATTTGTGGCTTGGTCTTACTGACTCAAGTCTTTATGTCAGCTCTGGTTCTCTTCGATAGATATTTATTACAGGAGTTTATTAAAAATGTGGCTGATAAAAGGAGTATGAGCTCTTGCACCCTAAATAATTTTATTAACTACACTATCTTTCCAACCTAAGTTATACATTCCTTTTGCTCCAGCTCTCTATTTCTTTATACCTAGCCAAGAATTTCCCAAGACAGAAGATCTGGAAATGCTTCTTTATCACTTGACTACACGGAAACATGAATGAATAATATTTTGCACAGCTTTTCTGTTTCTGAGTCATTGACTAGAGGACATAAACCAATTTTCCAGTTTTTAAATTATTTGAACTTTTTATTAATCTCCTAATTAGTGTCCATTGTGTTTCAAACCTATTTTATGTATTTGTTAGTAGCAAAAGGTATTAAATGAAACAGACCATAGAAACCTCTAGAGGAAAAGTGGTCCTATTTCTTTTTTAAAAAGCAAGCAATTCACTTAACTTCCTTTCTAGTTAAATCAAAAGCTTTAACAGTTGGAAATTATCATTTGGTAACTTTGTTTTTTTAATCTTTTTAGTAGCTTTGCATTTCCACATCTGCACATAGTCTGCTAGTACCTTGAAAATAATTATTTCAGTTAACTAATCAAAAGAGCTTTGTAATATGTTTATAGATCATATGCTTTAAATTGTCTGTCTTATTCAATATTTGGGTTTCTTACCATCTTTGGAAAGCAGTTTCCATTTCTCCATCATAGATATCAAAATTAAACTGATTTTGTTTGTTTGTTTGTTTTGGCTTTGATTTTTAAAACATTGACTTTTAGGTTTTCTCCTTCAATTTCATCTTAAACCCAACCTTCAACCTGGAGCCAAATTTGATAATCTATAAATCCTTGCCACTCAAGATGCATCAGCCTCTCCTGGGACCTTCTTAGAAATTCAGAATTTAAGTGTGCCACCTTAGATCTGCTGAATCAGAATCCGTGTTTTAGATTTCCTTGGCAATTCTTGTGCACATTAAATTTGAGCTCTGTTCTGACCTAATCCTTCCACTACATGATAGCATTTCCAAATTAAGGAAACTCAGTAACTCAGTTTTAAATGATGGTATCTACCATAGTAACCTGATGATAGAGATTTCACATGTTAGAAGACATGTTGAAGGTTGCATTTACTGCTGAGCATCCTGCTGGGAGCTCAATCTGTGCTTAAGGTTCTAAGTGTTATGGTGTTAACATGGCGACCCCCTGGCACTTTACTGGAACTGGAGAAAGAGTCAGAGTATGTGTGGTGAAGATGCTCACAGTCAGGAGGAGAGACACAAAAATAAAAGTATAAATATGACACACTATTTACAGTAAAGATATAGAAGTAGGATAGAGAAGTGATTAATTCTGTGGGTGGAAGGTGGGGCAGAGAACAGAACAAGAAGTTTTCTCAGAGAAGATAACTTGATTTTAAGCATTTTACCTCATAGAAAAGTTGGAGGCTAGTCCAGGCAGAAAGGCATAAAGACATGAGACAGATAAGCATCTCTAAGGAAATTCACGAGGTTTGGTTTTGGTAAATACAAGATCTATGTAAATGGAGGTGCGGAGTGGGCAGTAAGTTGGAGGGAACCAATGGCTGGATGGGAAGTGAGGCTGAGTAACAGATATGAATGCCCTCCAGTGCTAAGGAGGTTGGCTTTTGTTAAAGGAGGCCTGAAAGTTTTAAACTGAGACAGGGAATGACCAGCTTGATGCTTTTAAAATGTCATTTGGGATACAGTGTGGAGAATGGGCTACAGGAAGATGGGACCAGAGTAGAGTCAGAA
Organism: Macroglossus sobrinus; assembly: GCA_004027375.1. Taxonomy (NCBI): domain Eukaryota; kingdom Metazoa; phylum Chordata; class Mammalia; order Chiroptera; family Pteropodidae; genus Macroglossus; species Macroglossus sobrinus. The sequence continues at coordinate 17,872 of PVKZ01000971.1, forward strand.
AGACCAGTATGGAGGTGGCTGCAGTGGCCCAGGTGAAAGATGATGATTACCTGGCATGAGATTATAGCGGTGGGAATGGATAGCTCAGGAGAGAATCCAGAAATAAAGAGGAAGAATTGCTTTTCTCTCTGTCATCAATCTTCTTCAAACATCTGAAGACAATAATTCTTTGCAGGGTCTTTACTTATTTAGAGCAAACACCTTCAGGTCTTTGAATTGCTGAGTGTATGCCATGGTTTTGCGTCCCTTTTACAAATACTTAAGTTTATTTATATCTTGCATGTGTTGTAATGCCAAGAGTTAAAGAAAAAGTGAAATTGAGGTGGGAAAGGGGACTAAAAATTATTAGGTACTTAGACATGCCAGAAGTATTATAAACATTAACTCACTTAATTTCCACAACCCTGCAAAGTAAGTATTATTACCTCTATTTTAGAGATGTAAAACAAAACAAAAAAAAATGGCCTTGGAGGCCAAGGATCTCTCCTGGGATTATTAGCTACTACCAACAGAATCTGAATTTGCACCCAGAGACCTGAGATTCACATATTAAATTACCTGCACTGCAAAGATGCTTAGAACAGTTTTAACTATCACTTCTCCCATAGTTTGTAAGGTTATAGTCAATTACCTTCTCTTGGTACATAACTTATCTATTGAACAAGTACACTAGAGCCAGAGCAAAGCAGAGAAGACCCTGAGTGACCAGGTAGATGACACAAAGTCCACATTCTCTATTTATAAAAAAGGACTTCACAGGCTGAGTTTGTTTACTTTGTTTGCAGATAGTTCTCTCAAGCTGAGCCATATGATTTTTGCAGCCCACAGATGATTAGAAATAGCAAATTAAGAATAAGTGGGAAGCAAGTGATAGCTAATAACTGACAAGCTGACATCAAAGGAAGAGATGAAAAAATGTAAAGAGCCATAGATGTAAAAAGTCAAGAATCCTAAGCAATAGTTTGGTTGCTAATATACAGGCAGACAGTCCTACAGACTTCCCTAATCTCTGAGGTCATGACTGTATTGCAGCACACATTATTGACCCTAAGAATCAGTCTAACTTTATCTCCAACTCAAAGGAGAAAGTCTCAATGTAATATCCAGGGTTCGAGGGTCTTTTTGGCCTGAGCCATTTCAGGAGACAATGTGCATCTCTTTTCTGGTTAGAAATTGTTAACAATTATAGAAGATTTTTATAGCCTGTTAAACAAAATCGCTCTCTTAGGAACATCCACCAATTGGCTAGTGTGCAGTGCTTTTTTATATGACCGTCATCCAAGTATTAGAAGACAAGAGTTACCAGTGTGAGGTGGTAACCAGAAACTCCAGGATTCAAAGTCTTCAAAGAGCTGCTGCTTTATCTCTCATGTCCTTTCAAGCCTGCTCTGTGGTGTTCTCTCCTGCCAGGGCAGCCCATGACATTTCTGGTCAATCTGAGGGAATAAAAGATTCTGTAGTCACTTTCCATTGTAAACACAGACACAACCCTGTGATTTAAAGTGGTTCAAATATATCGACTGATCCTTCAGTTTGCATTGGAAGTACATCTTCTTCCTGTCCTCCACCCTCCTGCCTCCTGCCTTTGAGTGGCAGACATTACCACTTTCTTCATGGCTCATCTACCCAGTTTTGTAACTGCTGTTTCCAAACATGGAGATCTAAGTAGAAAAGGGAAGGAAAATTAAGGGGGAACAAGAAAGTTCTTATTTTGCTGGTGCCACCCTACACTGGCTCCTAAGTGTCAAAGTCTATTGTGCATATGAATTACATGGCGATCTCCTTAAAACAGAGATTCAGATTCAGTAAGCCTGGCTGAGATCTGAGATTCTGCATTTCTAATAAGCTCCCAGGTGATACAGATGGTGCTAGGCCCTGGAACATGCTTTGAGTAACAAGGATTTAGAGATTCCCTTTTGGGCCCATTCTCTGTAATTCCTTTAATGCAACTAACTAATGCAATTTTTTTAATTCAGCTAACTTCTTTGAAGTATAGCCCCTGGTGGTACACATCATTACCTTTTACTTCTGGGGACCTTCACCCTGATGCGCCACCCGCTTGGTCAGAATACCTTTCAATATAACTTCAGGTTCAGTTTCCATAGGTAATTCATGTGGTCCCTGTTTTTCACATACCATTGACCTTTATTTTGACACATATATACTTACTTCCTAGACAGCCATTTGCTGGGCAGCCATAAAGCACTGTACCTTTTCAAATGATGGGTTAGGCACCAGCCCCTCTGTCCATAGGTAGGGCATGCATATAGAACTCTCCCCACAGGGCCATGAAGCCCACACACTAGGCTTGAGATTAGAAAGAGGAAAATGCAACTGACAGTCGACTCTCTCCAAAGAAAGAGCTTCACAGTTCCTTTCTCCTTATCCAACAAGCTAGCTCTTTTAATTCTCAGTCTGGGAAAAGGGCCATGTAACCTGTTACCAGTTCTACATATTTCTTTTGAAAATTTGCATCTTGCTGATTGCTCTAACAGCTAAATTTGGTATCTCATAAATTACAGTATACCCCTTATATTTTTTCTTCTCTGTGACAACCATCTTGTTTCTATCTAATATGATTTCTAAATATTCACCATTTTCTGGATGCCTTTTCATGTGTCAATATCCCATATAAAATAAGGTAACTAGAATCAGATATAGTACATAGTACTAGAGTATATACTGCATAGTACACTGACAAAGTACCTAGGATTAGGCTCCACAGAGTCTGACCAGCCCAGAATTCATTAGGGTGGTATGTTTCTTTCCTCTATGTGTTTGACTTCATTAATGCAGTCATGTGTGTATGGAAGAAAAAAGGAAAAAAGATTGGAATCAATAAGTGTATAATCTTGAGCTTAATTGCCTGGAAATTTGAGATACCATTAATGGGAAACAAAGAAATTAAGATAAGGAGATGTGGGGGGAGTTCCATTTTAGACATACTGAGCTTTAGTTGCCAGCAGGACACCTAGGTCGAGTTTTTTAGTAGGTAGCAAGAATATTGTGCTTACTGAAAAACTGGACACTGGAATATGCTGGAAGTGAAATTTGCAGAGATTTGAGGATCATCCTTGTAAAGACAATACCTGAAGTCTAGAGAATAGAGAATATATGCAGGCTGAGCTTAGGGGAAGAAAGTAGCCAGTTTAGGCTTAAAAATGAAAGCTCATACAGATTTCAAGAGAGGACAACTGAGTAGTTTTTTATGTGACACAAAATATAGCTCCCACTGGCCTGCCACATTGTCTAAAAGCTTCATTTCTTAGAATTCTTTCAACCGAGAAGTGCATGTAGTGCCACCTAGGAGGGGGTGGTCACATATTGGTTGGCTGGTACATCATAAGGAATACATTTGCCTAGTTATTAACCATTACCACCCACTGCCTCTGAGGACAGAGTCATATGAGAATGAGACTTGAGATTTCTGATGTTTATGAGCAATTAGAGGTGAGGTCTAGGTCACCTGAGAAAAAATAGACTTGGGCACCCAGGGATTGGGTGGGCAGGTATAGAAGGATGTCTGCAAGCATGACATGGAATTTATTGCTTCATGAACATAGCATATATTCAAACTGAGTTTATTATTTTGTTGAGTAATTTTATAAAAAAGTATGTACTCCAGTTAAAAATAAACTTAGGTTTACTTTTCTTTTCCCTTTAAAAAATTGAATTAAGTTTTATTCCTTATTATATTACATTTGTAATCTACAAAGGAGTAGGAATGGTGGTTTTACAGTAAAGCATAAATAAGTGATAAAATTGAACCTTGTTTTAAAAGATATTCACAAATCTTTGTGCATTTTCCTATTTCAAAATACATGTTTTTACTTGAATCTGGCATCAAACATCTAAACTTCAAAAGATAAATATCCAATATAAGTTTTGATTATTTTAATTTCTATAAATAAAGTACATGAGGCAATTATAATTTAATAATGGCATGTGATAATCAGTTTAATAATTGCATAGCTAAAAAATACACTGTTAAGTATATATGTAAAGGGTATACTATTTCTCATTTGGTTTAAACTCCTATAAGCTGTCATCTTAACTATCTAAGCAGACTAATGATATATGCTATATCTTTTAAGAAGAACTTGTTCAGTAGCATAATTTTTGGTGGAAACATTTTTAGCATGATACAAGCTCCATAAATTGGTAATGTTTGGTAGCTTCTGACATTGACTGAAAATGCAAAGAAGGAAATCAGAATTATAAGGATTCTTTAAGGGGGTGTGAGGATGTACCAATAATCTCAATAATGTTCCACAAATAGATTTAAATACCAAATGTCTAATTACCTAAAGTTAGTCATTCCTAAATACCACAGTCAGGGTTAATAACATATGGATAAAGGCTGGGTGATCCAGTATTTAGTCAACTGAAATGAACACTCAGCTTGCCTGAACAATCATAACAATAATAATTAATACTTATAATGATGTCTCTCAGGTTAAAAGTCTCAGCCACTATTTCTTTTATACCCACTATATGACAGAAGCTTTAATGTAGTTTCTAAAGTAATATATTATCTTAAGTAGCAGAAAGATTCTATGAAATAAATTGTATTATCCCCATGTTACAGATGAAAAGAATGAAGTTCAGAGTTTAAAAGTAATATTTTCAAGGTCAAAGGTAAGAAATAGGTATCTTTATGTTCTCCTACATCCCAGGAGCACTTAAGTTCCAAAATTTGGTCATGTAGTAATTTTTGAAAAGCTGGCTATTCATATTTGATATGTCTTTGATAAAAAAGAGTACTTCATTTTCAATCATGTTTACATATACTGGTTGCTCTTTCTGTATGAATATAATGTCAGTATGGTCAATAGAATACATGCTGTAAGTTATTTTTTTCCCAGTGTTAATGATGGGATTAGTTGTAGTTATCCATCTAGTGTCTAGCCATCTCCCTATCAGAGACCTCTAGTGACCAAGAGGCTTCTAATAATGGAAGTCTAGAGATGTGATTGGAGATGGTGGCCATGGCTTATAGCAAAGTTAAATAATTACCTCATTGACTCTATATTTTCTCTCTCCCTCTCTCCCTTCATTACAAACACATGCACACACACAAGCACACATGTACACACCCATATTAATGAGATGATTTAGGGTTTATATATATTATAGATTTGAGATATATTTAGGAAGTGGAATCAGTAAAATCAAACATTTGCCATTTGCTTCTAGTGATTTCATTTCTTAAATATATCCTAAATACTACTTCCTTCTGTTTCCACAGTTACCACCCTAATCCAGTTCTTCATCATCTCCTTCTTGAACTTCAGTAACATCTTAACTGGTCTCATTGTTTCCACTCATGCCTCTGCCCACCCCTTCCTACCTAAAACCATACTCTCCAGTGCAACCAGAGTGCCCCTAAAGAGCAGATCTTATCAACTGACTTCTCTGTGTTAGCTGCCCACTTATGAGCCAGCAGATCTGACCTCTGCCTGTCTCCACAGTTTGCCTCATCTTGAGCTTTCTTTATTCAAGATACTCTGGCTTTCTTGTAATCTCTCTTACTAAACTCTACCCAGCTTTGAGATCTTGAGGCTTGCTATTCCCTTTATTTGGAACACTTTTTTCCCTTTTTACTTGACGAACCATCCTTTAGAACTTAGCCTAAATGTCAGCTTCTCAGAGCAACTTTCCATGACACACTGAGTAAGCTAGGCCCTTCAATTATACATTCTCACAGCACTCTGCTGCTTTCATAGCATTCACTGTAACTGTATATTTTTTAATTAAATAATAATATGTTCTTTCTTATTAAAGTCTGTCTCCTACACTTAGTTGTGAACGTCATAAGAGTCGGGCCTAGGTCCTTCTTTTATTCTTTTATTTTTTTATTTAGTTAATTTTTTATGGTGACATTGGTTAATGAAATCCAATAAGTTTCAGCCATACACTTTAAAAGTAAGGCATATATATATTTACTCTGTGTGTTCACCTCTTATAGTTAGATTTCTTTCTGTCACCACATATTTGACCCCCTTTACCCTGTCTACCTTCCCCCACCCCTTACCCCCTACCCTCTGGTAACCACTAGTCTATAGTCCATGTCCATGAGTCTCTGTTTGTCCTGTTCATTTGTTGCTTTTAAGTTTATATCTCACATATAAGTGAGGTCATGTGGGTTTCAACTTTTTCTGTCTGGCTTAAGTCACTTAGTATGATTATCTCAAGGTCCATCCATGTTGTTGCAAATGTCAGTATTTCATCTCTTCTTATGGCCAAGTAATATTCCATTATATATATGCACCACAGCTGCCTTAGCCAATCACCTATTGTAGGATACTTCGGTTGCTTCCATGTCCTGGTCACTGTGAATAATGCTGCTATGAACATCCATGTGCAAATATCTTTTTGGATATGGGTTTTCAAGTCTTTGGGGTAAATACCCAGTAGAGGGTATTGCTGATCATATAGTAGAACAATTCTTGTTTGTTAAGGACCCTCCATACTGTTTTTCATAGTGGTTGTTAGGTCCTTCTTATTCAACACTGTTGCCCCACTCTCTAGCACAGTGCCTATGATTGAATATTGTAATATCAAGAATTTGACCAGATGGACTCAGAAATTCATCTCTAGGGCTGATACATTATTGTCAACTGTATCTCCTTGACTAAGGAAAGGATAGCAAAAGGTCATGAATATAAGATAGAGGTAGTATAAGACACTGAGAGATGATATCAGGCAGGGGCTAAAGAGAAAGAAGATACACAGGTAGAGAGATAAAAATAAAAGATGTTTTCTGAAAACAAGAACACTGAATAGACTGAAAGGTTAGAGGCAAACTGATTAATTTAGACCAGAAGAGGTTAATGAGAAAGTTTGTCAGTTCTTTCTTTCCATTTTCCTGTCTTCCCTCCCTCCTTCCTTTAGAAATTAATATACTGCTTGTGAGAATGGAATCACTTTATTAGCACTGGGGTAAAGGTCAAGGCAAAATAAATGTTTATAGAGAAACAGGGGTTTTGATTAGATAATTTGCTGATAATACTTTCAGTAAATAATGTAAGAATAATACAGAGTTTTTATCAAGACAGTGAGTTTTTAATGAAGTCCATTCACTAAAAATGCTGTAAAATAATCTGCAAAGTACTTTGTGATGAACAACTATATAAACACCGTCTTATCCTAGCAACTGAAATTATAAAACTATTTGTTTTAGAGAATTCCAACTCTGGCTTTTATTTCCCTTGAGTGGTGACAGTAGATTGATTTATAAAACTCAGTGTTTCTTCAGTTGAATTAAGTTATTCTAGATGTATTTATACTGATTAGTAGGAGATGATTACTGCTTGCAATAACTTCATTTTTGCTTTTGAATGTCATTTAAAAAGTTTCAGAATTTAAAAAGTAGCTTTTTTATTTTGCAAATCACATCTGGTGTCCGGGAGATGGGTGAGATTTAAGCATGTGCTGTGCTATTGGACTTGTGTCTGTGTCAAAGCACACGAGGCACATGCAGAAACACGACTTTGCTGAAGACTGTGACTGTGTTTCCCCCCGCCCCGCAAGAGTGTTAAAAAGAAAGAGCTATTGGCTTGGTAAAAATGAGAGAGAGAAGATACAAACAAAAGCTTTGGGAACATCTAAAATCTCACTGCATGGTATATTACTGGGGATGAGCAGAGATGTCTAACAGGCTGGATGTAATTTTTATTTCTTTCTGTAATCAGAGGAAGAGCTTCTTTTTCCAGACTCACAGTTTAGTTCTCTTTTGTGTAATTTATTTACTAAGGTTACATTGCTGAACTGGAGATCCCCAAGGTTCAGAGAAACCATAAACGCAGACTGCAGTTCTGGCTATGAGTTACTATGATAAAAGTTCATGGATAACCTACCTTAGGTCCATGACTAATTTATGTACTGGTTTACAGTATGCTGAAGACTGTGTGGGAAAGGGAAAAACAGCATCAAACTTTCATTTTATGTTTAACTTAGTGGCTTCAACTATTTTAGCATAGTCCACAGAATTAGAAATCAACTGCATGAGGTTTTAAACTGATTATCATGATGTGTTAGGAGTATCCCACCTTTAGAAAAGAAATACGCCCCATGACCTCAGTAAAAATGAAATATCCATAGAGGTTTAGTTTTATCTATTGTCCTCTAATGAGGAATGTGTCATAATATCCCAGTTTCCTGATGTAATGTTAGGGGAGTTAAACTGGCACAATTAGAAATCCCATTCTTAATATATTTAGTGTCAACTGAAATTACTAATTGACACAATCCTGGTAACAGAACATGAGAATGGGATAAGCTATCTGTACTTTCATTGTTTGATTGGCCCTACTAGCCTACCCCCTCACTACATGTTAGCTAATGAGGAAACACACACACACACACACACACACACACACACACACACACACACATTTTTTTCCTCCTAAATGTCTCAGGTTAACAGTGATTTAAAGACTGAACCCTTACTCTTATATATTCTAAAACCTGAAGCATTTAAGAAAATGCTCGGGCCACATTCTCACAGTGCCTGGGCTAGAACAGAACAAGTGGGCTAGAACAGGGCCTAGGCATTTCCATATTTTAAAAGGCTACCAGGTGATTGTAGTGAGAGCCCAAAGCTGAGAATCACAGAAAAATACTTTTTCATTCTATCTTCTTGATTCCGAGCCCAGTAGGTAAGCTTTGTGATTATAATTTTGCATTTCAAGAAATTCACATTTCTTAAAACTTTTGGTGAGATCAAAGAATTTTCATAGAAAGATGCTCATAATTATTGAGAGAGAAAGGAAAAAGAGTATTCAATTATAGTAGTTAGGCTAAAAATAGAAGGTTTATTTAAGGCTTAGCAGAGTCTCTGAAGTTCTACAGGTTTGCTGTTATGGAGAGCTGAATGCATCTTACTCAGTTACATAATGTCACATTGAAAAAGCTGGCAGTGATGTTTCAAGCCTCTCTCATCTTTCCTATCTGCCCAACATGTGAACTTTGAAAGCAGGGCAGGAAAAGGTGACATTTCAAAGTTTTCTCCACATGCATTTTAACTTTATAGAAAACAAAACTTTCAAACCTTTTTTCTCTGACACTCAATCTCTACCATAGAAAATGGACAATAAAAATAGTTATATATGTATAATTGCTATGTTTGGGTATTTCCTTTTGATCTCTCTGCTCCTCATCTTTATTTGGGGGTGGGTAACAAGAGGAGGATGTTAAACAGGCAAAATAGTATCATGAGCATCTTATCCCTACCACATCTTCAAAACACAAATAACGACCCAGACATAAAACTGTAAATCTGAGCCTTAGGCAGGTCAATTTCATCTAAGATCAGGTACTAGTCTAACATTCACTTCTCTTTATTTTTATTTGCTCTCTTTGGCAGAGCCTTCTGTAGAGGATGAAGTAAAAATGTGTAGGCGCACCAATATACTTAATCAAGTTCTTGTGATTGTTGTGGTTGTCACCTCAATTTCAGATTCAGTAACACAACTTTATCAACTCATCCACAAAAGGCTCTTGAAGAATAATTCATATTGACAAAACTCATGAACAATTAATTTATTAACCATAATGCCAAAATATTAAACTGCAATGGCCCAAGAAGAGTTTGCTCACTGTTTCATTATTTTTGGTTTATTTTTTCAATAACAGCTAACAGAATACCTCTTTATTATAAGGTACTTATACATTCCTAGGGTAACAGATTATAAACCAGAATGGTTTATAATGGTTGTCTATTGGTTAAAAAGAACAGAAACCCACTGAGCCTTGTTTGAGTTAAAAAGAGGTTTATGAAAAAAGAATGGACACATTCAAAAATAAAGCATAGAAAGTGAGGAAGGTAGGAAGTTATTAGACATCTCTCTCTTGCTCTTGCATTCTCAGACAAAAGAGTCTCTTGTGTCTACAGCTCTCTACACATCTTCTCCCCTCTAGTTAGGCTTCCTTTACTTGCACTCAGTCCCTCACAGCTTCAACACAACAGGATCACCAGTTCAGAATGTACAAGACTTCAGAACCAGTGGCAATAGCCACCCCGTGCAATCTGCTCAGTCTCTAGGCTTCTTAGTATTTATCTTCCTGAAAAGACTCTAATTAGCTTAATATAGTCTATGGCTATTTCCCCAGACCAAGTGTCTAAGTCTGGTTCCATCACAATTTGTGTACCTGGCCTAGGCCTACTTGGGCTGGGGATTCAATTTCAATGGAGGAAATGTGGATAGGAGACAATGGAAGAACACCTAATATATTGGTGAATAGGAGGCCTTCTTTAGGCATCCTCCTAGTGGATATAGGAGCATGCTGAGTGAGGACTATAGCAATGGGACCAAGCTGGCAGGGCAATGAGAGGCGGTTTTCTCTACATGCCATTGTGTCATGGAAGGATGATAAGGCAGGTAGGCAGGGCCAGGATAAAAGGAACAGCACTGCAGCTGTTTATATGCCTCTGGGGTACAGCAAAAGTGAAATACCATATTCAGAAGGATCTTTCATCTGGGTCCTCCTTCCTTACCTCAAGAAGCCAGTTTTATAGAACCATTGCAAAGTGTTTAGAAGACAGGCAATGAAACCCACAGAAGGGAAGGCAAGGGGGATTTCTGGAAAGGATCCTAGACACTGGGAATAGTGGGTTGAATAGTAGTCCTCAAAAGAAATGTCCAAAGCCTAATATCTAGTACCTGTGAATGTGATCCTGTTTGGACTTTGGATCTTTGCAGGTTAGTAAAATAAATAAATTAAGATGAGACCATCTTAGATTAGCGTGGGTCCTCAGTTGAATGACAATAGATGTCCTAACAAATAAAAAAGGAGAAGGCACCAAAAGACACCGGGAAGGTCAGATGAAGATGGAAGCAGAGACTGGAGTTATGTTTACACAAGCCAAAGAACACTAGGAGCCACCCGTAGCTGAGAGAGACAAGAGAGGTTTCTCCTGTAGAGACTTCAGAAGAAGCAAGGCCCTTGATTTTGGACTTAGGCCTCTGGAACTGTGAGAGAATAAATTTCTGTTGTTTTAAGCAGAGAAGTTTGTAGCAATTTGTTATGGCAGCCCTAGGAAACTAATTTACAACAAGTAGAGCTCTTCTGGGAAATCCAGTTTGAGCCAAAGGAGAGAAGAATCAGGCACCTCAGAGCATGCCTTGGCTATCTTCAGTGGCAGCTCTCAGACCATGAACATAAGGGTGTGAGGCACTGGGCATATAGTGGTGGGGACTCCAATCTCAGTGGCAATATAGACTCTGAGCCAGAAGGATTGAGAGATCTTTGCTCTGTCTTGAGGTAGCAGTCCTATATCATGAGGTTGTGAGAAGATGACCCAGGTTCACTCCTCCCTTTGCCACTGACTCTGCACTACACACCCTTGCACAAGTGTTTCACCTTCTGAGACCTCAGTGACAGCAACCATGTATAAAAAGCTTTCACAGATGGCCTCTAAAGGTCCTTGTGGCAGAGCCTTCTGGTCCATAGGCTTGTATGGTTAAGGTACGCAGAGTCAGGCCCAAATTTGTAAGATGTTGCCTGTGGACTGCTTCCCTTAGTTGGATACACCAGCTTGATGGAGGTTTTCCTTTTTTCTACCACGCTCCTGGGATAGGTCCTTATATCTGATCCTCCCCAGATCTCAACTACTACCTAGGAGGATTTATTTCTTGAGTTCTCACTCATAGTCAATGTCTTGGGCTTTTATGGAAAATTTGAGCACTCTAGCCATAGAGCCCCACAGGGGTATTGCTAGATATCCCTTAAGGTATAAACTCTTCTGGGTTTCAAGCAATAATGGACTGCTCTAGGTGACTATGGAGGCTTATGGAAATGAGCTACATGTGTTCCACCAGTGACCCTTTTCTAAGGGCAAAGACTAAAACCGTGCTCTTTAATACGGTAGCCATCAGTCACATGTGGCTTTATAAACTTAATTTAAATAAAATAAAATTAAAATTTGAGTCTCTGAATTGCACAAGTCACAGTTTAATTGCTCAGTAGTCACAGTGGCTAGTTTCTACCATATTGGACATTACAGAGAGAGAACTTTTCCATTATTGCAGAAAGTTGTGTTAGATCGCACTGTTCTAGATTAGTGTTGCAAATCATCTGAAGATCTTGTCAAAATACAGATTCTAATTTAATTGGTTTAAGTTGAGGTCTGAGATTTTGCAGTTTTAGCAAGTGCCTCAATGATGTTGATACTGCTGGTCCATGGATCACACTTTGAGAGGCAAGGATCTAGGGAACATCACTGTGGATTATTTAGGGCCACTGTGCTTGTTGTATGCTGATGGCGGGGGCAGTGGAAGGAAGAATGTTTTATTTGCATGAAGTAGAAAAGGGACTGGGCTAGCTTGGTTAGAGTAGAGGCTTCATGGAAAAGTGCAAAGTCACTTGGCGAAGTAAATCGGACGCTATATTTCAGCTCACTGTAGGGCAAGGCCTTTCAATTAAGATGAGAAATCCAGTCATACAAGGATTGGTAAACTTTTTTCTAAATGACCAAATAGTAAATATTTTAGACTTTGTGAATCATTATAGTCCCTGTCTCAATTACCCAAGTTTGCTGATATAGCATGAACGCAGCTTTAGATGCTCTGTAAAGAAAAGAGTGTGGCTGTTTCCAATAAAACATTTTTTACAAAAACAAGCCACATGTTGGATTTGGCCTGTGGAGCATAGTTTACTGACCCTTGTACTAGTGGGAGGAAGTTTAGAATGAAGTTGCAACTCATCAATTAGATTTTTACAGATATAGAGTCTGTTTTAACTGTCTTTATTATTAGTCGTTACTAATAAAATAGAAGTGAATGTTAATTATTAGTACAGTTGGTTTAATTTTAGTTTCAAAGCAACAAGTCCCTGACACATACAATAAATAATGACATTTTTGTGGTACTGAAGTCAAAGTATATGTTTTGTGCTGGTTTCAGCCTATCTATAACCAATATTGTGGCTGGACCAGCCCTTGTGGTTCTTATTACGATCGCATGATGCCCTTCAGCAAATAACCATCTGGAAACTTAAAAAAAAAATAAAGGTTTATTACTTACAGCACACCTGGGGCCACGCAGCTAGGTTGTGGGTATAGAGGGAGTATGCAATGGCTTGGGGGCGGGGTGGTGGTGGGGGGAAGTCTGCTTTTATTGGGGTAGAGGGTGTGGGCCTAGAATTTCTGGGGCTCATTCTTTATTGGTGAATTTAAAGTATAAAAATTTAAAGCTTGGGAAGAGAAAAAAGAAAACAAGTTGCCCAAATGGTCAGTTATTGAAATTAACCAAGATCTTTAAAACAAAGGTGGCCCAGCTCTATCCAGTACTGTGGCTGGTGATGTGTTTGTTGGAGCCGGCAGTCTTTGAAGTGAATATCTCTTTGAAATAGATGCTTCAGCAATCAAAACTTATGTCAGTCTCTTGCATCACAAACAAACCAACTAACAATCATCAGAGCTTACACTATACTATGATTTGTAGAAATTACAAGACTGCCCAGAAACATCAGATAAAACAACATCTAGACAATCAATAAAAAAATAAAAATCCCCTACCTGGCCCCTTCTATTATCATGTTATAGCAGAAAATAATAATCTAAATCCCAGGTGGTAGTATTGCCTTATTTATCGTTGAGAGTAAACAAAGACCTAGGGAGAGTCACTAGTCCAATCTCCACAACTAATGGTGAACCAATTCGGGATAAAACCAGGGCTCTTATTTCCTAAACAGCATTAAAACCTTCTCTGGCATTAATTCTACAGAGTGGACAAAGCACTATACTGTAAGTACAGGGCACCTCTAGTCTAGATAATGCTCCCTGAAACCCATGCTAATGGAACTGAATTGGGACTGTAAACACAACCATTGATTCTGCAGGCATTCATTGAACATTTCATAATCGTCTCTTTGTTCTTTTAGAATGTTGGGAGAAAGATTTGGATGATAATTATCTCTTTAAAGAGCCATCCAAGAAATTTTAAATGAAGTCTTTAGTCATTCTGCAAGAATTTCTGTGTGACAAGCAAAAAAAAAAAATTAAGATAATTTTATTTATAATTTTTCTTTTTAAGAAATAACGATTCCATGAAATAGTTTTGTTGAAGAAAGCACTGATCTAGATATTAAGAGATCTTAGGTCCAAGGAAAGTCTATCGAGGCTTCTACTGATTTAACTTTCTGAGACTTGAATTCTAGATCACTTTTATTGACCCCTACTTTACTTCTGCTCAATTCCCTAAGATCTCTTAACTGTAAACACATTATCCTCTCAAAGACTTAGCTTTCTTCACATAGTACACTTGGCTGTCATTCAGCCAAGTCCTAGCTCACTATAAATTTCAGAACGGGTCATTTTAACAGGATTATGAAGGCACTGGGGTTTGAATTAAAGACACAATTCCATGACACCTCTATGAGCTGTGCAAGACAAATGATATCAATCTTATTTAATAGATGAGGAAATCAAGGTGCAGAGAGTTGCATCAACATGCCAAGATCATTTGGAAGGAAAAGACCAGCCTCCACCCAGATCTGTCTCCACGTCCAGGCCTCCTTTCCCACACTTCGTTATGGCACTTGTAGCCTTGTTATTTCCCAGATGTCTGGTGGGAACTTGGACAGGGTACAATCATGATAGAAATATAATGTCCTAACAGCCTCATGTGATGAAAGAACTCAGGGGCATAATGCTTTGATTTGAAAGAAATAAAGTAATATTTCTTGAACCTTAGCTGTAGATTGATATTTATCCTCTGGATAAACAAGAATTTGTCATGTGAAAATATTTTATTGTCAGTAAAAACGTCTTTTATCTCTATGAATGGCACAACATAGTCAGTCAGTTGGCTTGATTCTTTATTTGTCTTAATTCATCACAATAGTCAATCACCCATTTAATTTTAAGGCAGAGCTTTATTGTTGGGTTTTTAAAAAAATTCACAAAAGTAATAAGTTCTCATCAGGATAAGTAAAACACTATGACTATGTATGAAGTGAGAAATTAAATTTCTCTCTCTCTCTCTTTTTTGGGGGTGGGGTTCAGTATCTTTCCCTAACCCTGAGGTATTTAATTTAACATTTTGGTGAGTATCCTTCAAAACACATATGTGCATGCACATGCATATGCACATGCATGCACACACACACACATGTGGGGGGGGAGCACCTTCCTTTCTTAAAAAAAAAAAAAGCCTTAACTTGCTCTTTTTTCATGGTGAAAAATTGCATCTCATTGTTTAATATCCCAAACTAGAGTGTTATTGAGAATTTTTTTTTATAGTTTCAGTCCTGTACTGCATATTTTTTGCTTGCTTTTATATTTTACTTATAAATATATTATAGTTTTTAATATATCAGGAATATTAACCATTTGGGTAGCAAATAATTCCTCTCAGTCTAGAATTAAAAAATTGTTTATGGAAACTTTGCTATACAATTTCACATTTTGATCTACATTGTTCAACTCTTTTATGATGTCTAGTTTTTGGTGTTACATAAGAAGACGTTTTTCACCACTCTTAAATTATGCACAGTCTCCTATACTTTCTTCTTATAGTTTTATAAAAAATATTAGATCTTTAATCTATATGTTATTTTTGTTTCCATATGGTATGAGGAAGGGATCTACTTTTATTTCTTCCAGGTGAATAGGCAGTTGGGCCAACTGAATTAACTAAACATCCATCTTTTCCCAGTGCGTTGGAATGATGACTTTGTCATTTATTAAATTCCCATATATCATAATAAATATTTTTGAACTCTTCATGTTCTACTGGTTCATTTGGTGGTTGCTTTCTCTTAAAAGTCTCCAGAGCAGAAGCTTCTACCAGTTCCCAACTCCTATTCTATGCACGATCTCTCTAGGTAACACATTTTCTCATTTCAGTTGGGAGCCTGAAGGATTGAATATAATTTTTAGAAATGTAAGCATAGAGTTCCAGTGTTTTAAACTAAGCCCTCTACTTTCTCATGACTTCCAATAAACCTGACATTCTGTCTCAATGTTCTGAAAAAAGGAAAAGGGGAAATTTTTTCTAAGGAAAATGAGCATCAAGATACCATATGTTCTCTCAAAATACTAATCCATCATCAGCCTTTCTCCCTTATTGCTTCCATTCTCCAAGTACTCTCAACCACCCATTTAAGTTCACCCTAATCCAACTGTCCCTATAAATCAAATATTAGAGAATGTAAAAAGCCCACAAAATTCAAAGCTTTTGCCTTAAGTGCTTTGAAAGTTAAAACAGGAAGTACAGCAAAACTTCTCTCATGTATCTGAAGATGTATTATAAAAGCATTTTAAAAACTTGAATTAGTGATAACCTCTGAGCTACAGTTTCTAAGGTAAAAAAGTAATAATTGTAATAATGATAAAATAATATACCCCCAAAATGGGAAAATTGCTCTAAATTGTTTTAAGTAGAGAAAAAATGTCCCTGAAGCTTTCTCTCTCTTCTCCCTGACACTTCTTCCTTTACTCCCACCAGGTATCTTCAGTTCCTATGTAAAAATAGATTTTAAATGTGCAGAGATGATATCCTCTGGGGCTGAAAGTCTTGGTATAGAAAGCAAACGTCTCTAATTTACTAACTAGAATAGAAAAAAAGGAGCCTGCCTTTCACACTCTTAAATCTCTCTAGAAATTCTTTCAAGATAGCTTAAAAACTCAACAGCTTGTGAGGGAGTGAGATGGCTGCTAGCCATAAAAGCTGGCATCCAATCCAGCCTGTGACCATTCTCCACCAGCCCTCACCTGAGACTCCAAGATTTTAGGGTCACCTAAATGTACATTTTTACCACTGTAAGGGTCTTGTATGGAACCTCTTCCCTCAAAAAGGTTGAATTGGACATTTCTGGTTACTAAACCTCTTCTAAGTGATATGAAAATGGGTATATAATATGATGCAGACTCAGAAAAAGACCCTACCTCTGACTTCTCTAAATCTCAGGGACATTGTGAAATTTATTGCCCACAAGGGACAACAGAGCCAAACAGATGGTAAAATTTCATGTTTTTTTTTTCTGCAGAGTTAAAAATATCATCAATTATGTACTTAGAAATTGGCAGTAACTGACTTTTTGTTATTCCATAAGTTAGAGCAGACAGAAAATATTTTAAGCAAAAGAGCATGGATGCCTATCCTGAGGTAGACATGGTTCTTGATTTCTGGCTGCCTAGTGCATTAGTAGAACCCAGAAAATTTATTCTCATCTGCCCTTGTAGCTAGTGTACTGTGTGACCTGAATTCTACCAGTTAGACACATTAAATATGAGACCTCAGTTTGGGAGTGAACAATCTGAAAAGGAAATGCCAGATGGACTCCCCTATGGTGATGGCATAGGCCTCCAGCTTTTGGGGTGACCATGATTACAAGTCTGAATTTCTGTCCTAGGAGTGACATTGATAGGTGGCAGTGGTCCTTGACTCCTCAGCAGGCCAGCTCTGCTGCAGGGTTTTGGACCTTTTTCCTGGAAGATTAGCTTGGGTAGGGCTTTCCATTCCTCCCAGTGATTCTACAAGATGTCCAATATTGTTTTCATAAAATCCTTTTCTGTTTTATAAACTAGAGGCAGCTTCTGTTGCTTGCAGTTAAGAATCCCAAGTAAGCTAGCACTTATGGCTTGTATTCATGTACATTGGATGTGAAAAATATTTTGGCTCATCCTATCTGGTGAAAGTCATGAATAAATTTAACCTGTCAGATGTCGTTTAAGATGACAAAATTGCTTCTGGGGGAGGCAGGTCTTTGAACTCCTGGTGATCTACCCTGGCTTCCTGAAGAAACTCATAGAGGCTGTCCAATGGAGTGACTGATTTCTCTGAGTCCAGAGCCCTCACCACCTTTTCACTGAAAGGGAGCAATCCTGCTCAAAATATCTTATGTGCCCCAAATCAGAAAAATTTATGGGCTGAGGAGATAATTGCTTTGGGGATTTTAGCCCCCTTCCTATAGCCTTTCTTTAAACCATGCCTGCACTACTCAAAGAATTATGCATTAATTATTTTTGATGTTGTTTCTTCTATATTGGATTGAAAAATCTGACTCCATGTGTGAAGAAGAAGGTGGATAGAACAGATGCCTTGCATCTGATGAGATGCTTGAAGAAAACTGTGGTGGGCTGGATATTCTTATTTTCTCAGTATAAATTGTAAGATATAGCACACATATAAGAAAGTATATAAAATGTTTATGACTTTTAAAGGATAATAAAGTGAACACATATATTGCCATTTCTCAAAATGAGAATAAAAAATATTGTCAATAACCAACAAGCCCCAGGGTCTGTCCTTGAGTATATTCCCCCTTATTTCCCTTTAAGAATAACCATATCCTACCTGTTATGATAATCATTCTTTTGCTTTTCTTCATAGTTTATCATCTATATATGTATCCCTCAAAAAACTATTTAGTATATATTTTTTAAACTTTATACAAATTTATCACATGTATTCCTTTGTGTCTTTTATACAATGCTATGATAGTAAAATTTATTCATATTGTCGAATATGGTTGTTCATTCATTTTCACTCCTAAGTAGTGTTCTATTATATGAATGCACTACTATTTAAGTATCCATTTTAGTGTTGATGAAAATACGGATGGTTTTCAATATATGACTATTGCAAATAATGCTGCTGAGGACATTTAGAATATATCTTCTGACATACATATGCCAGTGTTTTGTATATATAAGCCAGACAATGGGATTTCAAGCTTATGGACATCTTCCACTTTTCTGAGAAATGCTTAACTGTTTTCTCAAGTGTATCAATTGACAGTGTTAATGGCAATGTAAGAGAAAGTTTCTACCTTCTTACCCATGCTTCTTGTTTATCATCTAGAAATTTATTATGACATCTCAGGATGGTTTTAAGTTGCAATTCCTTGATAATACCAGTGGAGTTATTGGTAATTAATTTGTCGGTGGTGTGAGATTTCTCTTTTGTGAAGTGCCCTTCCAAATCCTTTACTTTGTCACCACAGTTTATTTTCTCTGCTTTAATAAAAGATGGATTATATAGTTATGATGATATTTAATAACCATTCATAATATTTAAATAGAAACGTTGCTTAAGAAAACTCAATATTGTGAAGATGTAAATTTATCACAAAAATTCATCAAAAATCAAACTTACTTTTAAGAGAAATTTATGGAGATTTTTGTTTGTTTATTCAGTTTTTGTTTTTGTTTTGCATGAGGGCACTTGGAGAAAACTAAACTTATAAAATAATTTAAAAGAAGAGTAATGGAGGAGGAAGACTTGCCTATCATATAATAACATATTAGCTGGCACAGTATTTAGACACATCAATAGTAGAAAAAAGGCCATTTAGAATCAATGAGAAAAAACAAAGTGTTCCATAAATAACAGGAACAAGGGGCAATCATAAAATGAAAACAAAACAAAACAAAACCAAGACAAACAAAAATAAAAACTTAAATCTATTCTTAATCCTATATTTGATCCCCCAACCCCCCAAAAATACACACAAGTAGGACCACTCTAATCATCATAAGAAAGCTAGAAACTATAAAGAAAAGATTGGTAAATCTGGCTACAAGAGTTTTAACCTCTATTAAGAAAAACACATCAGAAAATAAAATTTAAAAACATTTTTGAAAAAATACTTCTGTATAAAATACAAAGAAATATTACAAATTAAAAAATAAAACACCAACACAGCAAAAATTTAAAAAATTACAAAAAATACAAATGGCAATAAACATTAAAACTATGTACATGCACAATCAAATAACTTGTTTTCCACTTCATGATTTACAAATTTTAAAAGATCAATGAAATAAGAGTAGGAGAGGATGTAAAGGAGGACATTTCAACACAGGTTTGATGGGTCTGCATATTGTTACAACTATACTGTGTATTGTTACAACAATACTATATATTGTTGTGATTATACTGTATAATATTATAACTATACTTAAAAATGGGCAAATCTTTTGAATCAGTAATTCCTCTATAGAAATTTATCATAGAGAAATAATAAGACATTACACAAAGCTTATAGACATGATGCTTTTAAAAATATTTATAATCGTAAAAAGAACAGAATATAGAATATCTTTACTAGCGAGAGATTTCTTAAATATTAATGCACCCATGTAATGAAATTCTATTTTGTATGAAAATCGACTGGAAGAGCATGAAATAAAAACTGAGACTTGTTTCTGTCTTATTGGAAATTTAAAAAAAAACAGTATTGCATTAAAAAAAGGTTAATTTACTTGTATTAGCTATAAGATACAACAACAAGTAAACTTTCAGTCTTTTGCAAAGTTTAGATCTCAGAAGTATAATCTAGTTGACACAGCTTTGAAAGAAAACCACTTGATAATTGGGGTTATTGCCAAGAAAGGATTGCACCAAGGAAGGCATTCCACGACCTCACACCTCCTTGTCATGTCATGATCATAAAAGAGGTGTGTCTTCACACTCCACTGGAGCTCAGAAGTCAATTGAGTAAGTGAGTGGCACAGAGAATAAAGACCAAGTGGCATCCTAAGGGAGAAGAAGAAAAAAGGATTTTCTGGAGTCAGCTATGTTTGTCAGTGCAGCATCCATGTGTGAGAACATCTCAGAGGTTGCAGACCTGTAGGTCCTCCTAGGAATATAGGTGCTCAGTATAAGTAAACATGTGCTAGAAGATTTTGGAGGCTTCGTTGAGTCTACCAATCAGTATCCCTGCTTCTTGGCAGTATTTGTGAGATGGATTGGGATTCTAGGGAACTTGACAGTTAGATACTGTAACTGAAATATTCCTCTAATTCCTTATACCTGCAAAGAGCCCCAGGGAGCTGTTGGGGAGCAAGGCAGGGTTCTCAACCTGATAATTCTTTTGTACTGCAGGGTGGGGAGCCCTGCTCTGTAAGATGTTTAGCAACATCCCTGGCTTCTTTCTGCTGGATGCCAGTGGTACCTCTAATATTGATAAATTCCTCCTGGGGCAAAACTACCACTGGGACAGAAATAGATATAGTTTTGTAAATTAAGATGATATCTTAAAAAAAAGTCAGTTATAAAGCACTATAATTCTATTTTTATTTGGGGAAACATGTATCTATGTACAAGTACACATTGTTTGATTATGAGTGTGGTCTATTTTATCCTATTCTCTCCTAAAAGTAAGGAGAGAATCCATGAAGGAAATAATGAGGAAGGCTTTTTTTCCTTAGACAGTGTTTTACAAGTAAGATTTGGGATCCAAGATGGCCTGAGGGGTTTGCTCTGTAAGACATACCTGTCTCTTTTCTCATTTTTTGTTAAATAGAGAATCTGAGGATGAGAGGTGGACATAAGAAGCTTGACAAAATTTCTGCACCCTATATTTCCTACCCTGGTTCTAGTAACTGTACACACACACAACCACTCTCTATGTGTGATTTTTGTAGAGCCGCCTTCCACAGTCCTCCACCCCAGTAGTGATCCTGTGATTCCAATTAGGCCAATCACATTTTCTCTGCCTGGAATTTGAATTGCAATATCTGTGTGGAGACACACCAGGACAGCCGGTAGTCAAAGATGCATCATTTACCTGGTGCAGGAGATCCCTGGAGGTGCCACGGTTTTTGAGAGGTAATCAGCCATCCATATCTGACTATTTTCCCCTTCTTAACCATGTCCAGCCCGAGTTTACCATATTCAGAAAGAAAACCTCACATTAAGCATGGGCTTAGTTCCACAGCAACAGAGAATAGTAGACTGTAGTTATTTTCAGTCTTAGTAAGTGCTTAGAAAATTCTCATTCCTATCAGGTGGAAACAGGGTTGGCTGTGCCTTTAAGAGGAAGCTTTAACTTGAAACAAAGACATAGCAATTAACTTACTGAAAGCCAAAAACATGTCAGTAGTGAAAATGAGACATGAGCAAACCCAACAGGATTTTCAATGAGTAAAATGCTCCCACATATACCATGGTCTCTATGAAATTAAACATGCTGTTTGAAACACCGTGGGCCAAGTTACAGACACTACCTTAGACGAATAAACCAGAAAAAGATGGGCATGGAGTGAATGGGCATCAGCAATGGTATTTTCCTTTTCTAGCTAGAAGAGATCCCCAAACAAGAATTTTTTGATCAAGTTGACAGTATAATTTCATTACTGTAGGAACAATTTTGAAGTATAGTCAATTAACTAGATTTTGAAAAACCAATCAAATTTTACCAGATTACTTTGCTTTATTTCTAAGAGATTAGAACTTCTATATGTCTAAAATAATCTTAAATTTCATTGCTTTGAATCATTCTAAGGTTTGATAATTTCCTGATGTTTATTCTGTTGCTGTCATATATACTGATTTCTGCTTATAACATCCAAGCATAAAAGCAAAGATTAATTATACCAGGCAGAAACTGGTAGGGATGAAATTACTTATTTCCAATGTCAACTGGTCAAATGACCCATATAATTAGAATAAAAACTCATTTTCTGAATTGTTTTATTTCCACCATGGCAGTTATCAGTTATCATGCCAAGTTTAAATCAGATGACTCATTAAATTGTCATAATTGAAGCCATACTTCACTAAAAATACTTAGCACTTGGTATAATGCTGGGAGGAAATGTAGTTTGTGAAGAAATTACAGGATCTCCTCCAGCTATTCACAAAATGATGTAGTGATTCTACTGCTGATTTAAAAGGGTTTATGGTGAGTGTAGAAGTCTGAAGATTATGAATAATTAGAAATTGAATACAGGAAGTTATTTATATAGGGAAGAAATATATACATAATCACTTTTAGAAACTATGCAAAGTAGAAATAAATAGCTGCCACCTGCCAAGCTAAAACCTGTGAGTAGACACTTGACCATAATTATACAGTCACCCCCACCCATGGGAACTGAGAGTTTTCTCATTGAGTTCAATGTTTGGGGCATCTGGCCATCAGTGCCTCTATTAAGAAATAAAAGCTTTAAGTAGGCCACCCAGGATGGGCCAGCTCCAAGTATCATCTCCCCTTCTGAGAGCTATAGACTCCTCTCACTTCTCACCTGACAGTAAACACACCTGACAAATGGAGCCAGGCTGCTGGGATATTTCAAAGCAGGCCAAAGTGTTGGTGTCTGTTTCTTCCTTTCTCCTTGGGAATTACTTTTTGATTTTTAATTGGGATCAAAGATTATGAGGAAGGTGAATAATTATAAAACCACTCTTTAGAAGTCACAGTATTTGAAATTTTGATTCCTTCTTGTCTAGTCTAAAGTCTACTAAACCAAAGGATAAAAAAACCTGATTAGCCAATTGGACTTTTTAAAAAGAAGAGAACTTCTAAATGCAAAACAAGATTATATTACTCAGCAGTCAGACATACTGATAGGATGACCAACTATCCTGAGACCTAGAACTCTCAACTAAAATGGAAAAGTCATCCTATCTGCTTGTCATGATAAAAGAGGACTAACTTTCTTGAATGGCTGGTGACAGAAGTCAGTATAAAGTCACTTTGCCACTACCCAACCTAAATGTGATTTTGTTAGACTTAGGTTTATATATTGATCCTAAAAGAATCAATGCTAGACTGTCCTTAATTTTAATTCAGTCTAGAACCTTGCAAAAATCTCCCTTAAAAATTGAATTCTCTTAGAAAATTGATAGAAATTTGGTATAAACTCAGAATCAAATTAAATTTCTTCAGCCACTAGGCGCCATTTGACTGACTGGTACACATTAGGTGACCCACCATCCCAGTTTGCCTAGGACCCAGGGCTTCTCTGGATTGGGGACTTTCCGCTAAAACCAGAAAATTCTTGGAGACAAGGCTGTTTTGTCACCCTACTCATATATTTATGAAAGAATATTTAAATTAAATGGAAGAGAAAAAAATGTTAAAGGTATAATTTGTGGAAAACTGAAGGTCACACAGAGGTCAAACCTTCATTTTACATTTGAGGAAACCGAGCCTTTAGAGGTTAAGCCACATAGGTTCATCCCATTTTATAGTCAGACTCACACTGTAGTTGTCCAGAGAGCCTGGCTGCCAGTTCAGATGATTCTTTTTTTTCACTCCATCTGTTTTCTTTTCCAAGGCTAAAAATATCTATTAAATCACAGTGAGCTAGCAAGGTATCTTCCCCAAATTTAATGCTAAATTTGTGGAAGACTTGGGAGATCTGTAAATAATTCCTTGCTGTCAACACAACTCTGCCCTTGACTTATATATATCCTTTGCAACGTTGAGAGGTGGATGAGTACAGCCTCTGAAGCTTGTTGTGTTAGAGTTGGTTGAATTGCTGAATCCCAGTGGCAAAACAGAAGCCTACCAGCCCTGATCACTCAACAGAAGTGATAACAAAGACTTGACAATAATGAATGACACTGTATCCTACTAGTTCTCAAACTTCAGTGCATTAGAATCACCCTGCTTGTTAAAAACCAGACTGCTGGGCAACCTCTCAAAGTTTCTGATTCTGTGAGCCTGAGAATTTGCATTTCTAAGAAATTTCCAGGTGATATAGCTACTGGTGGTTTGGGGCCAGACTTTGAAAACTATTGCTCTCTCCCAGTCACACACACACACACACACACACACACACACACACACACACAAACACACACACACACACACACACACACACACACAAACACAAACAGAGCAATATATTCATGTTAGTGGAAACTCAGGTCAGGTACCCATTTTAACAAATATAGTAATACCTAAGATGAAAAATAGCTAAGATTTGTAAATTAAAGAAGAATTTTTTATATCTTTTTGTTTTTTCCTTCAGCATCAAGTCTCAATTTTATGGGAGTAAAGAAAAGTTTTTACAAATCACATTATTAAAAATATTGTACTACACTAAGAAAAGAACTGTAGGATAGCTCTTATAATGACTTATTTGCAGATTGTGTTTTTATAGCTTTTTAGTAAAATATACCTTTAGAAAGGCTTACAATAGTTACAATTTTTAACCCATTATTAATTCTCACAATAGCTGTTGTCCTATGACTCAAGTAATTGAATAATGTTTCATAAGCATTTTAAATAACTTGTTATATCAAGGGCTCTGATATATGTAACAAGAAAGTAAATTAACAGGTTTATTGTCACTGGAAAAATGCTTACTTTGTTGTTGGGTGTCAAGAACTTACGAATAGCAAGATTAGTCAAATTAGACATGTAGTTGCTTTGAGACAGTCTCTCAGCTTTCAAAATCTAGCTACTAAGATATTTCAGAAAGTTACTTCCATTGTTAGTGGAAAAACATATTTCTGATCTTAAATTTTTCTAAAGAGAAACACATACTCTTTCCTTCTACATTCTCTCAATTTCAACATCATCTTTCTAAAGCATATTTCAATACCATCTTTCCTCAAAACTAAATCCCCCATATTTCCTTTAAAGTTTTTCTACCCAGCTACTCATATTTATCCTACAATACTAGGTTGAAGTGATACTTCCTCAGTGAAGCTTTCAGTATTTCCCTCAGTATACTTGCCTAGAGAATGAGCTCATTCTTTTAAACAAGTTTCATAATAGTGGAAACATAACTCTTTGTTTAAGGCCAGTTTTGTTTTTAAAATGGAAGTCCCACGAAAGAAAGATTCATGTCTGCTTTTCTTCTAGTGCCTCATACATCTCTTAGCCGATGGAAGGTGCTTGAGCCAACCTGCAAGATGGCCTACACTGATCCTTGCCTTCTGGCGTCCACAACCTTATTAGTGCTCTTCTACATGAAACAGAGTTGATTTGTATGACCAATAGAATACAGCAGAAGTGATGCTATATCACTTCTGAGACTAGGTTATAAAGTTACAACTGCTAGGGGATGCTCTTTTATTGTTACTTTCTTCTCTGTGCAAAGCCAGCTGTCATGTCGAGAGAAACCCTGTGGAGAGGCCCATGTGGAAAGGACCAAGGCTTTCCTACGACTATGTGAGTGAGCTGAGAAGTGGGTTCTCTAGCCTAAGTTGAGCTTTGAGTCCACCTTAGACTAGGTGGACAGCTTGATTGCAACCTCCTGAGAGACCCTGAGTCAGAATCACTAGCTAAGGTGCTTCTTGTATTCCAGTCTTTAGAAACCATGTGGTAATAAATGCCAGTTGATTTAAACAGCTATGTTTTGAGGTGATTTGTTAGATACCTAACACAGTACTGAAAAAATATGTTATGACTAAATGAATGGAAGATCTGGAACTACTATGATTCATACCAGAACAATTCATTACAAACAATTTGTCTCAACCTCTGTGACATTATCTTGCTTATATCAGAACAAAGTCTGATACAGATCTAAAACTCATGACTTGGAGTTGTAATGATTTGTGGAAATTACTTTTAAAAAAATCTTTTATAGATTTAATCAGATTAAATAGTTCATTCAGTATAGAATTTCTGGTTAGCACTTAAAAAATTCTCAAATATAATAACTAGCAAAACTACCACTAGCCCAAAAATAGCAGAAAAAGTGGTTATGTTATTTATTAGTAATAGCTGGGTCTCTTAAGCTATGTTACTATATAACGATTATACAGATCAAATGATTGAACATGAGTTTATTTTAAAATGAAAAATTTTAGTCATAATGATTAGGCATTTAAAGTCATAGGATTTAACAATTAGTTATAAAGTTACAAATCTTGCTTTTGTGGCAATAAAATTCCTTATAATAGTTTCAAACTTTACTTACTCTAATAGCTAAAGTCACAGTCACCAGATATAACAGTTACTTTAACTTTCTTGTGAAGTTATAGTAGAACTTGCATAATTCCTAATACATTTTAATTTTTGAGAAGCTACATCTTCCACTGATGAAGTTAAATATAACCCGAGAGCTTTAAAGTATTTATAAATATGTCATGTAACTTCTTGCTCTAAATATACTATAGTACTTCAAACGGCATCATATTAGATTTTAGAAAAACAACTTAAAGGTTGTTTATTTCTTATATATTCAATGTCTCATAAATATGCATTCCTTAGTATGCTAATCAATTTAAATTGTATGTTTTTACATAGTTAAAATACTTCACACTCACTTTAATTCTTCAAATTTCACAAGTCATCTGAAAAATGAAAAAGGTTATAACATTCTTTTAGTTTCTTAAACTTTTCCTTTAAAGATGATATTGTAACATATGTGGGTTAATAATCAGATCTGCAGGAGAATTGTTTGTCCTTTTTTTTTCTACAATGGAGAGATCGTTGTTAACATCAGGGGATGACAATTTGTTTAGCATATGTGGTATATTTGGTTCCCTAGAAAGCAGACTCTGAGATATAGATTGGAATGCAAACATTTATTGGTGAGCACACTTGAGATTAATACGTTTAGATGGGAGGGAAGGGAAGGAAAAGGCAGGGCAGGAAAAGAGAGGGAAAGAAGCAGGTTTGGGAAAGAGGAAACGTGGGCTATGATGTGGTTTCAACAAAGCCTGGACTTAGCACACAGCAGGATTTGGAGCTGGGATGGTTCTAGATAGTTGTTTGAAGCTGGGAGGAGAGAGACTGGCCATTATACTCCCATGTTGGTCAGAGGTTGGAGTGTTGGCTGCCCCTGGAGGAAGGTATGTCCTAGGACAAGGTAGGTCTCTTAAGCAAAGGCAATTCAGGAAGAGGGTTGACAGCTGAGAGTCATGTGACAGCTACCTCCTCTACCAACGCCAGCAGATGGGATACTCTTGGGCCCACTACAATGTCAATAATTTATTTATTTTGATAAAGATGGCTTTATTTTTGTTTGAATATCTTTACTCTTTATTCAAGATGATTAGGTACACTGAATTCTTATTCTTGCATCATTTGTGTATAATATTTTGCCATTATGCTAAATTAATTCTGAGTAAATAAATTTAAAGAAAGAATATAGAGATATTTTCTATAGTACATATTCTATGGTGTATACTTTTAAGATAACATCAGTAATTTGTAAGAGTGCTGCTTGCTATCTCTAGTTAAAGTTTAGTGATAGGACAGCATTATCTTCACTTTCCCATTGTGTAATTGGTAACAATTTTAAATTCATGTGTGGCAAATGTGTTTTAAATCAATATTTTTATTCATTAAATCCAATAATTTACTGAAGCCCCAAACTTCATTGTATAGTTGTTGGAAGCTATAAAAAAGTGTGAGTAGAGTTGATATATTTTGGTTAATTGTTTATTTACTAAGTTTTAAAATGTGCAGAAAAGAAATAGAGAATTCCCTGTAAGTTCTACATATATACTTTTTAGGAATTTTTGTTAGAAGCTCTTTGATTTTCCACAGACATTTGTGGCATTGTTGTATCCCTGGACCCACAAATTATTTTTGTCTAGATTTAATTATGGAAATTATTTACTAGTATATGTTTATGTGGTCATGTTATGCTACTGTAAAAAATCCCAAAATGTTCACATGATGATTTTTAATTCTATCAGTAATTTTATTTATTTTATTTTAAGTCAGGTATTGGAAAAAGACAGAATATTTATTGTTTTTTACCTTATTCTAAAAGATTTCACTCATTGCAGAGTCTATAATTTTATTTACTTATTTTGTTTTCTGTTATACACTCAGCTATTATTGTATTTTAGTTTCATTGTTGGTATTCTGAATTAATATTATAACATAAAATAATTAAGTTTTTTTTTTACCTATTGCATCAGGCTTAACAGTAATATACCCATATGACTTTTTATCATTCTTGTTCTGTAGCATTAATAGCTATTTTTAATTTAATTTTGAATATTAGCAATATTTTGATGGACATTTGAATTTCTTTATTTTACTAAAAATATGTGATATTTTTTAGTCTCTCTTTTTTTAGTCTTCAATGAGTTTAACATGTAGAATTCTTAGAAGTAAGAGTATGTGTTTAATACATTTCTGAAATGTACCTATCCTATATTTAGAAAATTAAAATTTTATGCTTGAAGTGAGTAGTAGTCAGTGAGAGGCTGCTGTTGTAATTGAACTAGGCTCTAGGAACAAAAAAAAATACTGATTTTGATGGAGAATTTTTTTTCTCATCCACTTTTTTTTTGAAATTCATCTATTATGATTGAAATAGAGTTAAAAATAAATTCATATTCTGCTCCATTAGTGATGTTACTGTAGTTATTAGCTCTAAAAATAGAAATATTAGAAATTATCTAATAGAAATTAATTCTAAAATATCTTTCTTGCCTTCCAGCTATTATACCTCAAACTTATTTAAAATTAAAAATATTATTTTTTTCATTTTCCTTTTTAATGACATGTCATTTTTTTGTTTTCTGAGTCTGATTTTCTATGTAAATATTTCTATTTTATATTATGAAAGAATATTTTATCTTAGAATATTTATCACACTTTAACACACTTAATTTTAACAGTGATTAATTTTTATACTAGTGGAATTTCCATTAAAAACAATTTCTAGAATAAATTCATATAATTATATTTAATGTTTATTTATAGATTATTAAAGATAAACATATTCAGTTGTTGCATAATATTTAACAACATAATTAAAGTACTTGTAAATTTTATTTTGGTACCCAACAGCTCCATTCAGGTGTATATATAAATGGCAGAATATATAAATAGCAATCTGAAATGGCAAATTTAGTCCAGGCACTAAGAGCAACATTGAAGAATAGCAGCTCCTTATTTAGAGGCACAGGTTACTTGAAATATTAGAGCAACAAGGTTTTTTTCTTTTTCCATTTTTTTATGGTGATAAATATACATAACATAAAACTTACCATCTAAGTCATTTTTAAGTACAGTTCAGTGGTATTAAATGAATTCATAATGTTGTGCAACCATCATCACCATTGTCTCCAGAATTCTTTTCATCTTGTAAAACTGAACCTTTATACCCATTAAACAATAACTCCCCACTCCCCCTCACCCAGAGCCTGGCAACCATCATTCTACTTTCTGTCTCTACGATTTCAACAATTATTAAACTTGTTCCTACTTTGTGGATGTTCAATGTGAAATTTTAAAAAATTCTTTAACCCTTTTAGAGTTAAGCACTTTATTTCCATCAACCAGAAAACTGGCAAATATATTTATTTATCTAGAAAACGAGAGTTTACTGCCATCTGTCATTTTCAAAATTATTATATAAAATTAACTATAATAAAAAACTTCTCAGAATAATAAAGATAGTAATGATATAAATGGTGCTCAGTTAGATGTGGCATCTATGTGCAAGATATAACCTGAAAAACCAAAGGTGCCACCTTTGCAAAGAAGTTGGAGGCACAAATAGTACAGACACATTTTTGAGAAGATGTGCATGAAGACATTGGATATAAAATAAATATTTATAATATAAAATTAAAAATCTTTTCTTCTTTCTGTAGACAAGGTGAAAATATTTGAGCTTCAGGATTCACAGTGATGTCTGCCTTTATATTAAACAGTTAAATGCTAATAAATGTTTCCTATGCTTTTGAATGAATAATTTATCTTTAAACCTTTCAAAATATGATCTATATATACAAGTATATATATATTTGTCTATATAGTATATACATAGTTTAAATATTATTGTTAAAGTTAATATTAATTATTTTAAAATCCAACTTAAATATTATGTGCACATACATGTACATATACAGAGAATACAGTGTGTTGACTTGAAAGGGAAAGAAAAGTGAAAGCAAATACTGAAACAATAAATTTAAAAAAAACATTTTTAACTTTTAAAATTAAAACTACCAGTTTAATGGCAGAGAATACTAAGAACCCTTTATATTTTTTTATATCATAAAAACTTGACAGACACTAATTTAATAGTCAACAGATAATCATATCAATAGTACTTGGCACATATATATTTATTAAATATAATAAAATATAAGATATTATAATACATCTTGTATATCTTCTCTTCACAATTCTCACTCTTATAATTTTGATAGAGAACTATAATTACTTCTCTCCATGTCTTCCTCTGGTCTTTTCTGCCATCAGTTGCCTTCAGAACTTCTGAGATATTCTGGAATATTAAAATTCCATACTTTGTATACATATTTTTTATCCATCCCTTGATGATTACCTTCAAGTTCTTGCCACCATAAGCAACAGTGAGATAATTATTCTTTTAGGTTTCCTTGATTAGTTTCTATTGCCCATGTTCTAGCTGTCTCTTTTTTGGTGATTTATAGGAGTTCTTTGTGTATTCCAGATATTGATCACTTGATAGTATTTTCAACCTGTCCATTGGCTGTTAACTTTGTTCATAGTCATTGAATAGAGGCTGTGAATTCTGATATAATCCAATCTGTCTCTGTTTTTGCTCTTGTAAGTCATATTTTTAGGGTTTTAATCATGAAGTTCTTTTCCTTAATTCCATTTCAAGTTACAAAATTGTTTACCTACATCATTTATTAACTTTAAAGTTTTAACTTTCATACTTAGGTTTTTAATATATTGTGAGTCTATCTTTATAAGATGGTAGCCAACTACCATCTTTATTTTTCTCCATGGATGAGTCAGTTTTTTTCTTCACTATACTGGGTTCTGTTCACATTTGTTTGTAATTTCACTTAATAATAAAGTTTTGTTATAAGTTTATTTTTAACAAACTTATGTAAGTTTATTTCTCCAAAAAACTTATTTTGTTTTATTGGCTAACTTCTCTCTGTTCTTGAATAAACACTATACTGTTTTTATAATTTTGACCTTATATGTTTACTATGTGGTAGGACAAGTTTACTTTCTCATTCAAAGTTAACTTAGCTATTTATGTGCCTTTATTCTTTTATTTACATTTTAGTTTATTGACTTCTTTAAATAAATTTTTATATGGATTACATTGGATACATATTATTTTAAATTGACATTATAATATAAAGTTATTCAACTCCATAGCATGGAATATATTTTTTAAAAAGTTTCTATATCAGTTAAAATATTTTTCTCTTTAGAGTATTTATGTATTTTTGTTATGTCCAGATATTTTATAATTTTTGTTGGAACTGATTTCTTATTTTTATCTATAATTTTCATTTGGTTATATACAGGGTAGAGAAATTTTTCTAAGGGGATCTAATGATTTTACTAAATTCTATCCTATTGGATTTCTAGGTACATCGTAACTATCATCTCCAAACAATGACAATTGTTTTTGTTCACAGCATTGGTTAGGACCTAAGCAATAGTGATGAAAATGGGCATCCTTGTCTAGTTCTCCATCATAAAAAGAATGTATATGAAAATTTTCCATTAACTGTTTCCATTAACTGTATTTTATAAACCTTAACAAGTAAATGAACATTTTGCTTTTACCAAGCATAAATTGATGTTAAACTTTATCAAATGTTTTTTTCTAAATCTTCTGAGATAATCATAGTTTTCTCCTTTATTAATGTGGAGAATCACACTGATAGCTATTCTGAAGGTGAACTATTTTCTTA
The DNA here is from genome assembly GCA_004027375.1 of Macroglossus sobrinus. Classification (NCBI taxonomy): domain Eukaryota; kingdom Metazoa; phylum Chordata; class Mammalia; order Chiroptera; family Pteropodidae; genus Macroglossus; species Macroglossus sobrinus. Next base: position 50,190 of record PVKZ01000971.1, read on the forward strand.
TTCTAAGGATAAATCCTACTTTATCACAATTAAGTATTTTTAACATACTTTTTGATTTATTTAGCTTACATTTTAAGAACTTTTGGATTCTCACATTTATTGAATGAATGAAAAGCTTATATTTTTTCTGTTCTAATTTTGCTTTTTTATGCTTTTTAAATAATTTATCTGTCTAGATTTTATATTTATTAGCATATATTTTTCACAAATTTTCCTTTACCATTTAAAACACTTCTATTTCATTTGTGGTTATTTCTAATTTTTTTCATTTCTATTTTTATATTTTCATTAGCTCCCATACTGTTAACCACTTTTCCTATAGTTTTATTAATCTTTTAAAGGAACCACCTTTTAATTTTGTTAATACTGTATATTGATTTTTAAAAAATTTTTCTTATTTCATTGCTTTTTATCTTTATTTTTATTATTTCTTTCAATCATGTGTCTTTGGATTTCCTTTGCTGTTATTTTTTAACTTCTTGAGTAGAATTTTTAGCTTGTGGGCTTTAACTTCTCTTATTTCCTAGGTCAATGTATTTAAAGCTATAAATATCTATGTGTGGCTTTAACTGTGTCAAATAAATTTGGATATGAGTGTTTTATAGCCATTTAGTTGTAAGTGTTTCATTATTCCCTTTTTAGTCCAAGGGTTATATAGCAATATATAATTTAGTTTCTGTACTACAAGAATTTGAAAAATCTGGCCTTTTATTATTAATTCTAATTTTATTACATTATGACCAGAGAGTATAGTCAATATGATAGTGAGTCTGTGGAATTTATTGAAGTTACCTTGGTGACCTAATCTGCAATGAATTTTTGTAAATATTTCTCTTGTGCACAAAAAGAATTTGTTTTCCTGTTTCTTTTTTTTTTTTTGATTGAGGGTTTTATATATATCTAATACCTAGAACTTTCTAATTTAATTTGATTTTTCATATATCTGCTTACTTTTTTGTCTGTTAGAGCTCCAAATTTCTGAGACTGACGTATAAGACTCCTCAACTAAAATTATTGCTAACCATATTTCTTGCTAAATTTCTGCAAATATTCTGAACCTATATTGTTTTGAGAGTATAGATTTTATGGTGGCTAACATTATTGCTCTATTATGTCTCTTACCAGCATATAACGTTTTTTCTTTATCCCTTATCCTATTGTTTTTTATGTGAAATAAATTTTGCCTAGTACTAAGATTTCTATTCTAGCCTTTCTATGGTTAATATTTTTTATACCTTTTTCATGGTTTTGTTTTTAGTCTTTTGGACATTTTATTTTAAATGTGTCTCTCGTGAACATCATGTTGTTAATCTTATGTTTTAAAAAATCCCTTGTCCGACTTGCCTTGTCTTCAAATAACTGCATTGTTTTGCTTTGGTTTTTGCATGTTGCACAAGTTTTTACAGATGTTCTCAACAGGAGGGTTAGTCTGATACTAGCTAGTCTGTCATATTCAGAAACAAAAGAAATGAATTTTTAAATTAAAAAATTAATTTTTATTCAACTAAAAGAGATTAAGACTATTTTTGAAGGAAACAATACACTTTTCAAATAAAGATCTTAGTAACAGTTAGACATAGGGAGGATAATGCATAAATTAGTTCAGAACTCTTTGAATATGAATGTATACAATTCATCAATTATTCTTATGTTCCATGGGGGTTTTAGCCTCAGAATCTTTTTTTACCTAATATAAATATAATATACCTAATATAATATAATATATAATATAAATATAATATAAATATAATAAACCTAATAGAAATATCAGTTACTTTATAATACAAATTTTGAAAATTTGTATTATAAAGGTAACATTAAAATCTGTCACACTCCCTAAACTGTATCAGTGTGCACAGGGCATTACATATGGCATAAATAACCTTGGATGCAAATGTAAACTAGAGGCTTCAAAATACACAAATATCAAATCAATCATTTTACCCATTATCCAAGGAGAGGGCCAAGGATTTCAAAACTAATTTTTACAGATCTTCCATGTCTCTACCACTATGAGCAAAGCTAACAGATCAATTTCCATGCAAGATATTTTGGCAGATCTCTGTTGAAAATGGCTTTGCAAATTTTATGTCCTATAAACTAATACCGATGGGCCTAGGTCACTGGCGTATATTAAATGTGTAAAGTGATTTTCAAAATCTTCTCATAAAAGCTTTTTTTTCTTTGAAAATGCACTTAATCCATTTAAAAATACTTTTTTGAATATAAAATTGTTAAAAATGAATACTGAGAAAACAAGGTAAATATGGACAGTTCATCCTCCCATCTATGCCCACATTCTCTTGGGCTCAACTCCCCGGAAAGATGGTGAGGGGGCACGGAGGGACAAGCAGAAAACATTAATAAAACCCCTAGCCAATTTTTGTGGAAACCCAAGAATCAGACTTGAGTTTTTCAATCCAATTTCTTTCAGGGATAACATGAGATAGAATAGGTGGGACAAACATATTTGAGGATACATAATTTACTTACACTGGCTGCAACAAAGATGTGAGGGAAACAACAAATATGGCTGGCATTCAGAGCTTCTCTGCACAGGGGTCCGGTTTAATCACGTCTATGCCAAAAACCAACCCCATTATGTAATTATGCCCTGTGTCTACTGGACAAACCTCCCAATCTCTTCTTTAGTCTTTGCCTCAGGATGGAGTTGACAAGAGTTACTTGTCTGTGCTTAGTTTTCTTTTCATGTAATTTACATAAAGCTTTTCTTATTTTAATATCATGACATACAGGTATTACTTCTACCAATGTAATTGTGATTGAGGTAATTTACTGAGGTGATATGTGTGTGCAAGTGCAGACTTTACTGGGACCTCAGCTGTATTTCATCGAATTCCAACTGTGGTCTTGACTTATTGCATACTTAAAGACATGAATGTTGAAAAATGACAAAATTAATCTCTTTCTTATATAATTCATTGACTGGGAAAACATTTTTCAACATTTTAACTAGCACATTTAATTTTTCATTGATTAAATACAGCCATTATAATCTTTTTAAACATCTTTGTTAAATCACATATACACAAAACAATGCATACTACTTTAATATATTTTCTAAAATAATATTATTCCTTTCTAGAAAAATAAAATCTGGTATAATAATAAAATTTGTTTCTTTGTCCCATCTCTCATCATAGATAATTCCTTTGTTTTTTTTTGATTAAAATGGATAAAGTACAGATTAAATATCAGTTGCTGAGGTTAAATAATAAGTTTAAAAATATCTATTACTATTTCACTCAGATAGTACAATGAATAAAGTCATCTCATCTATGTGGTTTGCACACAAAAATAAGTTTTTTCTTTATACCTCTGGCAGACATTAAACATGGTTCTAAACACTTTTTATAAAAGTCTGAGATAATAGACTTTCATTTAGTAGAGTACTAATTTGATCAAGTTACATATATTATTTTACCAGAAAGGTGTAGCCACAGAGAGATTATCATGTTTAAATTTAAAGACAATGTAGAATGTTTTATTCCTCAAATTCAGAAAATATAATTACTAAAATTATTAGTGTCTAAAAATGATAACTACAATTTACCAAGTTCATTCACATATGTTATACCATTTAGAAAAACAAAGATTAAAAGAGAAGTTATAGAAATTAAGACTCTTTATAAGCCTAGAAGTGGGAGTGTATATGTAGCCTGATGCCAGTTTTCAAATTGAGAATTTTCACAGAAGATATTCACCAGAGCATGACAAAAAAAAATATGAAAATTCATGTAATTTGGTTTACTTTAAAAATTATTTTTCAAGAATATGTCTTCCTAAAAATGTGTCTGAGATGAAGTTAAAAAAAATCTATTATTAAAAGCTTTATTTCTAAAATATAATTTTTTGATATATGCTGAAATTCTCATGTTTCCCATTGTTGGATTAACCTTTTGCATCATTGATCCTACAATAAATGAGTCTACTTACAACCACAAACAAACAAAAAACAAAAACAAAACACCCCTCATTTCTCAGTTCTGTTTTAATGAAAGATTAGATTAAGAACCCTTAACCCGAAGTCTCTATTCTGAGGATTTTATTTATATTTGGGCTTCAGGGTCCTTCACCCTCTTGAAATTATATGCAAAGCATATGCAAAGAGGAAACGTTTTTGTGGAGTGCGCTCATAGCCCACATCAGATTCTCAAAAGGGTCCATAAGACTCCTTCTTTCCCTGTAAAGTTACAGCATTAAGATGAAGATGTGTGTACATCTCATCCTTTAATGCCTTATATGATGACTAAAAATAATCCTATAAATTGATGTAAAAGGCAAAAAGAAAAAAACTGCAAACAAAGAAGTTCCCTTCTTTAAAAAAACATACCTAAGTTAATTGCCACTTTTTATCATTAACTGACAAATTTCCCAGATAAGATTGTGATATACAGCCAGGAAAGTATCTTTTTACTCAGAGATCATACATTCTCATCTTCTTGGGGATGATTCCAACTTTATATCACTTAGCAAAAAAAAAAAAAAAAAACGAAAAAAAAAACAATTTTGATAGTGTAAACCTAAAGATTTAGACTAGCAAACAAAGTTGAACTTAATGACATTTAAAATAAATTTCCTTTATCTTGCCAAAGTGCTGTCACAAACACTTCTGATATCGTTGTACTTCAGCAGCATTGCTGAAAGATTAATGACTCACACTCAGATTATTAGAAAAACTAAAGCATTGTTATTACTGCTTAGCTTTATGTTACATATTTTCCTTACAGATAAGTAGGCCATTAACAAAATATATGAATCACTTATCAAGTCTGTCTATGACTTTTTCAAATTCAGAAATGCCGCTGTCAATTTATTTTTTGTCTAACTTCTAAGTCAACATGTCTTTATGCCTCTTGAGAAATCCTTGGCAGGGTTCAGAAAAGTAAATCATGTTTTATTACTTCTGGATAGCAGAAGCTACAGGGTTTTCTGAAACCATTTATCACTTCTCTTGGTTATTTGCAAAACTGTGATTTAATAATTCTGATAAAATTTTAGTTAGGCATTTGCCAGTAATAATTTTAAAAATGGCGGATCCTTCCCTACACCACTCACCTTCTCCTGTTCACTCTAATTTTCATGTTCAAAAGTCTTAGCTTCCAGTCTTTAAAGGACAATTTGGCTGAATGTGAAAATGCTTGGCATGCACATTCTTTTTATTGGTGTATTTTAGTTGTTGGACCACTGTGCTCAGGTATTAAATGTTGCAGTGGAAAGGTTTGATGCTTAAATTTCTCCCCTTTTTTAGAATTGATCTCATCTTGCTATCCAAAGGATTCTTTCTTTATTTTTAAATTTTAATAATTTTAATAGTATATGTCTTAATATTGGCTGTCCTGGGTTAATTTTACTTGTATTATGGTATTCCTTTTAATATATAAAATTTAAGTCTTTCTTTAAATATCAGGAAGTTTCATTGAATTATATTTTCTCATATTTGTTTTATTCTATTTTAATTTTCTTTTTTAGAAATTCCACTTATGGGTGTGTTTTGTGTCTTCTATAGCTATCTTTTTTCTTTTAAAAGTCTCCTTCATTACTTTTGTGTCAATTTATTTGTTTGCTTCATTTCTATCCTCTGTGTTCTGTGTTTTCAATGGTATCTATTTTCTTTTGTGATCCTTACATTTATTCAGAAATGATTTAATCTCCTTCTTCTATATTTTTCCTGTGTTTTACCAGTTAACTGTTTCACCTTTTCCTGTTGTCTGATCCCATTTCCCCTGACTCCTCCATCTGCTTCATGATTTATATAGCTAAACTATGTCATCATTATTTTAAAATTTCATGTTGAAATAATGGTATCATTTTCATTTGTAGGGAAATTTGCTGCTTTTTTCACTTTGTTTTATATTAGCTCATTGACAAAGATATGTTTATCTTTTTACTATTCTGATTCTTGCCTTTTCTTAAAAAAATAAACTTTGCTTTTTTAGAACAGTTTTAGATTTGCAGAAAAGTTGTGAAATTAATGGAGAGAGTTTTTGTATATTCACACCCCCAACTTACCCTGTTATTTTCATCTTACATTGGTTTGGTACATTTGTCACAATTAATGAACCAATATTGATATGCTATTTTAACTAAAGTCCATACATTATTCAGATTTCCTTATTTTTATCTAATGTTCTTTTTCTGTTCCAGGATCTCATCTATGATAGCATATTCCATTTAGTTGTCATTCTCCTTGGGCTCCTCTAGACTGTGAAAACTTCTCAGACTTTTTTGTTTTGTTTTTGTTGACCTTAATGATTTTGAGGAGTATGTAGTCAGATATTTTGTGGAGTGCTCCTCAGTTAGGATTTGTTTGGTATTTTCTCACAATTAGACTGGTTTATGAGTTTTAGAGAGGGAGGACAAAGGGGTAAAATTTTGTTTCCATCAGATTACATCAAGAGTACATCCTTTCACTTGTCATTGTTGGTGTTGACCTTGATCTCCCGACGAACATAGTATTTGTCAGTATTCTCTACTGAAAAGTTATGCTTTCCCTCCTTTTCCATACTGTACTCTTTAGAAAGAAGTTATCTGCAGATCACCTTAAGGAAAGAGGAATTATGCTTACTTCCTTGAGGGCAAAGTAGCTATATAAATTATTTAGAATTTTTCTGCATGGGAAATTTGTCTTTCCTCTTCCTTTTATTTACATCAGTATTGACTCATGATTATTTATTTTATACTTCAAGTTTTAATCTAATACTACTTGATTTACTTAGTTGCTCAAATGGCTCCACCTTTGGCCACTGGAAGTTGTTTTTAGTAACTCCTGTGTCTCTTAGGCATAGCCTTATTGTTAGGAGTTATTTATTTATTTATACTTCATTGCTTTCTGGTATTACAAGACACTCTGGGCTCATTATTTTCATTTTCTGTCCCACATTTAAGAACCCACTATTTCTCCAAGAAGTTATGGTTCTTTTTTTTGGAGTCTGATATTAGAAATCAAGATGTTGGCACTTTGTGTGCTTGTTACTACTGGAGTGTTGATGGTTCTAATCCCTGTCAGATGACAGAACAAAGAAATATATGTATGTATCCTAATCTGGATATGGACACATACCTATAAATGTTTCTATATATAACTGTTGTGTCTATATTGAACCAAACATGAATTTATACCACTGTCTCCATCTTCAATTCATTATATCATGGACCAGTTTAAATGCAGCCTCTTGCTTATCTGAAGCCTCCCACTTGAACAGTGATAAACAGATCTAACTGAGGATCCACCATCTATTTATTTAATTGTTTAATTTCAGATAAACAATTTTATTAACTAGAGTAAAATGGTTATGTATAATTTCATTGCCTTTAATTTTACAGACTCCCTCATTTCCAAAGTTACTCAGGTCAGGGACTCCCCTCACCCCATTCCTTTTAATAAAATTGCCTTATACATTTTTAATACAGTTAAGTTATTCTCACATTACGCATTCTGTCCTAAATGAATTTTTCCAAATCGACATACATTAAAGTTCATTCTTGGTGATGTAGATGTCTATAAATCTTGACAAATGCCACCATTACAGTATCATGCAGAATCCTTTCACTTCTGTGAAAAATTCCATATGCTTCACTTATTTAACACTTCCCCCTTCTTCCTGAACTGTTGGCAACCACTGATATTTCTACTATTGCTGTAGTTTTGCCTTTTGCAAAATGTCATATAATTGGAAGCATCGAGTTTATAGCCTTTTCAGACTAACTTCTTTCAATAGCAATATGTATTTAAGATTCATCTATGTCTTCTTGAGGTTGATCATACATTTCTTTTTTATTACTGAATAATATTGTATTGTGTAAATATTCCATGTTTCTTTAATCCATTATAGCTTTGCTTGTTTCCAATTTTTATAATCACAAATAAAGCTTCTATATTTGTGTACAGGTTTTGTGTGGACCTATATTTTCAAATCAATACAATTGCTGTATCAAATGGTAAAGGTATGTTTAGCTTGTAAGAAACTTTTTCAAAGTAGCTGTATAGTTCTCCTTTTCTATAGCAATAAAGAGAATTCCTATTGCTCGATATCTTCAAAAGCAATTGGTGTTTTCAGGTTTTTTTGGTCTTTTTGGATTTTAGTTATTCTAATAGTTATGTAGTAAAATCTTGTTTTAGTTTGTGATTCTGTGATGATAAAGGATTTGAGCATCTTTATATATGTATTTGCTATCTATATATCTTCTTTGATAAGGTATCTGTTCAGATCTTTTGCTGTTTTTAAAAGTGAGTGGTTCATTTTCTTATCATTGAATTTTAGATTTCTTGTATATTTTTTATACAAGCCCTTCATCAGATATGTATTCTGCAAGTATGTTCTCCAAATTGTGGCACTGTCTTTTGCAGAGCAGAATGAAGTCTAGGTTATCAATTTTTTTTCTTTCTTGGATCATGCTTTTGGTAGTTTGTCTAAAAAAATCAGTAAACCCAAGGTTACCTGAATTATTTTCTACATTTTCCTCTAGGTGTTTTAAAGTTTTGCATTTCATATTAGGTGTACAATTCATTTTGAATTAATTGTTGTGAAAGTTTTAAGATCTGAGTCTTAAGTTCTTTCTTTTTTTGCATACAGACATCACTGTTTGTTGAAAAGTATATTTTTTCTCCATTTAATTGGTTTTCCTTCTTTATGAAATATCAGTTGACTATATTTTGTGGGTTTATTTCTGGACTCCGGATTTTGTTCCTTTGATGTATGTGTCCACTCTTATATTGACATATTACTGGCTTGATTACTTTGTAGTAAGTATTTAAAGTATTTAAATTAGGTAGTGAGAATTTTCAAATTTTGTTCTTCAGTACTATCTTGGCTATTCTAGGTCTTTTGCATTTTCATATAAACTTTATATTAGTTTGTTAATATGTATAAAATATTGTTAGGATTTAGGCTGAGATTGCATTGAATCAATAGATTATTAGGAATAACTGAGATTTTAACAATATTGAGTGTTCTATCCATGATAGTGAGCTATCTGTTTATTTAGATCTTTTACTTTTTTCATCAGAGTTTTATAGTTTTCAACATATAGATACTACACATATTTTGTTAGATTTACACCTAAATATTTCATATTTTGGCACTATTTAAGTAGTATTTTCTTAATATCAAATTCCAATTGTTCATTGCTGGAATATAAGAAAGCAATTATTTTCTGTATATTGTCCTATGACTTTGCTATACTCACTCAATTGCATGAGGTATTTGTTGCTGTTGTTGTTGTTAATATTTTCTGGGTGAATTTTCTACATATACAATCATGTCATCTGCAAACAAAAACAAATTGATTGCATCCTTCCTAATCTGTATATCTTGATTTCCTTTTAGTTTCTTATTGAGCTAGCTAGGAGTTTTAGTATGATGTGAGAAGTTATGAGACAGGACAACCTTTTCTTTTATCCAGTTAAAAGAGAAAACCATCTAGTTTCTCACCATTAAGTGTGATGTTATAAATGTTCTTTATCATCTACAGGAAAGTTTCCCTATTCTAAGTTTGATGAGAATTTTTATCATAAATGAGTGTTGGATTTTGTTAAATGTCTTTCAGTATCAGTTGATATAATCATATTATTTTTCTTCTTTAGACTTTTTATTATGTCTTCTTGGTGAATTAACCCTTTTAACATTATGTAATGCTCCTCTTCATTTGTAATAACTTTTCTCATTCTAAAGTCTGCATTGTCTGAAATTAATATAGCCACTTCAACTTTCTTTTAATTAATGTTAGCATGTTACATCTTTATTCCATTACTTTTAAACTATGAGTCTTTATATTAAATTTGAGTTTCTTATAAATGACATATAGTTAGGTCTCATTTTTTAATTCACTCTCACAACCTCTGACTTTTAATTGATGTATTTAGACAATTCACATTTAAAGTAATTATTGATACAATTGGATTAACATCTACTGTTTGTAACTATTTTCTATTTTTTGCACTTATTCTTTATTCCATATCACTTTTCTGCTTTGAATTGATCATTTTATATGACTTAATATTATACTCTCCTAGCATATCAATTATACTTTTAAAAAAATTTAATAATTTTCCTAGAAATTACAATATATATTTACAACTAATCTAAGGCTACTTTCAAATAACACTATACCATTTTTCAGATAGGGGAGGTACCTTATAACAAAGTATTCCCAATCCCTCCCTCTCATTACACTTAAATTATTATTATTTGTTTTATTTGTTCATATTTTATTATCAATATGTTACAATTATTACTTTAAACAACCATTTATCTTATGAATAAGAAAAATAAAGATAGCATTTTACCTTTATTTATTCCTTTGCTAATGATTTTTCTTCTTCTATGGAGATCTGAATGTCTGACTAATATTATTTTTCTTCTCTCTGAAGAACTTATTTTAACATTTCTTTTAGAGCAAGGCCTTCTGGCAATAAATTTTATTGTTTTTTGTTTCTCTGAGAAAATATTTCTTCTTTTTTGAAGGATAATTTTGCTGGTTATAGAACTCTAGGTTGGTGGGGTTTTTTTTCTTTCCTCACTAAATATTTCACTTCACTCTCTTCTTGCTTGCATGGTTTCTGATAAGCAGTTTGCTCTACTTGTTCTTTTTCTTTATAGGTCAACTATTTTATTTACTTGTTTACTTGACTTCTTTTAAGATTTCTTTCTTTCTTTCTTTCTTTCTTTCTTTCTTTCTTTCTTTCTTTCTTTCTTCTTTTTTTTCTTCTTCATCGTCATCTTCTTCTTCTTCTTCTCCTCCTCCTCCTCCTCCTTCTTCTTCTTTAATTTGAACATAATATATGTAGGTATAGATATTTTGGTATTGATTCTGCTGATATTCTCTGTTTCCTGGATCTGTGATTTGGTGTCCATCATTAATTTTGGAGATTTTTCATTTATTATATCTTTATTATCTTTTTTGTTCTTGTCTCTCTTCTCCTTCTAGCAGTCCAATTACAATTATAACTTTGAAAATTGCCCCAGGTTTTGGATGGTGTGAGTTTTCCTTCTTTTCATTTTTGATTTTTTTCTCCTTTCATTTCAGTTTGAGATGTTTCTATTGACTTATCTTCAAGCTAACTAATTTTTTTTGCCATATTCAATCTACTAATGTTTCTATCAAAGACAATCTGCATTCTGTATTTATGTTATGAAGCTTTTGATTTCTACCATTTCCCTCTGATTCTTAGTTTCTTCATCTCTCTAATTGCATTATACGCCTGGTCTTGAATGTTATCTACTTTTCCATTAGAATTTTTAACATATTAATTACATTTATTATAAGTTCTTTGTCTTATAATTCAAAAATCTTTGTCATATTTGAGTCTGGTTCTAATGCTTGCTTTGTCTCTTCAAGCTGTTTTTTCAGGCCTTTCAGGCTGCCTTACAATTTTTTTTCATGACATAAAATATATCAGTTAGTGGGATCTGGGTAAGTTGACTTTTAGTGTGAGGTTTTACATTAACTTGACTAAGAGCAGGATAACATTTCATATTTGCTGTAGCTATATATACCAGAGACTTCAGAGCCCTCTGATGTTCTTGTTTTGGTCTTCTTGTAATCTTTGTGTTTCCTTAAGAAATCTTAACCTTCATCTTGTGCCTCTTTTAGTTATAATTCATTATTATACTGATGTCCTATTGGTGTAGTAGTAAGATGTGGTTGAAGGGAAGTATTTTATAATCTTACAGTTAAATATCATTTTATTAGTGAGCCTGTGTCCATTGACCTTGATCATCTCAACTGTTATTTTTTCCTCATCCTCACCCCATCCCCCCATTTAGTTGTGATAGTTAGGCTAGAGGGGGTGGTGTTGGAGAATGCACTTTGCATCAGGTGGGATAAAGCTCTAGTAATATACCCCCCACCCCCAGAGACTAGGCCTTTGTTATAGAGAACATTTTGGGTATATTTCAGTGGTTATTCTTCTGCTTTCCTTTTCCCAGAGTCACAAGGAACTCCTTTTTTGGTCCTTCTCTGTGAGAACTTAATGGAGTTCCTGGAGATAAAACTTATAAAAGGGTAGGGTTTGCCCTAAGACTGAGGCGTCCAAGAATTTCTCTTTCTCAAGCTAGTTTACACTCAGCCTTCAGCAATTAATCAAAATTATTATTTATGTGTTTCTACCAGTTCATGTTTCTAGCAGCTTTTGCTTCTGGTAAGATGATCTTGGCTCTGAATCTCTAGATTCACCTGTTTCTCCAGATTTCAGGGTAGTGGCTTGCCCTGCAACATTAGTTCTGACAGATCCAAGATAAGTCATTGATTTTTAATTTATTCAGCTTTTTCTTATTATAAAAACAGAGTAATGATTATATTTATATTATGATTATATTATGTCATAGCTGAAATGGGAATATTCCACAATTACTTCGTTCATTCTTGTTGTTGTTACCAAATTTGAATAACTTGTATTGCCTTGGACTATCTATTTTGCAGAAGTTTCCTCTATATGTAGTGTGTTGGGGATAAGCAGTGGGGAGATGTGAATTTCCAAGGTGTTTCCACTTTGTTGTTACCATAATGGACTGTTTCTTGATAATAGGGATCTCTGTGTTGCCTAGCTTCTTCTGACTCTAGAACCTACACGGATACCAGTGTTCTTCTATTACTAACCATGAACTCACTAGGGCCCTTCACTAGCTGCTACTACTGAGAGACATAGCTCCAGTCTTCTAAGACAGCCCTTTTTTTTTTTTCCAAAGTGGGTGCTTTTTGAAATTTTCCTTTTCTGGATTTCACTCAGAATTTTCATGACTTTCTTCTCCTTTTTCTGCAATTACACCCTGGTCTATTTAATTTTTTGCTCAAATATTTCTTACTCAGAACAGGATATTTGTTGATTTCTAACAAACATTTGATATCAAAAGGCCTCTCTATTCTTCCCCACTACATCTGGCAGCTTCCTGCGTAAGACTTGGTCTCAATTTCTTTTAGCCACATTTACACATAATTTGGAGTTTATGGAGTTTTCTCTGTCTCCTACTTTCACCAAAGATGTACTTCATGGCTTATTTTTGTTCTCTTTGGTGCTCTATTTGGTTTCCAAGAGAAGTGGGAAGATTTAAAACTAAGCAGTTTCCATGCTCCTAACCTCTGTACCAAAGGCGAACATAATAAAAAAACATTAAAAACAGGGCAGTGAACAATAGTCAATGTGTTGCCTGATGTGGAGTGCAGTGTATATGGTGCCCTCTGGAGTGGCCTAATGTAACAGCCCTTATAAATTTACAAATTTTTGTCTATTATCTTTATTCCTACAATCTAAATATGGTGTGTCCTTTTTCTTCCTGGTGTTATATGCTCCCAAATTGAATTTTGATAGAGAAAAAGGTAGTGATGTAAATGCAAAGTAATTCGTTATTACTTGGAAGAGTCAGGCTTTGAGAATTCGACTTTAATAAGACAATAAAGTAGAGAAAGACAATTAAACTGGTTTTTACATTGCCAGGGTTTTTTTTCCCCTTCACCTATGAACCATGACTGTATAAACAAATGATTGCAAATGATTCTAAAAGACTCTTTATCCACCTAAACACACATCTCTTTACAAAGAAATTTTTTTTAAATCTCTATAAGTATTCTGTTAAAGTTTTGAGGTGAAAAATGTTTCTCTAAGAGAAACATTTATGCCAGTTTTCTTTCTCAAGGCAGAAAACTTTAAAATAAAAATATCTTTAGTCTATGCAATTACATATGTTTTTTACATTGCCTCTAAGTAATTACTTAGCGATAATAAAATATTTTAAATGCATTTGCATTTAAGCATATAATTAACAGTGTCCATGTAATTTGTATTTAAAAGAAATCTGGCAACTTATTGAAGAAGTTAAAAGAAATATCAAAATGTGTTCTCAATAAAAGAGAGAGTTTTTGAGTTACTGAGTTTTTATAAGAATGTGTGTTGAAAGAGAAATGGAATTTATGTTGTGTCAGTCATATTTTATTATGTTAAGAATAAGTAACATAATTTTCAGTGCCTCATTAACTCTCCCATAAAACCAACTTACTCTTACAATATGCATTAGCCTCGGAGAACAAAATTTCTTAGAGAGACTTCCAGAGTCTTCTTAAAGAGTTGCAGAAGACTTAATGCAGGCTTTCTAGTCCTAAGAAGTACAGCCTGGCTAGTGACTTTACAACTGGAAACAAAATGTTTAGGACTGCAAACTTTTTAATTTGCTTCAATTTCCCAAACTAAATAAAGATTCCTTTGGGCTTGGGAAAGTAGAAACAGGAAGTAATGAAGTAGAAGGTCCTTGAGTCCAACATCCGGGACAGAGACATTAGGGGGAAAGTGAGAGTCTAGAGAGGAAGTAGCCTCTCAGAAGGGCCATGTGCTTGGTTTAATGCTTCACTGCTGCCTTCTTGAAAATGATTTTATCTTTGAACTTGTGTTTTGTAAGTGAAGTCTAATGGAAAAACAGAGCATGTGCATGAGCACAGGACCATTTTTCAGTGCCGCCTGAGTTTAGAATTCCAGTGGACTCAAAGTGAAGAAGTACGTTATGTCTGTGACTGAGTAACTGGGGGCACTGACGGCCCTGAGTGTATGCTTCCCATCAGAACCAGAAGATGCTTCAAATGCAGAAAGAAGTCAGTTGCACCCGAAGAAACAAGAGTTACCTCAACCAAGGGATTTGATGTCTTTCCAACTGTGTACTTCCCTTTAATAAAGGGAACCATTTATGCGGAAAATGATAATGTCGAAGAAAAGGGAGTGATGAGGCAACCCACTGCTCCTTTTTATTTCAGTCCTTCCTTACTCATCACCAGCCTGAAGGTAAAGTGTGTTGGTAAAATGTACACATATCGAGAAGTGAAATAAAAACAGTTGAATTAGTTTTGTGCAGTTTCTGCTCTTACAAAAACAAAATACATATGTATGTACTAGCTACAAGTGACGAATTGTGTAATTTAATGATTGTACATATGTGTTAGATGCTCCTCTATTTGCACTTAAAACTGGCATTGCACAGTATAAAGATGAACAGTGAAATTCATAGTCATTATTTAATATTTTACTTTTTAAAATTTAAACTAGCATTAAATAGCAAATAAAATACACTGTGACAAGTTGAGAAAGATACAACAGAAAAAAAAAGGGAAAACCTTTATATTTAGGATATTTAATAACATTTTTCTCTACTTTTTGTACAAAATTATGAAGCTGCCCTAGAAGTAGTAATTATCCATATAGATTCTTCCGGAGTCTGTGCTCTGAGGTGGGAGGGTAGAGAGATCTATGAGGCTGAAGGGGCTACACAGATAGGAATGGCAGCATGTCAACACCCACGTGTGGATGAATGACTGAAGACCAAGTGGACCTCTCTCCCTGCATCTGAGCACTGTGACAGATCTCTAGGATCTTGACAGATGCCGATGGACAGTGGGATCCTCAATAAGACTGAATTTAAAGTACTTTGTAAGTTTCTATTGCGGCTGAAACAAATTACCACATATTTAGTAACTAAAACTCACACATAATAAATTTATTATCTTACAGTTCTGGAAGTCAGAAGCTTAAAATGGGTCTGCAGGGCTGTGTTCCTTTGGAGGCTCTAAAGGAGAATGTTTCCTTGGCATTTCCAGCTTCTACTGACCACCTGCATTCCTTGGCTTGAAGTTCTTTTCTCTATCATCAGAGCTATGTAGCATCTTCTCTCTCTGCTTTAATCTTCACAGTGCCTTCTGTCTTACAAGGACACTCATGATTACATCGGACCTAACTGGATAATTCAGGATTACTTCCCCATCCCAAGATCCTTAATTTAATCACATTTATGAAGTCCCTTTTTGCCTAATAAAGTAACACATCAACAAATTCTAGGGATTAGGACTGGGAAATCTTTGCATGGCAGTTATTCAGTTTACCACACCTACCATCCAGTGAGCTGAATGTTCAACATAGAAATTAAGCTTAGTTTTAGCAAAATAAAACTATTTTGTAAATGTGTAGGCTGAAACTCACACCCTCTACATTAAAGTTCAAACTAATCAAAGGAAGAAAATGAAATAATCGCCGTTAAAACCTCTGTCAATGTTAGTGACAAAAAGAGAGTTTGCATTTAACAGGGGATTTTTCTCTCTGGTGATTATAGTTAAAAGATCTGAACAGGAGGTACAGAGTATATTTTTTTAAGCATTTCTTAAAAATGTAATTATCCTTCAGTTAATTTCTTATGCTATCTAATACATCTTTGATCCTCAATCACAGCCATATAGAATAAAAATGCATGAATATTAAGGAAAAATCAATAATGCCTTTGGTCCTAAAAGGTTGGAGAGTTTATCGAGTCCATTACATCTTAGAAATTTCTCTTAGTTTAGGCTACTGTCACAAAGTAGCATAGACTGGTGGCTTATAAACAATAGTTTATAGTTCTAGAGGCTGGAAGTCCAAGATCAGGATGAGATCATGGTTGGGTTCTTGGTAAGGCCCTCTTCCAGATTTGTGGATGGCAATCTCTCCATGTCCTCATGTGGCAGGAAGAGGGCAAGAGAGCTCTTTGGGTTCCTTGTATAAGGGCACTAATTCTATTCACAAAGGCTCTACTCTTGTATCCTAATTACCTCCCAAAGGCTTCACCTCCTAATTCTATTATATTGATGGTAAAGATCTAACACATAAATTTTAGGGGAAGAGAAATATTCCATCCATTGCAAAAAGCATATGCAATTAGAACACTGTTATTGTAAATGGTTGGTATGGCAGCATAGTGCAGACCTGACCAGTGACTGCTTCCTACCTCAAAACCTGTTCATACTGTATTTGAGTATCTGCTTTCCACAGACCTTTAGGGCAGTGCTTCTGAAGGTTCAGTGTGCATATGAATTACTTGAGGATCTAGCTAAAAATGCAGCTTCTAATCCAGCAGGTTTGGGGAGGAACTGAGAACCTGCATTTCTAACAAGCCCTAAAGTGATGTTAGTTCTGCTTCTCTCTGAACTAAGACTTTTGGGGATGCTGACCTCATTTCCAGCTAAAAGAGGTGAATCTTGAGTTTTCAAGCAAACTCAAGTATTGCTAGTATTTGGGTTAGAAATGGGAATGTGACCCAGCTGCAGCCATTTTATGATGCTAAGGTAATCCTGCTCATAAGTAAGCACCAAAGATTCATTCTCCCCTTCCTCTTCACCTTACTGAGTCTGGTTGAGAGTCCTAGAGCTTCTGTGTCCATCCTGGGACCAGAAGGTGAACCAGCCTAGGTGTAAAGCTGCTCTACTGAGGAGGATGTAGTGGAGTTGAAGTTCTCAGTGGAGTAAATGTTAGCCCTAGTGGCCATATATAATAAAAATGCCATATTTCTGTGAAGAAGATTTACATTCTGGTGACAAATTCATTGCCAACTTCAGAATCCTGTGGCAACTGGAAAGCATTTATATAATTTTATGCTGTAAGATTTCTTTTGATGCATGTTTAAAAATATACTGCACATGTAAAATCTAATTGAAAATGTCCAAACTAGAGAAAAAAGATTCTAAAAGTGACTCATACCACCAAAATTGTAAAAATTTGATTGCCATAAGGTACAGTGAGAAGTTATGGCTCATTCCTATTTAAGAGAGTGAAATCCCAGTGGGTGAAAGGTGGATCAAACTGATAATTTAAGGGGTTGTGCTCGGTGGGTTGGAAGTGAGGGTAATGGATTTCCTTGTTCACCATCATACAACAAGGTATCATTCCATTCTACTAACAACAGTGCTTGTGGTTTTAGAAATAATGTTATTTGTCAAATAGAAGTCATTTCTAGTGGCACGATCAGAGGATACTGGTAGGAAATCAGCTTTGAAAAAAAAGGCTACCTGTCTTTGAACTTGAACTGCCCAATTGGCTCACCCCTATCTCCTGGCCTCCCTATTGTCTACTCTCTCTCAGTCCTGGCAGATTTGGTGCAGTGTTTCTTAATTCCAGCTCCACGCTGGAATCTCTTGGAAGATATGAAAATACTGATGCCTAGGGCCTATCCCCAGAGATTCTGGTTAAAGTTTAAGTAGGACTCATGCATGAATCTTTGTTTCTTTATAATGCTTAATTTTGATATAATTTCAGCCACCACTGGGGCGGGTATGGAGACTCCATCCACAGAGAATCTAGGGGCGAGGCATCCACCAACACTGAACCTCCCCATTAGCCCTGCCATGAAGGTGTGGAAAAGGAGTCTTCAAAGTGTTAAAATTGTTTATTTCTCTTTCTGAGTCCCATATACTCTCCAGGGTAGAAGCAGGTACATTCTTATAACTGAAGCCGCTTTCCCCAGTAGTTGTCAAGAATGAAGGCACCTCAGTAGGAACACAGGGTGCCATGGGGTGGGGGGGTATATGTTACAACAGGGGTCCCTCTACTTCACCAGGAGGAATGCGTCCTGCTGGGGGAGAGCTAGGGTCCCTGCTAGTGCACTCCAGCCATGCTGCATCCACTGCAGCTTCCCCACCCAGAGCCTTTACTGTTTGTGCATGACCAGCTTTCTAAGGCCATACCTGGAGTGAGGTGTCACCTTCAGTGAACCTGAACTGCCCAACTGGCTTATCCCTATCTCCCAGCCTCCCTATTTTCTATTCTTCTCATCTACTCTATCCTTGACTGGGGCTTAAATAGATTTTAATTTATTTTTATTTTTTTTTTGCTGGTCTAAGTTGCAGTCTCCTGGGCAACTGCAGTCAGATGGTGGCCAGAAATGGAACACCTAAGGTGGCTTTATTCACAGGTTCTGGGAGTGATAGCTAGAAGGCCAGGAAGCAGGACAGCTTCTCCGTCTTTCTGCATGTGATCTCAGGCCTCTTTCTCTCCATAGATCTTCTCTCCCAGTAATTCATCCATGTGGTGTCTGTATTTTGTGCATGCTGGGTCAGGGCTCCCAAATCTATAATATTGAAAGCTGCCAACCCTTTGGGCTTTCATCCAGATCTGGTACAGCATCACTTCTGCTATATCTCATTGATGCACGTAAGTCATGGTGTCAGCCCCATTCATTGTAAAAGGAATCTAAATACCAGGAGGCATGGTTCCTGCAGAGACCATCTTTGGAGACTAGTTGCCATTTTATTCAGGGACCACTTATGATGTCACAGCCAGGTACCGTGAAAATGATTGTTACTGGCAACAAGTTAGAGTGAATGCTCTCTGTTGTCACTCTGCTAGATGTCAGCAGGTAACGGTCATGTGGTACATCTAGGGGTTCCACATTCTAACCCTGGATTTTCAGTGTCTGCAAATATTTCTGTGTCCCAAAGGCACTGACAGATAGAAGAAATTGTGTGAACAAGAATATTTGCATCTAGGAGGAAGTCTGTAGAAGTCAGTTTGATGATGATGTAGAGATCTTTCCAAAGCCTCCTTGCACCCTAACAACCAAACCTTGGCCCAACAATCTCTGCAGTTGCTGTGTAGGGGCGAGCTGAGGAAACCTTAGAATGGCCAGGGTTGAATAGCCAGCCCAGGACAGTAAATCTATTTAAAGAACATAGAGTTATCTTTTTGCATTCTTGATCTTGTAAGTTAAGACCGGATACATTTTGTGTTTATTTCATAAAGTATAATTAAGTGTGACCTGACTAGTTTGTCAATAATTTGTAGATCTGTATATCAAGGAAGATAACATTAATATTGATCTTAGCCATTTTTAGACAGCTAAAATTTTAAACTGACACAGCTAAGCTTGAATAAGGCATTAATGTCTGACATCATCTGTCCTTTATCAATAAACATTCATTTACATATTAAAGTATCAATACCTTCACTCAATTTTTTAGTTTTTATTTATCTTTGTGAAGAATCCTTAGGTTGTACTTTCATTATTTAAGTTTAAGATCTGCTAAGCCACTCTAACATTTGGGATTATTTTTTTTCTGGTTAATATAAAACCTTTCATTATGTTCCTAATATGATATAAATTAAATGCCATAAATGTTTAAATTGAGATTCTTTGTGATACTATACTGTAAAAAATTAAAAAGGTCAAAGCTTTCCATTTGAGAATTCCAACCATTGATCATCTATCTTGAGAGGGGAGGTCTCTGAGACCAGAAGAAGTAACAGGAGTGAGCTTGTTCCTCTGCTTCCTCCTGACACCCACTTAGAGTCAGTATTGGTCCATGTTAATGCCCTTTCTAAGCAATTTGTTTCTATTGCTTTTGTTAGTAAATTATTCTCTAGCAGCAACATCCTCTTCATTAGAGCTGCTAAAGAATGACAGACTTTATTGTATGGGGCATCTCTGTGAGTAACGAATGGGGCTCTTTCATGTCTCCTGGGAAACTAAATTGTACTTGTCTGTTCTCAGTAATAAACAGTATTACTAGTCTTACTACATAGGAAGTACATAAAATCTGCTTTGAATGATGGATTTTATATCTCCAAAGAGGGATATACATTGTATTTAAAACTCTTATTATGCTGCTTGAATTCTATGTTACACACTAGAATTTTAAAAATGACATAATACAAAGATAGGAAAAAGAAAATAGAAGAAGATTTCACATTTTCCCAGGATCAAGAATATAGTGTATTCTGAGTGAGAATTTTTACCTTTATGTCAAGCTTTACATAAGTGGTATAATTATAATTCTGTTGGGTAGATTTATGTGATGTAATTTTTTACGTAAAAGATACATAATAGTTCTTCTTTATCTGTAGTTTTACTTTTTGTGGTTTTAGTTAGCTGCAGTCAACTGCAGTCTGAGAATCTTAAATGAAAAATTCCAGAAAGAAACAATTCACAAGTTTTAAATTGCCTACCATGATGAGTAGTGTGATGAAATCTGGTGCTGGCTTGCTCCGACCCACTGGGATATTAGTTGTCCCTTTGTCCAGCACATCTACCCAGTCTATGCTCCCTGCCCATTAGTCACTTAGTAGCCATCTTGGTTATCAGATCGACCGTTGCAGTATTGCAGTGCTTGTGTTCAAGTAACTCATTTTACTTAACGGCCTCAAAGCATGAGAGTACTGATGTTGGCAATTTGGATGTACGAAAAAGAACCCATAAAGTGGTTTCTTTAAGTGAAAAGATATATAAGTGAAGGGAAAAAAACATAGTGTATTTAGCATTTAGTTTTATTAGTAATTTCAGGCATCCACTAGGGGTCTTGAAACTTCTGTTGTGGATAAGGGGGGACTACTGTAACTTGAGAGATTTATAGAAAACAAAATTTGTAAAATAAGAAATATGGTTTTAGGACTTTTAAAATGATAATTAGTTTGCAATGTGAATAAAATATGTGATTTATTTTAGAAAGTAAGGACTTAATATAATTTGAAAATTACTTTCATAATGAGTCCATTTACAATGAATATGTTTTACTACTTTATTTTCATAATGAATGAATGAGGTTAATATCCTGCAGAATATGAATTAATAGAGAATTAAATTGAAATATGCCTTATAATAGAATTAAACTGAAATATTCTTTATAAAAACTTTCAGGTTTTAGCATGCAGATTTTAAAAACCTCTTTTTTACCTTTTAAAATATATCCTTCACTGAATTGCTTTGATGTTTGGTTAACCATAATGTAAAAATAAACTAGTGTTCAATGGAAAGAAGCAAATACCTTTTGCGGTATTGCAAATTAAAAAAAAAGTATATATCTTTAAACGCAGGGCAGGGTCAATGGTATTTCTGAAGACAACAATAATTTGGTATCCCATTTCTCTTACATTTTATATAGTATGGTTTACTTATCCATTCCACAAGTATTTACTGTCTGCTATGTACCACCCCTCCAGTAAGTACTGTGCTTACAGAATTGTGTTTGAGGAGTTAGAGGCCAGTCTGTCAAGAGATTCTCAGGGTACTCCCATGACTTAGGGAGGGTAAGTGTATAGCATGATGCCCTAATGAAGATTAAATTTGTGTTTTTTTAAAATTTAATTCTATAGAGAAGTTTTCTCTATCAGAAAAGTGTAAAATTCACCTTTGATGGATCAAAGATAATTTCTGATCTCATTCTTGAAGCCCTTTCAACCTCATCTGTACCCTCTCCTCCAGAAGCAGAAGAAATTTGAAAAAGAGAGGGTTGGCAGCTCTATTATCTAGAAATATACTGTAATGATATATTTTTCTGTTTATGATTCTAAAAATATAAGTTTTTAGACATCAGACAGATAGAAGATAAGGACAGTTATGTGGTATTTGTGTCCTTAAAGTTAAATTGACTGCATCAATTAATGCACGAGTGACTAAACTACTTAACTTCGGATAGTAATTACTTTATCAAGTCAGTATTGTACTCAACTCTTTGTCCAGTTGGACTGGAGGAACCAACTCAAATTGGCATAGGGAGGCCACAAAAAATATATTTTACAGGATACTACTATTATCCTATTTACTAGAGTTTATCGTTTATTTTAATCAACTTTTTAGAATTATATTCATGTAACATACTTTTTGAGCACCTACTATGTGAAAGATACAACTCTAGAGGGAAATACTGGCATATTTCCATAGCTACGTATATGTAGATGAATCTGGAACATACACATGAATTTCATGACAAGGTTTAGTTGTAGAGAGTGGTCTTAGGGTGTTGGTTAGGAAAAATTTTATCTGTAATGTTTGAGTATTTTTTAACAAAAGTATACTTATGTGTATTTGTATAACTAAAAATTAAATATTAATTCCAGAAAATAGTAACATATGCTTTAAAATATGCATTTATTTTTTGGTTAACATTTTTGTCCTTCACATTTTCTCAACATTTTATTTTTAACATTTTCAAACATATAGAAAAGTTGAAAGAATTGTACAGATAATACACAAACATTCACCACCTATATTTCACAATTAATGTTTTAAAGTATTTGGCTTTATCACACATCCCTCTATACCTGTGTCCATTCATCAATATATCCTATTTTTTGATGTATTCCAAAGTAAGTTGTGTACATTAGCTTACTTCTCTCTAAATACTTCACCATTCATATAATTAATTAAGACTCGGTATTTGTTTAAACATACATTTTTGTTAACACTATCATGTTATTCAACACAAATTATGTGTCTGAAATATAAAGATGAATTCCATTTCAGGTGTCAGCCACTGTTTTCCTTATGTAACTTGCTCAAATAAGATCCACATAGAAGTCTTACCTCTGAAACAATGATTGTTGTAAGATTTTTCCTTTAGGTACATCCCCTTTCATTCACTTTATATTAAACTCTATTAATCAATCAATCGTTGGTAGAGCTAAAATGGCCAGTTAGGTTACTGGCTGAGGGAGAGGTGGTTAATACATATCCAGAAAGCACTGTAGGGAATGTTCTCTGTGACTTTGAAAATCCTGCTGCATGTGGATTTGATAGCCTTTCCAGAAAGTACGCAGAGCCCTTCTGGGAGGAAGGCAGGAAGCTTGTCTCTTTTGTTCACAATTTTACCCCCAGAGCACTGTTCGTGACTGACACATAATAGGTCCTCAATAAATATTTTTGAATGAATAAATGATCGAATGAGAATTTTGTGCATAGGTGGGATGCAGTAGGTTATTTGAGAAAATGATTTAAAAACCTGGAGGGTAGAAAGAGTAGGACGGCGATGATCTGCTGGCATTAACACTAACAGAATCTTTTATTCATTTTCACATCTTTCTAAGACTTCAATGTACAGGATAGTATGAGTATATTTTGGAATGTATTTAATTAAAAACTTCATCATAAAGAAAAAACTACAAAGCATTACTATAATTTTGGGAGACAATATTAGTTAGCTAACTACAATCATCATAAAAAATTATATCTCTTGGCTGTTACATTAAATATAGTATATAAACCTGTCATAAAGTTAGTATATAAACTTGTCACTAATTTAGATTTGAAAGCATTATAATAAAATAACATTGATATATTTTTTAAAAATCATATTGAAGTGTCAAAAAGATATTTTGGGTGAGTATGAACATTTATATAAATGAAAACCATCTATTCTTAACCAGATTAGTACGAAAAGATAAATAGCTTAAAAGGAGTGCAGGCTTTGAAGTCAGAAGGATGAGTTCCAGCCACTGTCAAATTTTTTTATCTACATATGAGGATAATGCTTCTACTGCATTGTTGTTTCAGGAAGTACATGAAACAAATTGCTTAGCAGAGTTTCTGGAGGTAGGCATTATATATTTGATAGTTTTCTTCTTTAGTTAAAAAAAGTTTAAAATATGATAACAGCAACAAAAATTATTTAGCAGCTTTTTAGCATGATAAGTTGGTTGATTAGATTTTTAAAATTTTTATTAAAATTATACATGTAAAATAGTTTAAAATAAAATATTACAAGCTTAGTGCTATTACAATTATCTTTTAAAATTTCATTTTCTGATTGTCACTGACACATGAATATAGATGACATGGTATCATATGCAGCTTTATTTAGCTCACTTATTGTTAATAACTTTTCTTTAGATCCTTTTGTATATTTTATATATACATAGTATCAGCAACTGGTGTCAGTTTTATTTCTCTTTTTTCCAATTCTTTAATATTTTGTTTGATTTTATTGCCTTTGACTTTGGTTAGGCCCTCCACTGCAACACTGAATAGAAGGGGTCAGTCTTGTTATGTTGCTTATTTCCGAGGAAAACCTTTCAACATTTTAACTTTATGATATTAGCTATAGGTTTTTTTCTGGGGCGGGAATATCTATTTTTTATCATGTTACAGAACTCTTATTATATTCTTGGATTTCTAAACACATTTGTTATGAATGGATATTAAATTTTATTAAATATCTTTTCTGCAGCTGCTGAAATAATCATATATTTCTTTTTTATCTGTTAATGTAGCAAATTATATAATTGATAATCTGATGTTAAAATAATCTTGTATTCCTGTAATAAAATCAATTTAGTCATGATATTGTACCTTTTTAAAATATATTACTGCATTCTGTTAGCTAATATTGAGTCTAGGATTTTTGCATTTGTGTTCATGAATGAGAGTGGCCTATGATTTTCTTTCTAATTCTCTGTTGGTTTATGATATCAAGGTTTTGCTACATCACACAATGAATTAGTGAGCATCATTTCTTTTCTTTTAATTGTCTGAGATGGATGTTATTTCATCCTTAAATGGTAATATTTTCTGGTATAGGTATCAGGGGCCTAGAGTGGCTTTTTGTTGTTTTGTGTGCATATATGTGAGGGTCATTTAATTACAGATTCATTTTAATGGTTATAGGATTAATCAGGTTTTTAAATTTTATCTTTTGAATTTTGACAAAATGTAATTTTCTAGGAATTTTTCCATTTTATCTTAGTATAAAAGTTATGAGTATCATCTTATCTCTTTGATCTTTGAAGGATTTGTAATTGTTTTTCATTATTGTTATTGCTTATTTGTGTTTTTTCTCCTGTTCTTAATTAATCTTGCTGCAGATATGGAAATTATGTTTATCTTTTCAAGAAGAAAATTTTGACTTTATTGAGTCCCTTTATTCTGTTTGTTTTCTATTTTGTTACTTTCTGTTTTTATAGTTATTATTTTCTTTTCCCTCCATTTTTATGATTTGATATACTATTCTTCTGCAAACTTTTTGAAGTAGATAAAGTCTGCTGATCTCATGATGTTCAACCTTTTTACATTTCTTTTTCTTTAAGCATTACTTTAGAACAGTGGTTTTAAACTGAGTGATTTTGGCCTATCCTAGGGGAAATTTAGCAATATCTGTAGACATTTTTGATTTTCATGACAGGGGGAAATTGATACTGGGTATATGCCAAGAATACTACTAAGGATTCTACAATGCACAGGACAGACCGCCTGCCTCAAAAATAAATATTACCCAACCCAAAATGTCAATTGTGCTGAGGTCAAAAGAACTTAATTTAGAGCATTCTATAAGGTTTGAAATGTAACATTTTGTTATAATTCAGTTAAAATTACTTTCTAATTTTCATTTTGGTTACTTCTTTACCCAAGTGTAATTTATAAACTTTAAGCTTTAATTTATAACCATATGGAAATTTTCTCTCTCTCTCTTTTTTTTTTGACTGACTGAAGTTTTAATTTTCTGCTTAAATGAATTGTGATTAGAAAACATTCTCTGTATGTTTCCAGCCCTTTGAAATTTCTTGAGACATGACTTTTGGCTTAGTAAATGATCACGTATATGTTCAGTTTGTTTTTGAAAAAATGTTTCTGCAGGTATTGGGTGAAATACTCTGTATATATTAGATTGAAATTTATGATTAGATTATTGATATTTTTGGTGCATGTCTCAAAAAATTGTTTTAAAGCTGTTTTAAAATCTTCTATAATAGTGAATTTATTTACCAGCTCATTGTATTTCTCTCAGATTTTACTTTATATATTTTGAAGTTGAGTTTAGGTATATAAAAATATAAGATTGTTATTCCTTTCTGGTGAATAATCATTATGAAGAGACCACGAATAGTGATTTGTCTATTGTCACATCTATGTTCTTTTACTTTGTCTTTTTTCTTTTTTTCATATTGGTAATTTTTAATTTTTTCTCTTTTGTCCTGAGTTTGGAAATTAAACTTATTCCTTCTTTTAGTAGTTACTTGAGAAAATGCAACCTATATCCTTTACTAATCAACCTTTAATGTTAATTTGCTCTTATATCTTGCTTCAGACAGTAAAAAGACCTTGAAATACTTTATTATTCTTTCTCCTATTACTTTTATATATTTTAATTCTTTGTTTATTTTATTTTACACAAACATCATATTTATCACTGCTAAAATAATCACATTTTATTTAATTTTACTGATATATCCATTATTTTGTTTGTTCTTCATTTCTCCCTATATTTTCTATTCCAATTTGCAATTATATTTTCTTCTGCCTTCTATTTTTAATTTTAATTTTTGTAATTTTTTACCTACTATTTTTACTTTTTTTAAAAAAGAATTATTTAGTGTTGGTCTGCTGGCAGTAAATTCTTACTCTCTCTCTCTCTCTTTTTTTTTTTACTAAATTAAAAAAAATTACCTATAATATTAAAGGATATTTTTATTAGATCTAAAATTCTAGTTTGATAAATTTGGTGGAGGTAGATAGATCAAAAATGTTACCCTACTGTTTTCTGGTTTCTATTGTTGCTGTCAATCTAAACTGTATTATTTGAAAATAAATTGTCTTTTGTCTTAGACTATTTTTTATGATTTTCTCTTTATCTTTAAACTTTCTGGAGTTTTGATATGTGTTGAAGTGTGGATATTTTTTTTTCCATGTGCTCTGCTTGTGATTTTTTGGTATTCTTGAATCAGTACATTGGTGTCCTTCATTAGTTTTAAAAAGTTCTCATTCATTATCTTGTCAAGAATTGCCTCTTCCTCATTCTCTTTCTTTTTTTCTTCTAAGACTCTAATTAAATGTTTACCTTTTTATGGTAAGCTCTATATTGCCCACCCACTCCTCCATATTTCTCATTTTTTTGTGTCTGTATTTCATTCAGAGTAATTTATCTTGGTCTATTTTTCATTTGACTAATTTTATCTTTTGACTCTGTCTAATCTTCTGTTAAACCCATCCATCAAGTTCCTAAATATGTTTCAATTCTACAATTTTCATTTATTTTTTCAAAACTTCTACCACATTTTGTTTATACTCAGTTCTCTGGCAAAGTTTTCAAACTTTTCTTTTATCTTCTTAGCCTGATTAAAAATAGTTGGTTTAAAGTGTGGATCTGATAGTTTCAATGACTGAAATCTTTATGTATCTGTATAGGTTGTCTTTAGTTTCTGATTCTCATTTATTCTTTAGTTTTCCTGTGTATCTATAATTTTGAAGCAGACATTATACTTTATTATCTGTGGAAATGATTTGGGGCTGAAGAAAATGCTGTAGTCCTCTGAAAGATTTTTATGTTTGCCAAATACCCGTAGCCACTAGGAATCTGAGATAACCTTAATCCAGTTTTAAGACCTGATATTTTCTGGTACAATCAAATTACTCAAAGTCAGACTACAGACCTGGTTTACTTTTACCTCACCCTTACTTCTAAAGTACAATCCTTTTGTTCCTCTTAACTGTGAAGTGATTTATTAGCATCTCTCTTCTTGGCAAGCCCTGGACTTCAATTTCATTTAACTAGTCCTAAGAATCTCTTCAAGATGAGCAATCCTCAGGGCAAACGTGATTTAAAATGCCAGCTCATGTCTACAGATTTCTGGTTTCTTTGGATTCTCAGCCTGGTAATTTATTACTTCTTTTAGATTTATTGGTTTCCAATTTCCAAGTTTTCTGCAGCAGAGGAATTGACCTAAATATCCTAGTTCACAATTCCTGGGATCTGAGGTAGCTATTCTTCATTTTTATTATTTTCTCCCTGCTTTGAATTATTCTGCTTTTTTAATTCTAACCTCTTAAATCAATTATTAACAAGTTAATGTTCTTTTTTACTCTTTATTAGTAGTTAAATAGGACTATATAATTACCTTCTACCACTTTGACTATATTACACAAGTTTTGTTACACAAATATATACAATATTTTTATCATTAAGTTTTAAATATATTCTAATTTTTACTCACAATTTTTTTCTTTGTTCTGGATCCTTTGATGTTTAGAATGTATGTGCTTAATTTTCCAATTAATGAAAAATTTTTCAAGTTCTATTTTTGCTTTTGATTTATAAATTAATTAAATTGTGAACATGGTATGCTTGATGTCAGTATTCTAAAATGTTTTGAAGTCTTCTACATAGCTTGGTTAATGATCAATTTCTGTAAATGTTTCACATGTGTTTTAAAAAAAATGTATATCTCCAATTGTTGAGTGCTACCTGTATGCACACAAAAGCTTTTCTTTTACATAATATAATATTTTTTTATTGGATGGTTCAAATCTATATCCTCAATGACTCATTTTTACCTATTGATTACAGAGAAAGTTATTCTGAACAATCCCAATATGATGGTACATTTCCTAATTTCTCCTAATTTAGTCAGTTAAGGAAATATTTTGAGGCAAACATATTAAATGAATACAACTTTAGAATATTTTTCAGTCTTCTAGGAGAATTGAATTAGTATAATTCCTCTTGAACTTTTTATTGCTATTTGCCATTATTTGACTTATTGCTTTTCTATCCTTGTACTTTGAATTTTTCTGTGGTTTTATATATTGTACATGTTTCCCAATAACAAATAGAAATAGCCAAATTTAGTGTTTTAATTAGGTCTAATAGCATTTATCACTTAAATAAGTGTTTAATCAATTTATATTGGTTGTGAATACTCATGTGTTTGCATCTATTTCTATTATCTTATTTTATGCTTTCTATTTTTTGCTTATTCTGTTTTATTTTCTTTTTTCATTTTTGAATTAAAAATTTCATTTTCCACATCTTATGTTAGAAATTATTGTATTCTTTATATCCATTTTTCAGTGTTTATATCTTGATTTGTACCCTTAACTAAGCTTATGAACATTTTTGCCTCCTAGAATATAAAGAGGGACATTAGAACATTTTAGACTACCCTCTGTTCATTTATGTGCTGTTGTGTTACAATGATGTACATGGTAAACTCTCAATTTTTGTTGTCTAAAAATGTCTTTATTTTATTACCATTTTTTAAAGGTAATAATTTTGCTGGGTATTTAATTCTTGGTTGATAGTTCTTTTTCGCAGACTCCTGAAGATATAATTTTTTTGTTTGTTTGTTTCTATTGTTGTTTTTGAGAACCTAGCCATCATTGTTTTTGCTCTTCATTTTAGGTAACTTGTCTTCTTTCTCTGGCTACTTTAAAAATCTTATGCTTTTCTGCTCTACAATTTGACTATACTATGTCTTTGTGTATATATCTTCTTATTTATCTATTTTTGAAGTTACTGAACTTTCTAAGTGTGAGGATTTTGCCTACCAACAGATCTGGAAAGTTCTCAGTCATTTATCTATTCAATAGTGCCTCTTCAACATTTTTCTCTAATCTCCTTCTAGAATATTTATTTGACATATATTATACCTTCTCAATACAGCCTCTGTGCCTCACAGTCACTAATACTTTTCTTCTCTTAGTCTTTCTGTCTTTCTGTGCTATTCTTTTGGAATGTCTTTAAATCTCTCTTCCAGTTCACTAAAAATGTTAATCTTATTTGCTGTTTAACCTATTATTTAGTTTTAAATTTGATTGCATTTATTTTTTTTAAATTTCTGTTTGATTCATTTTCAAATATGTTTTTAAAAAAGTCTTTTATTCTTTGCTTATATTTCCCTGCATGTCTTTGATGCTTTCAAATGTATTCAGCATGCTTTTTTATATCCCATGTTTCATAATTCTAATATTCCATGTTTTGCAGGTTTCAGTCTAATATCTGGAGATTTCTTCAGGCACTCAAACACAGTAAAAGGGAAACATGTTGAGATAAGAATAAAAAATTAATTCATCCAGAGGACATTTTAATGTGCCTTTTATCTAGTTACCTGGGGGCACTACCAACTAGGGGCCACTTTAAATTAAATGTGTAGTTCAGGCTTTTTGCACTATACATGCAGCTGGAATTCTAGCTTTCAACTGATAAGAAGGTTGTCTTGAAAAATGAATTTCCTGGGCAAATAATGACATTTATCTACAGGTTCCTGTGGGAATCTTCACTAGCAAGGGCCAATTCCAAGGCCTGGGGGAGAAATAGTAGTGTGCTTACAGGGGCATGTTTTATCAGTATAGTCAAAGTATAAAATTTAAATCACACTTGCTCAAACCATTATCTCTTTACATTTCAACATCTCTTTTGCCATACTTTTCCTTCTACTTGGATGCTGCTGAAATTGCCTTGGGCTTTTTTGGGATATTAGTAAGAAATGAGTTGGGAATATAACATTTTTACTGCAATTTGGAAGGACATTTTGGAATGCTTTAACAAAATAAATCATTAGTTTTCAGCCTTTCTCAGATATATTTTATCATCTTCAAATTTATTTCCTAAAGAAATGAGAGATAATTCAGATTAAAAAATGAAATTTGAAACAAATACAACAAAGATGATTAATGATATCAAGAGAAATTTTCATGACATCAAGAAGTAAATTATAACAAAAAAATTTTATGTCATACCGAAAGCAATATTTCTTTAAGAGAAAGAGAGAAATGTCAAATAGAAGTAGGGAATAGAACTTTGTTTGTTTTATAATCAACTGGTGAAAGGAGTTAAGACATATAAACATGTTGGAAAAAGATTTAAATTTTTTTGACAAGAGATATTAACACTG
This sequence comes from Macroglossus sobrinus, assembly GCA_004027375.1. Lineage (NCBI taxonomy): Eukaryota > Metazoa > Chordata > Mammalia > Chiroptera > Pteropodidae > Macroglossus > Macroglossus sobrinus. The sequence continues at coordinate 81,361 of PVKZ01000971.1, forward strand.
AAGATGAAAATATAAGACTCATAATATGTCAGTATAATGAAAACATAGGTGACAAACTAGTTAATGCATATCATCAATTCAAATAATGTTTAAGATTGTTCACTGCATAAGAAAATGTACAAAAGCCTTGAAACCTTCCAACTCATAAATGAACAAAAGATGTTTTGCCACATTTCACAGTGATCTTAATTTTTTTTATGTTATGAATAACAAATTATGAAGTGGAAGGAGACTTTTTAAAAGTATTGACTTAAAAAATTGGTTTTGATTAAACAAGCAGGAAAAGACCAAATTATTTTTTATCCTTTCAATAGAATTAATATGACAAAACTTTTGTCATGTAAAGAGGTGATCAGGGAATTTGCACCAAAAATTATAGGAAAAAACTACTAAAGTGCTATTGTAGGCATTCTTAATAGAACATGTTATAGTCTTCTTCTGGATTTTTGTGATATTTGTCAACTTTTTAAAATTTATATTTTGTTGTGATTTCTTTTTTATTCTAAATAAATGTTTTAAATACTTATTCTTATATTTATAATTGTGTATTCATTTTATTTGAAGAGGACTTCTTTCATAACTAGCTGAAGTTTTGGGTTCTAGAATTTCTGGGTCCATACCTAGTAGTCTCTTTACAAATCCTCACGGAAGAACTAATTTTCTGTACTCGCAAGGTCAAGATGAGACAGGCACACATCCTTGTTTCCCTTTTTGTTGTAGGTTTATTTGTCACTGAGATGAACCCTTTGGGTCCCTGCCTATGCATAACTCTGTCTCCTGTATCATCATCAAACACTAGCATTCTAATCACCAGAATTCTACAGAACTCAGAAGTGGACCTGGATGCTTACTTATATCTCAGATTTGCCAACTTCTTTCTTTCTCTCTTTTTACCCGATTTTTACCTGAATTCACAAGCATATTTTTCTTGATACATTACAATTTTTTCACTGTAAGGTTATCATAATTACAATGTACACTATATATTTTCCTTTCTTCTAAGATAATATTTAACATCATTTTTTATTTATTTTATGGCTTTTACATAATACTGATCATCAGTTGTAATATGCCAAAGTTATGGCTTTCTATGAGTTCTCAGCAACTGACAACCTAATAGAGTTAAATGAGTCAGACCCATGATTTAATTTTAGATATGAGTCATAAAAATATTAAAGTTGATATATAATGATACCATTCATGTTCATACTGAGAATGCCTTTAGCAAGCTGATTAGTTCTCACCAGCTATTCTGGAAGGAGACCAAAGCAGAAGCCTCAATCTCCCTAGCCTCAATCTCCACCCCAGGGTTATGGAAGAGGTTGCTGAAGTGATTGTGGTATTTAGGACTACCACATACACATACACATACATACATACACAGAATACAAAGGTGAGTAAGAAACAAAGTGACCCAGAATTAAGGAAGAAAGTTTAAGATTTCCTTTTCTTACCTCTCAAAGATAGGCCTTTAGAAAGAATAGAATCTTCGTACTATTTTATAGTTTGGAACAAGTACTTATAAATTGTTCAGCATCTAAATCAAAGAATAAAACATGTACCCTTAAGAGTAAAAAAAATCACCGTTTTGTTTCCTCATTTTATTTTAATAGCATCTGTGTCATTCAAAGCACCAGCTCTGCTTTCATTTCACAACCAGAAAAAGGACATTGATACTTGCCTGTCAGTTTGCATCCACCCTTTTGCCTTATTGCCTTTTTGTTCATAAATTGTGAATACTAAGTGTACCATACCATTTCTGGAGTTTTTGTAGAATACAGTGGTCCCCCCTTAGCCACAGAGGATACATTCCAAGACCCCCAGTCAATGTCTGGAACTGTAGAACCCTTTATATATTATGTTTTATCCTATACATTGATACCTGTGACAAAGTTTAGTATATAAATCAGGTACAGTAAGAACTTAACAACAACAGCTAATAGCAAAATAGGGCATTGTAATAATATAATGTAGTGAAAATTATAAGATTATGATCTTTCTTCCTCTTTCTCTCTTTCAAAATATCTTATCATATTGTATTCACCTTTTCATTAAAGGAAGCACTTTATGGCTTCTCTTCAGTATATCTGAATTACCATCATTACTATGCTTGCTCTTTGGGGCCATTATCAGTAGTAAAATAACTATTATTTGAACCTAAGCACTGCAATTCCACGACAGCCAATCTGATAACCAAGACGGCCACTCAGGGACTAATAATTATGTTTAAATTAGCTGCTAAACCATTAGAAGAAGACTGTACATGAGTTTCATATTATTACCAAATTTGATTTGTGGGTGGTAGCTCTGTGGAATAAGAAGAGTTTAAATTTTACTAAAATTTTTTTTCAGAAAGAATTCAAAACCATGTCTTACTCAGTGGAGAAAGTATATTGGAGGCTTAGTCAGATTATTACCCTCACTGGCCTAGATAAAACTACTGGTTAAAAAATATAAATGTTTTTTATAGAACTTATTAATTATTTAAAAACACCAGGTTGATCTAGTTATGTCTACTTCAAATTAAAGAAGGAAAATACCTAAAGCAAGAAAAACATTCATGAATCTGAAGAAAAATTGGGATAAGAATTTTCTTAATAAAGTTTACTCTTAACACAGTGTAATATATATATACATATATATCTAGTAATATATATAAATATATATATATGTACATATATATATTCCTTACTGTTGAATTGTACACCTAAAACTTACTAGATTTCGTTAACCAATGTCACCATAATAAAAAAAATTCATCCTTATGATTATAAAGCCAAATTTTATAGTCATTAATGATGATCACACAACAAAAGAACAATTAAAGCAAATAAGTGTCTTTGTGTCAGACTTTGATTAAAATAATTATCAATATTGTAAATCATTTTATACTGATATAAATGCTTTAAAATTAAAATGGTGAGCTAATAAATTAATTTTGGGGTTATTTTCTTACCAACATATCTTTCCATGAGTCCTCTTTTTGTATAACAATTATGAGCATATTCAGTTGATGAGAAAAAAATCTCATTTTTGTTAAATAAAAACTTATTTTATTCATACACTGAGAAGCTGGTGGTTAAGGATAACTGGAGTTGGTTAAGCTATTAAGCTATGCTCTCAAGACCTCAGTTCTTCCTACCATTCTGCTCTGTCATTTTGAATTTGTTGGCTTTTACTCTCATGCTTGTCCCCAAATGGCTGTGACAAACCAACACATCATGTTCACATTCCAAAAAATGATCTTAAAATAAAAGGCCTTCCCCTGAGAAGGTTTAGTCTTTTTATTGGAGATGAAATACCTCTTCCCTGCAAATTTTTCTTTATATCTCTTTAGCCAGAACTGGGTCACTTACCCTTCCTTGGCCTATCATTGCAAATGGGAATTACTGTAGCTGGTTTTATCCCATGGGAGTGGGAGAAGCTTCCCTTCCCAATAATCAATAGATATCTCATCTACAAAGGGAAAATGTATTTTAGGGGATTCAGAAAAATATCATTTAAATCAGAATATGATTTTCTTATTGAACTAGCTTAAAATAAATTTTGCCAAATTCTTAAAGTTTTAAATATAGATTTTATTCTTGCAAATTAAAAGAAATAGGTAAAGGGACATCTTATCAAGCCATTGTTAGAAAAACTAAATCAGCATATCATTAACCTGTATCATCCAAGAAATCCTAAAGTAAATCTAAACAAAGCTAAGCTAAAACAAAATTGGTACATTTACACACAAAATATGAATATGTTGGTTAATTTTGATAACTGATTTTTTTTTACTATTTTAAAATTGACTTTATTTTACTGCAGTACATAAGACCAAAGGGTAGTTTTCAGTGCTTTGTTTGTGGGAGAATGCACCACTATCATCCTAAATCACTTTTTATATTTAAAAAAAATTTATTTCTATCCCCCTCAAACTGTTCCCCTTTGGCAACCATCAGTTTGCTCTCTGTATCTATGGGTCTGTTTCTGTTTTATTTATTCATTTATTTCTTTATTTTTTAGATTCCACATAGAAGTGAAATCATATGGTATTTATCTTTCTCTGTCTGACTTAATTCATTTAGCTTAATACCCTCTAAGTCCATCTATGTCATTGCAACTGGTAATATTTTATTTATTTTTATTGATGAATAATATTCCATTATATGTAAATACCACATATTCTTTAACCATTCGTCTACTGAATGACATCCAGGTTACTTCCATAACTTGACTATTATTAGTAATACTACAATGAACATAGTGGTGCCGCAAATATCTTTTCAAATTAGTGTTTTTGTTTTCTTTGGATATATACCCAGAAGTGGACGACTCAATTTTTAATTTTTGAGGAGTCTTCACACTGTTTTTCATAGTGCTTATACTAAACAGTGTGCAGGGTTTCCTTTTCTCCACATCCTCACCAGCATTTATTATTTGTTGATTTACTGATGATGGCCATTCTGACAGGTGTGAAATGCTGTCTCATTGTGGTTTTAACTTGCATTTCCATGATGATTAGCAATGTTGAGCCTCTTTTCATGACTATTGGCCATTTGAATATCCTCTTTGGAAAAATGTCTATTCAGGTTCTTTTCCCATTTTTATTATTTATTTATTTATTTATTTATTTATTTATTTATTTATTTATTTATTTATTTTTAAGTGAGGCAATCCTTAATCACAGATTGTAAGGACCTTGTCAGCTTACAGTCCTTATTTTTTTATTTTTTACATCTACAGCACCTGGTCTTCTTAGGTGGTCTCCTGTATAAGTACTAACCAGGCCCGACCCTGCTTAGCTTCCAAGATCAGATGAGATCAGGCTTGTCCAGGGTGCCATGGCCACAGACCCTTTGCCCATTTTTAAAATGGATGGTTTGGGTTTTTGTTTTTGGTATTAAGTTGTATGAATTCCTTATATATTTTGAATATTAACCTTTCATTAGATGTAACATTTGTAAATATTTTCTCCCATTTAATAGGTTGTGTTTCATTTTGTTAATGGTTCCTTTTGCTGCACACAAAAAATTTTAATTTGATGTAGTCCCATTTATTTATTTATTTATTTGTTTCCCTTGTCTGGGAAAATATCCAAAAAAATATTACTAAGAGTGATGTCCAAAAGTTCATTGCTTATGTTTCCTTCTAGGTATTTTATGGTTTCAGGGCTTATATTTATGTATTTAATCCATTTTGACTTTCTTTTTGTATGTGGTATAAGAATGAGGTCTAATCTTATTTATTCAATTAATCATTTAATTATTTATTTATTTTGCATGTATTCGTCTACTTTACCCAGCACTACTTATTAAAGAGACTGTATTTATCCTATTGTTTATCCTAGCCTCCTTTTTCATTGATTGACCATATAAACTAGGATTTATTTCTGGGCTCTTTATTCTATTCCAATGATCTGTATCTCTGTTTTTATGCCCGTAACATACTGTTTTAATTATTGTAGCTTTGTAATATAGTTTGATATCAGGGAGCATGATACCTTTCACTTTATTGTTTCCTCAAGATTTTTTGGTCTATTCGACATCTTTTGTGGTTCCATATAAATTTTAGTATTAGTTGTTCTAATTCTGATAAGAATGCCATTGGTATTTTAATAACGGTTGTATTGAATTTGTATATTGCTTTAGTAGTGGGTTATTTTAACAATATTAAGCCTTCCAATCCATGACCAAGGAATATCCTCCCATTTATTTGTATCTTCTTCAATTTCTTTCTTTTTTTAAAAAAAAAATAATTTTTCTATTAGAGTTGACATTCAATATTATTTCATATTATTTCAAGTGTACAGCCTAGTGGATAGACATTTATATAATTTATAAAGTGATCCCCCCAATTAGTCTATTACTTACCTGGCACTATACATGGTTATTACAATATTATTGACTGTATTCCTTATGCCGTACTTCACATCTCCAAGACTGTTTTGTAGCTACCACTTTATACTTCTTAATCGCTTCACCTTTTTCCCCAAGCCACATAACCCTTCTCCCATAAGGCAATCACAAGTTTATTCTCTTTATCTATGAGTCTGTTTCCATTTTGTTTGTTCATTTATTTTAGATTCTACACATAAATGAAATCATATGCTATTTGTCTTTCTCTGTCTGACTTAGTTCACTCAGCATAATACCTTCTAGTTCCATTCATGTCATTGCAAATGATAAGATTTCAATTTTTTATGGCTGAGTAATATTCCATTGTATATATGTACCATATCTTCTTTAGTCAATCGTTTATTGATGAGCACTTAGGTTGCATCCATATCTTGGTTGTTGGAAACAGTGCTGCAGTGAACATAGAGTTGCATATATCTTTTCAATTTAATGTTTGGTTTTGCTTCAGATAAATACCCAGAAGTGAAATTATTGGGTCATACAGTAGTTCTATTTTTAATTTTTTGAGAAAACTCTAATATGTTTTCCATAGTGACTGTACCATTCTTCAATTTCTTCCTTAAGTATCTCATAGTTTTCAGAGTACAGGATTTTCACCTCTTTGGTTAAATTTATTCCTAGGTTTTTTGTGGGTTTTGATGCAATTTTAAATGCAATTGTTTTCTTAATTTCTCCTCCTGGTTGTTCATTACTGGTAGATAGAAATGTAACAGATTTCAGTATGTTAGTTCTGTATCCTGCAACTTTACTGAATTTGTTTATTATTTCTAATAGATTTTGGTGGAATCTTTAGGGTTTTCTATATATAGTATCATGTCTGCAAATGATGACAGTTTCACTTCTTCCTTTCCAATTTGGTTACTTTTTTTCTTTTTCTTATTTAATTGCTGTGGCCAGAACTTTTAATATTAGCTGGAATAAAAGTTGCAATAATGGGCAACCTTGTCTTGTTCCTGACTTAGAGGAAAAGCTTTCAGCTTTTTCTCATTGAATATGATATTAGCTGTGGATTTGTCATTTACAGGTGTTATCAAGTTGAGATGTGGTCCTTCTACACCCATTTTGTTGAGAGTTTTGCCATAAAAGAATATTGAGTTTGTCAAATGCTTTTTTTGTGTGTCTATTGAGAAGATCATATGGTTTTTATGTTTTATTTTGTTAATGTGATATGTCACATTAATTGATTTACAGATGTTGAACTATCCTTACATCCCTGGGATGAATCCTGTTTGTGGTGTATAATTCTTTTAATGTACCGAATCCAGCTTGCTAATATTTTGTTGAGAATTTTTGCCTCTATGTTCATCAAGGATATTGGCCTATAATTTTCTTTTTTTGTGTGTGTGATGTGTTTGTTTGGTTTTGGTATCAGGGTAATGCTGGCTTTATATAATCAATTTGTCAGTATTTATTCCTCTTCAATTTTTAAAATAGTTTAAGAAGTTTAAGTATTAATTCTTATTTGAATGTTTGGTAGCATTTACCTGTGAAGTCATCTGGTTCTAGCCTTTTAAATGTTCAATTTGCTGCATTTGTTAAATATTTGGCTTTACCTGTGAAAATTTTCCTTTCTTATATTTCCTCATTTCTGCTATGACCTTTCCTTTTCTACTTAAAAAAGAGACTTTAACATTTCTGGTTTAATGGTAATGAGCTCCTTTAGTTTTTGCTTGTCTGGGAAACTTTATCTCTCATGCAATTCTAAATGGTAACTTCACTGGATAAATTATTTTAGGGTATAGATTACTTTCTTTCAGGACTTTATTTCCTTTCCCAGGTTGGAAAAGTTTTCAGCCATGATTTCTTTAAATACAGTTTCCATTCCTTTCTCTCTTTTTTTCCCTCTGGAATCCCTACCATGAGAACATTTGATCTCTTGATGTTACCCCAGCAGTCCCTTAAACTATCATCATTTATTTATTTATTTTTTTTTTTTGCATTCTGATTAGTTGATTTCTACTAGTCTGTCTTCCAGGTTGCCGATTCATTTTTCTGTATTAGCTAATATGTTGATTTCTTCTCATTTTTTCATTTCAGTTATTATATTCTTCAGGTCTGTTTAGTCCTTTATTATATTTTATAACTCTTTATTGATGTTCTCTCTAAGTTCTTATATTCCTCTCTCAACTTTGCTAAGGATCCTTATGACCATTTCTTGAAATTCTTTATCAGGCAAATTACTTATTTCCTATTCCTTAGGCCTTTTTTTCTAGGAATTTTCTTTTTACTTTATTTGAGAGATATTCTTCTGTCTTTTCATTTTGTTTCACTTCCAATGTTTGTTTGTATAAATTAGACAAAATAATTATCTCTCCTAGTCTTAAAAAATTGCCATTATGTAGGAGCAGCCTCTGTGTAGGCTGTGTGGGCGGGTAGTTTCATCAGGCTAATAAGAGTCAAATGGGTGCCTAAGGAATCTAGCATGGTCTATAGAACTGGAGCAGCTCCTAGTGGGGAGGCCAGGTGTGTATACTGCTTGCTCCTTTTGTTTGGGGCTGAAATGAGCTCAGGCAGTGTGTCCAGGGTATGCCACAGAATCCTTGCAGGTAGGTTTGAGCACCTGGATAAAACCTTCACCCACTCTGAAGAGGTACAGAGGGACACAAACAATGGCACTCATAAGCTCCTCTGCTTCAGAGAATTCCCACATTCTCCAGGGAGGCAGCTCCCTAGACTTCTCTACATAGCCTCTCTTTTGTTGGTTGTACAGAAAGTGGTCAAATGTAAAAAAGACCTCTGTGTAGACTCTGTGCCAGGTAGTTTTGGGACTCCAGTTGGAGCAGGGCAAGTACTTATTGCATCTGGAGCACTGGCCTTTTGGGCTGGAATGACTCCCAGCAGGAAGGCCAGGTATGTGTGGAAACACCCTATTGTTCCTGCTTGCATTCTTTGTTTGGAGGCAAAAGGCTCTTTGCAATGTAACTGGGAACACACTGCCTTGATCTTACAAGTAGGTCAAACTACCAAATAGTTCTTTCTTTGAAAAAATGTCTATTCAGGTCAATTGCCCACTAATAAATTGGACTGTTTGGTTTTTATTTTGGTGTTAAGTTGTATGAGTTCCTTATATATTTTGGATTTTAATACTCATTGGATGTAGCATTTGTAAATATTTTCTCTCATTTAGTAGGTCGTCTTATCATTTTGTTGATGTTTTTCCTTTGCTGCATAAAAATTTTTAAATTTAAAAATTTAAAAATTTTGTTTTTTTTGTCTGAGGAAACATAGTCAAAAAATATTACTAATAGTGATCTTCAAGAATTTATTGTCTATGTTTTCTTCTAAGTGTTTCATGGCTTCAAGACTGCAGAAAACACCAGACTCTTGGGCAGTCAGAGACCAATGGTTTACCACTCTCATCAAGAACAATAGTCATTGCAGCATCTTGTATCAATTCCCTATGCCCTAACTCCCAAAAGATGATGTGATAGATGCCAGATGTTCATCTGCACATGCAGTGGTGTTCCACAGGAAAGAAACCCCATAATTAGGAGATTTGGTGCTTTAATGCAGCTGCTGGCACATCTACCTGTCTTCCCCTTTGGAGAGAAAGATTACCTCGGAATGTCAGCAAATCTCTCCTCGGAGAGAAGAAGAGTAATGAATCTTATCATCCTGGATGTCTCCAAATCTCTCCAGGGGAATAAATAGATTATCTCTAGCTTCCAAGGCTGTTTGCTATACAAACATGTCCTTTGCTTAGAAGGGTCAGGCCACAAAAGAATAGAAAAAATCCGTGGAGAATTGCCTAGTAACACTGGGCCAACATTCTGGAAACTTGTTTTTAACAGAAATCAAAGTCAGTAACTTTCACAGAGTAAGAGAATATAACATTGAAACCAATAATGAGAAAGGTACATATTTTTTAATGATTGCGTATAATTAGAGACATCAAATTTTCTATCAACTTTTTTTTAATTAATGGAGAATTTTCTTCTACTTCTCTGCCAGCCCATTTCACAGTTTTTGAGGTAAACTTGAAGAGAAGAAGGAGAAGGAAGAGCAAATTATGTATCAGATTTAACTTACAAATAGAAACTCAGTACATTTCTTTCTGGGTTTTTTTTTTTTTTTTTTTAACCATAACAGCACTTGAAAAGTTATACTGCTTGTGCTAGTCAGTTTGGGATGCTGTTACAAAATACCATAGACTACCTGGCATAAACAGCAAACAATTTTTTTTTCACATCCTGGAGGCTCAGAAGTCTAAGGTCAAGGTGCTAACAGATTTGGAGTCTGGTGTGCACCCTCTTCTTGATTTGCAAGCAGCTACCTTCTTGCTATATTTTCACATGGTGGGGAGTGAGCTCGCTCTGGTTCTTCTTACAAGATCAATAATGACATTGGGAGCTCTGTCCTCATGACCTTACCCAAACCCAACTACTCACTTTCCAAAGGCCCCATGTCAGGTATCAGGGCCACAAACAATTTGGGAAATACACGTTCAGTCCATAGCACTACTCTGACCAATGACTATTCTTTTTTTTGTAAATTATTTTTTAAGCAAAACCACATTAAGTAATATAAAAAATAATATTTCAGTGTTAGAGTTTCTGGCAATAAATTTTCATCATATCATCTTTTTGCTATAAAATGTATATTTATTTATTTATTTACCTATATTGAATTATTGTCAGATAATTTTTATATTTTAGTTTCTTTAAATTTACTTGGATATTGTAGATTGTGATGGAATGTCATACTTTTCTCTCTATTAAAACTTAATAGCTTTTCACTTAATGGTAAGCTTGTCAGAAATGAATTAAAATAAGAGGAAAAGGGGTTTGTTTATTAGCTTGTGAAACTAATTCTGAAAAATCTTCACCATCTCCTCTGTCCTAGCCAGGTCTAAGAGTGAATGCATGATGGTTCCCACCTTTAGAATTATTATTTGATTACCTCTTTAACATTTCTCCCTGATAAAAATAATTTGTCATCATTGGGCATTGTTTTGATGGTTATACCAACAATAGAAACAAGAACTGAGGAACTAAATTGCACTGAGGACTAGAGTTGTTTATCAAAAAGGCTTTTCTGTTTTGTGTTAGGAAAAAATACACCACTCACTCAGTCAGGTCTAAAAGAATCTATATGAAATCTCTGGTTAAGCTAAAAATGTTGATGCCTAATTATCAAACTAACGCTCTTTATTTCTTCAACATTTTTAAAGGCTGCAAAAAAGAAAAAAAAGAAAAAAGTGGAGAGAAAGGCCTCCTCATGGCTGCCCTCTTTATATTTTCTATTGGCTGAAGCATTTTGGTTCTAACCTCAAACTTGCACTCTCTACTCTGAAATATAAAAGTCTTGCCACTCATCGGACCCACACTTCCAAGAAAGCAGTTTTGGTCTCATCCATTGTTAAGTGAGTCTGACACTTAAAGATGCCAGCACTCACCAAAGCCACCTATCCAATAGCAGAGAGTTTAATGCCTATGTTTTCTTCTAGAAGTTTTATGGTTTCAAGTCTTACATTTAAGTCTTTAATGCATTTTGAGTTCATTCTTGTATACAGTATAAGAAGGAGGTCCAGTTTCTTTTTCCTGCATGTGTCTATCCAGTTTTCCCATCACCATTTATTAACATTTTTCTCATTTAGAAAAAGGTGCAGCTCGCTGCCAGCATTAATTTAACATCACACGTAGAAATGCTATGTTTTCTAGAATTTGACATTTTTAGTGATCAAGAATCACTGTAGTTTGTAAATGGAACTACCACTACAAAAAACAGAATGCTATAAATAGAATGTCATTTGTTTCCAAAGACTATAGCTATACTAGAGCAATGCAATAATAATAATAAAAACAAGATAGTTCATGGCAAACTTTGAGGGTAAAGTTAGGACTGTAATCTGTGAGTTAACTTGAGGTGAACACTGCAGCCGCAAGTGCTGTAGGTGAGTATTCTCAGGGCAAATGAAAAATGAGTTAAAGAGATGGTATTTACCCTATTACATATTCTTGCTTCCTTTGTCATAGATTAAATGACCATGTAGGTGTAGATTTATTTCTGGGCCCTCTATTCTATTCCATTTATCTGTGTGTCTGCTTTTATGCTAGTACCATGCTGTTTTGATTACTATAGCCTTGTAGTATAGTTTGATATCAGGTAGTATGATACCTTCAACTTTGTTCTTCTTTCTCAAGATTGATGTGATTATTTGGGATTTTTTATGATTCCATATAAATTTTAGAATTATTTGTTCTAGTTCTCTGAAAAATGCCACTGTTATTTGATAGGGATTGCATTGAATCTATAGATTGCCTTGGGTAGTATGGTTATTTTAACAATGTTGATTCTTTCTACCCATGAGCACAGTATATGCTCCCATTTATTTGTATCTTCTTTAATTTCTTTTTTCAGTGACATAATTTTTCAAGAACAGGTCTTTCACCTCCTTGGTTAATTTGATTCCTAGGTATTTTATTGTTTTTGATGCAATTGTAAATAGAATTGTTTTCTTTCCAATAGTTTATAATTGGTGTATAAAAGTGCAACTGACTTCTGAGTATTAATTTCTAATCCTACTACTTTACAGAATTCATTTATCAGTTCTAATTTTTTTGGTGGAATTTTTAGGGTTCTTTCTATATAGTATCATGTCACCTGCAAATAATTACAGTTTTACTTCTTCTTTTCCAATTTGTATGCTTTTATTTATCTTTTTTGTCTAACTGCTGTAGCTAAGGCTTCCAATACTATGTTAAATAGAAGTGGTGAAAGTAGACATCCTTGTATTGTTTTGATCTTAAGAAAAATGCTTTTAGTTTTTCCCCGTTCAGTGTGATGTTAGTCGTAGGTTTGAAATATATGGTCTTTATTATGTTGAGGTATGTCCCCTCTATTCCCATTTTGCTGAGAGTTTTTTTTTTTATCATAAATAGATGCTGCATTTTGTTGAACAAATTTTCCTGCATCTATTGATATGATCATATGACTTTTTTCTCTCAATTTGTTAATGTGGTATATCACATTGATTTATGAACATTAAACCAAATTTGCATCCCAGGAATAAATCCAACTTGATCATGGTGTATGGCATTTTAAATGTATTGCTGAATTTGGTTTGCTAATATTTTGTTGAGAATATTTGCATCAAGTTCATCAGGAATATCAGCTTATAGTTTTCTTTTTTTTTTTTTTTGTTATATCTTTGTTTGGTTTTGGAATCAGGGTAATGGTGGCCTCATAAAAAGGATTAGAAAACCTTCTTACTTCTTGAATTTTTTGAAATAGTTTGGGAAGAATAGGTGTAAATTCTTCTTTGCAGTTTTGTTAAAATTCACCTATAAAGCCATCCAGTCCAGGACTTGTTTTTTGAAAGATTTTTAAATACTGATTCTATTGTGTTCATGGTAATTAATCAGTTCAGATTTTCTGTTTCATCTTGACTCAGTCTTGGGAAATTGTATGTTTCTAAAAGTGTATTCATTTCTTCCAGATTATCTAATTTGTTGGCATATAATTGCTCCTACTATTTTCTCATAAATCTTTGTGTATTTCTGTGGAGTCTGTAGTTACTTCTCTTTCATTTCTGAATTTATTTATTTTAGTCCTCTCTCTTTTTTTCTTGATGAGTCCAGTTAAAAGTTTATCAATTGTATTTATCCTTTCAAAGAACCAGCCCTTAGTTTCATTGATCTTTTATGTGTTTTTCTAGACTCTATTTTATTTCCACTCTGATCTTTATCATTTCCTTCCTTCTATTCATTTTAGGTTTTGTTTACTGCTCTTTTTCTAGTTCTTTTAAGTGTAAGGTTAGATTGTTTATTTGAGATTTTCATACCATTGTGGTCAGAAAAAACACTTGATATGATTTCAATCTTAAATTTACTGAGACATGTTTTGTGGCCTAACATGCGGTAGGATGTTGAGAATGTTTCATATGCACTTGAGAATAATGTAGATTCTGCTGCTTTGCAAGTTGGCCTGCTTATAATCTGTCATTGCAGTCACTCATTCAACAAATTCCTACAAAGTATTACCTCTGTCATGCATTGTGACAGATATTGGGGTGTAGACATGGCCCATTACCACACAGAGCTAACAATCTAGCTAGAGCAGCTTACAGACATAAGACCTGTTTATTGCTATGAGGTCATGGGAGCACATAACCTGGCCTGTGGAGGACAGGGACAAGCTTTCTAGAAAGGGTGAGAACCTGAAGCAGGAAGGGGAATGGTCCAATTAAAGAGGCCAGTGAGGGTAAGATTGATTTATGCAGAAAGAACCATCTGATTGAAAGACCAGAGGCAGGAGAGGACCTGAAGAAAAAGTATTCAAGGAACTGAAAAGTCCAAAGGGACTAAGTTGTATGAAGAAATGAGAGTTAAGGAATATTAGGGAAGGTCGTAGAGAAACTTGTGCATTATATTAAGGAGTCAAAATGTACCTAAGAACAATGGGACATCTTTGCAAATATTGAAGCAGAGCCACGTTATAAATAGACTTGCATTTTTGAAGGGCTACTCATGTTACAAGGTGAAGGAGAGAAGGTGAAACTTCTATTTATTGTTTTAGATCTAGCCTCCCATAAACTAACTTCAAGATGATAATTTTTGTGTAAATGATTGATGAAGGAAGTGTTGCTTGAGGAGACCTATAAGGAGGTGCAGGGAGCAAGACATGGATATGGAGAAGGCCACTGAAGGGTACAGTCTCATGTGGAGTCCCAGTCATAGACTGATCCCCATGCAAGCCCTTGAGAGTAAGTTGCACTTTAGTGTTCGACCAGCCTCAGAGCATGGAAGCTGTTCTTTCCTGTCCCTGCCAGTTGGTGGTTGGCTGTGGATCCATCCCGGGTGTAAATCCCAGGAAGTACTAGCTCTCTTTACCATGGGAGATGTAGCTCCAGTAGGCCAAGGGCAGTCCTCTGAAGATAGCTCCCAAGTGCAAGCTGTAAGAAGCAAAGTACACAGAAGGTGAAAGAAGGGAATGCAAAATGGATAAAAAGAGTCCAAAGAATCTGGGGAGGGCACCAACAGTGTTCTTGAAAAGATAGTTTTAGTAATCCAGACTTCGGGAAAGAATAAAAGCAACTATGAGAGGAAGAGAGAATGAAAGGTGTGATAGTGGGGAAAAATAAAAATAGACACATTTAACAGCTATGAGAAGATGTGGAGAGACAAAGTATAAATATTGTATAAGTACTTAAAAAGTTTATATATTTTTAACTATTAGTAAATATTACATGCTTTTTTCTAAATGGCACCAGGATTATACAATAAACATACAACAATTTATGTTTAAATAATTAAGTATAATATTTATGAAGAGAGATTGCTGTAGCACCCAGAGAGTCCAAGGCTTCATTCTTTATATAATTTAAGAGAATATAAAATTCCAAATAACACTGATAATACTAGCCATTAGTTAAAGGCGATATACAGATATGATATAAATATGTACCAATTAAAAGAAAAAAAAGAAAACCAAGGGTATACACCTTCACCAAGAGCAAACCAGTGCTAAACAGATAAAAGCATAAGCTGCTGTTGCTCAGTAATTTTGTATGAATCTTAATCATACCGCTGTTGTTTTTGATGAGTTCTAAACAGTAGATTCAGTCCATTTGCCCAGCAGAATTTAAAAGGTAGAGCTGGAATTTCTTCCACAATGCTATTGGCTAATTTATCATAGTTTATTTAATGAAAAGAAGACAACACAATAATTTTTCTGAAAGCCTGTTTGGTTGGATGCCCTTGGAAAAAGCAAATAGATTAATCAAGGAATTAGTTTCATTAGCCAATATTAAAATTTGACTTCATCAAAATATTTCATTGTCCTTCAAGTTAATTTCACTAATGGAGAGACTGGCTAGAAAAACATGTACAAGAATGTAATGTACTGATATAATTCAAGGCTTTATTCTAATGCTTCTTGGAAAAATACATATCTGGAAAATGGAATTTTTATTAGCATTCTCAAAATAGTACCTGAATAATGTAGGAAATAGGTTTATCAATGAACTCTTTGCCTAATGTTTATTTTACAAAAATGTGAAGCATTGGCATGCTGAAAAAAATCTTTGTGTCTTTAGGAACCAGTAACATTTCTTTAGAAAAAGGAAATCAGGTTCCCAGAAGGTCTAGAACAGCATTTAGGTACATAGGAGGAAGTTCATGTTGCCTAATAAAAAACATGCAGTGCTGAATAAAACTAGATCTTTTACTTATCTACCCATCATGCTCAGACATGTCATTAATTTCTCTTAGCTTTGATTTCATTTAGAAGGGTTGGTGATGAAAGTACTAACAAATCTAATATTATAGGGTTTGGTTAGGCCTTCTTGTAAATGGGAAGATGCCCCGTTCAGGCATGTGATGTAATGGGGCTGATGCTTACAATTGTGCAGGCTCTGGACACATCCTGCTGGATTCTTAGGTTTTTTTTATTTTATTTATTTTATTTTTTTTTTATTAACAGTGACTCTGGATTTAAAACGTTGTGGCTAACCACTGTCCTGGCTAGGAAGTGGTGTGATATGTGGAGTTTGAGGGGCTGGAAGCCCATTGGAGTAAACTCTATGATGGGGTGGGAAGTGAAGATCAAAGGAGCCTTATATCATGAGCCTTTTCCCTTCTGCTCGCCCCCAGCCTCTGTCTGGCTCTCTACTTTGTTTAGAGAATAGCCATGAAATAGCACATTAAGTGCTTTAGTTCAGTGGGAAAACATGACGTGTATCTGCACTATCCAAAACAACTGGCTCCAAAGTAAAAATTTCAGCTATCCAAAATTTGGTCTACTAAACACCAAATATTCATTAAAAAATTAAATAGGTGATCGTTTAGATGCCAACTATCATAAGTTAAAAGTACTACTTATGTTATAAAGACAATTCTATTTTAAACTTGTGTTCAGCAACCCTATTTAAAAATTCAAGGTCATTAACCTGAACAGAAACTTCATTGACACCTGTATATCTTCTTATTCATGCTAAGTCAGCTGTTTGTCCCGTTTCCCTTAATTATCAAATGACACAATATCCTCATGCCATCTTCTTCCCAAGGACTTGCTATCAACCACGAGACATTATGTGTGACCTTCTTTTCTTTCCTGCCCTGGTGCTATACATTTTTCTAAATACACACATATCTCTACTTTCTTTCCTCCAGACTCAAAGAATGAAGAATTGATCTCTCCTTCTCTTCAAGCTCATCTATGCACCATCATCCTTTTGCCTATAGGAATGGAGAAAACTTGGTTAGAAAGACTTACACATCAATTCTTTCAACTGTTGCAAACTGATTCAACTGTTCCACTTTAAGCAAAATTTTCTCTAAATAAATCAAAACCAACTGATCTCTTCTTGAACAGTACTGGAGACACCCAGATTTATTTTAACTTTTATTTTTCTGTGTGTCACATTTCTCCATTGGTTATTATATAACCCAATTTGTGCCATTTTTCCCATTATGTTTTATATTTTCCATGTTTATAAATGAGGTGTTATTTACTGTATTTAATTTAGATGTGCCCTGGGGACACAGAAGATAGCAGAGGTCTAATTAATTTCCTTAACTGTTAAATTTCCTCAACATTTAGGACTAGAGCATCTCTTTCTCATCTGTATCTGCTCTCTGGGCCATCTCACTCACACTCATCAACTCAGCCGCTATTTGTTTGCCAGTTTGCAGAGAGATAGATATTTTTATCTCTAACTCAAAACCCTCTTCTAAGCTCCTCCTTATATAAGCAATGGTTACTTTTATATTCAATGATTTATTTGTTTGTTACATGGTTTGTTATCCATAAGTGTTTATTGAATAAATAAATGAACAAATTAGTTACATGTTTCTAAATCCCACTATACAGAAAACAAGTAGAGAAACACCATACTATTATAAGCAAGTTCCATGTATTCAAAACTCCAGGATCTAGCTCACTTTCTATCTGGAGTTATACAATTTTTATTTTTATTTTGAGATTTGTTACTTCCACAGATTCCAGAATATTTTGCCCAAAAAATGCCTTTAGTTTTTCACTGTAGATTTTTTGTGTCATATTATCTACTATTGAGCCCTTTTCATTATGGAATAAAGCAGAATCTTACTGTGGATTTAGATTTATCTTTCCTCCTGCTGTACTTCTTCTAGCACCACTGTCCATGGATTTCCTGACTGTCTATACTCCTGATTTTCCATGATATTCCAAGTCAGGAACTGACTTACATCGAGACTTTTAACTTGCACTTTTCTGTGTGTCATAGGAGTCACCAATCTGATTATGTGCTCTCTTTCCTGTATAGAATATGTATCCTTAATAGAATAGCAGCATGGCTTATTAAAACTGTTACGCCAGTAGCTGGGTGACCATTCATTAAAAGATTTGTGTGCTATCTTGTGAAATGTGCATGTATGAATGACCTATACTAAATACAGGATGTTTTTTATAGCATACATATGGGCTTAAGGACCAAGTGATGGGAGAAAACAATGTGCCCATCTCTTCTTTCCTAATGAATCAATTAGAAAAAATGTGCTTTCTTGCCCTATGACTCTAGAGGCTGCTGGTTTAGATATTTAGTACTTTAAAAATGAAGGTGTCTATGCACAGATACTTTCCTTGAATTATAAACTGAAACTGCCATCTGGCTATTTGGGACTTCTATGGTTGTTAGGGGGAATAGCCAAAGTGGGTTACAGTGTTAGCTTTGAAAATTGATACTATCAAGGAGAAATAGGGTTGCTTTATACAATGCGGGCAAGGAGGAGTGAGTGTCATGGTTGGAGGATTCCCTGTGATGGTAGGAACCCTCAAGTATAGAGGTTTGGTCATCTCACCAGTTAACAAACAATTATCAGCCAAGGTAATAATAACTGGGAATGATGACCAGCAGGAAGAAGCCACAAATAGCAATTATTTGTAAAAATGAGACAATAACCTTAAAGTTACCACCTATACTTCCTTCCGGGCCATGATTTGTATATGTTTACTTATGCTGATTTTAAAATTTATTCTATTAACTTAATTCTTATTCCTCTTCCTGTATGCTATCATGTTATATGGCATATATTGGAAATGGCTAACTATCCAGTTGAGTTCAAAGGAGAATATGGAGACAGTATCATGACAAATCCAGAAGTGACATCATCCAGAAATCTTCAACTAGATCTGTATGCAGCAAATAAGATTTGAAGTTTTCTCTCTTTGGGAAGAGTGTATTTTAAGAAGTAAGGGTAATTGCATTACAACACCTAGGAGCCATTTGGTTTGGGAAGCGGGGTGGAGGTTTGAACAGCTAAAGGAGTGATTGGTGGAAGACATTTGTATTTTCTGTGTGCTCTTGGCATCCCAGCCCCTGCTTCTGTTTGGGAGGGCCTCTTTTGTGAGTCCCAATAGGAGACAGAGACTATTTCTACTTTGAATTATAGAAGGCTTGATGCTCAATATACAGTATTCTTGGCAGCTGAGAAGCAAGCATTTGACTTACATATGGCCGATCACACTTGCTTGGTCTGCATTTGAGTCTGGTGGTGGAGATTCAAAGCATCTACAACCAGTGAAGAATGAATTTTTCAACTGAGCAACACCTAATTTTTAGAGTCCACCACAGCATTCAGTTTTTAGGGGAAGTGAAAGTGCTGTCCCTTCTAGACAGAATCTGTGCCAAGATATGTCATGGCCACTGGCTGCCTGCCTTTGTTTTCTATTGTATTCTGAGCTCAATTCCCTAGCCCTCATGGTCATTCTAAAAGCTATCCAATACCTTTTCAATAAATTATTTTTCTGTTGCTGTCTCCCAGAGTCGCTTTCTGCTTCTTTCAACTGAGAAGCTTGAGTTATGCTCTGAAGAAACCTACAATGCTCTGAGGGTCGAGCATTTCAAACCCACACGCATGTGGGATGCAGGCTGTGTCTCCAAAGGAGCCCCAGGAGCCAACTCACCCAGGATCCTCCAGAAAGGCCTGCTTGGTTGTGTAAAAGCAGCATCTCTATACAGCCATTTGTCCTCCGTAGTGGAGGCGTGAGGTTAATCCTGTGGTCTCACGGCTACATGATTCACAGAGACTGTCTCAGTGCTCTGAGTCATAGGAAACCTCAGGTGGGCTGTGGAGGCCCAGGAAATGTTTGTGGTATTTTCATCCTGAGGTTGCAATAAGAATATTGTCTATAAATCTTGCCCACTGGCCTCAAAATGCCAAAAAGATATTAGCATAAACTTTTAAAAAAATAAATGAGTGAACCAAAGAGGGGGCAAGTTAGAAGGAAGTATAATCCAAAAATATGTGATTGTTATTTTATTCATAAAGTAAAAATGATTGAAGGGTGGGTACAGTCCTTGTTTTTGTTTTTATTTTTGATACCTTAGAGTAGAACTCAACAGGAACTTATTATACAAAATGGAGAAAAAGGCAAGTCTCCAAATTAGCAACAAATGGGTAAATCCTTTCCTAAGCAGCTCGTGCGATCATTAACTAATCACAGGGCTTGGCTAAAATGGGAAATTTGAATTATCTAGTTTATTGGAAAAAAAGCTCAGTAGAGCCTACTTATCTAATTTTTAATATGAAAAATAGGAAGACATTCAGAATTCTCATGAATAGGAAAGAACTGTTAAAAATGTAACCATGGAAGGCTCATCAGATAATAGAGGTGAAAAATGGGGAGTGTTTATGATCTTACGAAG
Organism: Macroglossus sobrinus; assembly: GCA_004027375.1. NCBI lineage: Eukaryota > Metazoa > Chordata > Mammalia > Chiroptera > Pteropodidae > Macroglossus > Macroglossus sobrinus. The sequence goes on from PVKZ01000971.1 coordinate 101,887, forward strand.
ATGAAAGAAAACATTTTTAAATTTAATTGAACTTGAAAGGTGCAGAAGTTCAAGTATTGAAAGGGAAATTCTGTGGCACAGCCAGAGGAAGAAAACCAGCATTGAAGAATATATAGAGAGAAATATTGTGAAGTACTATATAAAGTTAATTTCACTGGAACAAGACTCTTTTTGGCTGTTGGAGTGCAGAAAGTAATTGTATGAAAAGTGAAACTAAGGGCATGCAATACTTTATGCTTATCCATAGAACTGGCTTCTAACAGTTTACAAAGTAGATTATAGTGTTAAGGATTAAGGTGGTAGTGTGGTTAAATAAGAAAAGGCTTGAAATTAGCTAGGCCTGACTTTGACTTCTAGTTCTGTCACTGTATATTTCTAGGGTCTCTGTAACAATATACCACAGACTGAGGTGGCTTAAACAACAGCAACTTATTTTCCCTCAGTTATGAAAGAAATTTGAGATCAAAGTGTCATCAACGTTGGCTTCTTCAGAAGGTCCTGGGGGGAGACTCTGTTCCAGGCCTCTCTGCTTGGTTTGTGTCTTCTCTTCCTCATGTCTTCACATCGTCTTCCCTCTGTAACGCGTCTGTGTCCAAATTTCTTTTTCTTATAAGGACATCAGATGGACTAGAGTCCACTCTCATGTTGTCATTTTAATTTACATACTTCTTTAAAGACCCTATATGAAAATACAGTTACATTTTGAGCTGCTGTAGGTTAAGACTTCAACATATAAATTTGGAGGAGACATAATTCAGCCTATTATAGTCACTTACTCTGGTTTGTTGGACAAAATTTCTGAGAAATCTTCTTTTCTTTAAAAATGAGATAAAAGATTTTTGTAAGATAAGAGGTAAATCACCCACAATCATGACTAGCTTATAAAAACTAAAAAAAAAAAGTCAACAATATTATTGCTATTATTGTGATAAACTATAGCATGACTGTTAAAAGCACAGAAAGGGAAACCCTCAAATATTTTAAAACTATTATTACTCTAGCACTGTGAGTTCAGAAAAATCTCTGCTCCACAGAACTTTTCTCTGATCCTCACAAATGAGGTTGTTCTTTTCTCCTCTTTCCTGCCCCACCTAGGTCATTAATATCTCTTACTCAGCCAAGAAAATAGGCATAGGCATCTGGCTAAAAAAAAAAAAAAAAAAAAAGCTTTTCTGCTCAGATACTATTTCAGGTGAAAAAAAAAAAGGAAAGAAAAAGAAGGCAGTAAAAAGGAAGAGTTAGAGTATACTAAATTTCTTGCATGCCTGAAAGCTACTTTTCCAATCATTTTTTAAAATAAAAAAATAATTTTATTAATAGCATAAATATCCTCATCATTAGGTAAAATCTTTGTATTTATCTTAAGTGCTATTTGAAAACTTGCAAATACTAGTCTTTATATATATATGTATATATATATATATATATATATATATATATATATATATATATATACACACACACACACACACACACACACACAGTTTGATAAGTGGCAAATACAACTTGACGTTGAATGATCTAGTTCTCTTAGAATGTATGTCTTTAAAAATGTAAAAAGTCACTTAAACCAGAGGGTTCTATTGCAGCTTGCAGAGGGCTGAGACAGTTGGAGGTGAAACTGAGAAATGCCAGCAGAGGGCAGCAACGTGCTAGGCAAGATGGGACTGTAGAGGGACTGAGCAGAGGGACTCAGTGAGGGGACTGATGATACACTGGAGATGTGGGAGCCATCTTGGCGGGTGGGTTTCCCTCTAGGTGAGTGTTTCTCAAATTTTGCTGCATGTTAGAATCGCCTGGGGAGCTTTAAAAAATTCCTCATGTCCCAAACTTGAGACAGCCCAATTAAATAGGAATTTCTGGGACTGGGAGTCAAACATTGGTATTCTTTAAAGAGCTCCAGTTGTCCTAATGTGGTGCCAAGTTTGGAAGTTGCTGCTCTTGGTGGAATTAATAAAGAGAATAAAGTTGAAGTTCTATTGAAGGGATTGTTGGGGCATGTGTAGTAGTCGATTAGGAGCCCAGAGGACCAAATTTGGGATTTGAGGGAAGACTGGGACAGAAATGAGTTAAAAAACAGCCAGGTTCAGTACTCAGATTATAACTACCATCCTAGGGAAGAGGGCTCTGAAAGTTTCCAAATTGTGATCACATTGCAAGGCATGTGTAGTGCTTTAAATGTAGCTTTCTAAACACGTTAGAATAATAAATGAGATGACATTCAATAGTGCTATTTGATGAAAGATGGCAAATGCAAAAAGAAAAAGAGACCAAATTGGTAAGAGTATGAAAGAAATGGGTGAAAGTTACCCACAAAACAGGCAAAGGCAGGAAGTAATCTGAAATATCTACCCAGGAGCCCTGTCCAAGAGGCCAAGGCAACACCCCCTCTTCCCTCCCCACCAAGTAACTGAGCCCAGAAATACCTTTGGTATATGAATTACTCTTAGGAAGGAGAAAGGTAATTTGAAGAAGTTTCCAAGAAGTATTTATGAACCCTAAAATTTAAAGAATGAACAGGGAGAAGTTTTCAAAAAGTTTTTGTAGAAAGAGAATTTATAGATCAGAGAATTAGAAGATATTTGAGGGAGGAGAAATTCTGACTCTACCAGACCTTCGACTCTTGAGAATTTAATATATTTATGAGGAAAAGCAATTGTGACTATTATATCTGTTTGTTCAAAGTGTTATTGCAACCTGAACAGGTAGTTTGAGTTGGAGGTGTTAAGAACTCATCAACCATTTGAAGAAAATGATTTTTTTTATGTGTTGTGATTTTTTTTGTGTTGTGACTCAAATAATACTGGCATTTACAAGCCCTGTTATCCTAGAATTCTGATAAATAATCAATTCTGATGTCCTGAGGGTTGACAGAACAGAGACTCTTTCTTTGAAGCAGTGATTCTCATTTGTTTAGTGTTGGTCAGGTTGGTTAGGACACAGCTGGGCCCCCAGAGTTTCTGATTCAGAGGGGCTTGTGGATAGGCTTTTCTCAGAAGTTCCCCAGTGATGTCAATGCTGCTGGTCTGGGGACTATACTTTGAGAACTGCTTGCTACTTTAAAGAAAAACATTCTTACCATTTTGTGATGAGGATAATTCATGATTACAGAGGTACAAAGAGAGTGCTTACCTCTGCTTGGCTCAGTGATTTCAACTTTATACATTAGAAATTACCAGGGGAGTAATGAAAATACTGATATCTAAATTCTATCCCGAGATAGTCTATTGTAATTGATCTGGCAGGTGGCCTGGGCATCAGGATATTTAAATTTGCAAGTGACTCAGATATGCAGCCAGGGTTGAGAGGCATTAGTGAGCTAGCCAATCCCCTGGTTCTAGTTGGTCTTTGTTTGTCTCTGGATAGTTTCAGAAGTTCTGCAGTCAAGATGATGAATAAGTCTGACATTTGACACAGGCTTTTTATGGGTCTGCACAGTTTGAAGCGCTTCATGTGGATTATCATATTTAAACTTCACAGTAAGAGATGTATTATCTGAAACCTCTGCAGGAACATTGTCTAGGCCTATGGCTCTGCAGAAAATTATAAAACTGGTTGAGATTTAACAAAAGGAAAACTGAAAAACAAATTAATATTAATCTTTTTGACAATAAAATGATAAAACTCTCTTAAACATTTTAAAAACAACTCCTCAGATTTAATGAGGAGTATAAGTGTTTTTTAAAATGTGCTTACTCTTATATTAGGTACAAGTCCCAAAGTGCCTAGTTCCTATGAATGTCTTCAAATGATCCTGCTCATCATAACTTTAAATGACAGAAATTATTAGTAATTCCATTTTCTGGAAGAGAAAATTGAGGCACAGAGGATTTAAGTAATTTGCTTTAAGTCACATAGCTAAGTGAGGAATAAAGAATTTTAACTCAGAGATTCTGATTTTGTGAGTCAAATGTAATGTAATATAATGTATCTCCCATACACACAAACAAAGATACACATATGCCTTTTGAAAAAATTCCCCAGGGAAGTTGTAAAGGAATTGCAATTTGAGGCTGTTTTAAACCCTTTCAGAGAACCTATGAATCACTAGACTATTTGGCTTGTTTTCAACAGGGCAGGGCTGCTGAACACAGCTGCTCAGGAGGCTCCATGCAGATTGTGTGGGAATGGCACCCCTGTAATTAGACAGTGTGTCAGCCCTGCATCTTGGTTATTAATTTATGCATCTTGGTTCCAGCACAAGTCTTGTTAAATATTACCTAAAAGGAAGAAAACATTAAAAAGGTATTCAAAAGATACACTTGGTTCACTTAAAGTTATAAATTCTTGAACATTACATAGGATTTTATTCCCTTGATTTAAAAAGAAATGGGAAACTATAACCCAAAGAGCTTATAGGTCATGTGACTCCCCCAACCCCACCCCTACCCCACTGTCTTACTGCAGTTATGGGGAACCAGGACTGGAAGGCAGACCCAGGAGACCCCATGGCTAGCAGGTATGATGCCTACTGTCATTTTCCCCAAGCCAGATTTCAAAGTTAAGAGATGTGTTATGCTTCCACTAAAATTGTCACCCTCTGGAGTGGAAGCTGATTGTATCTTTGAGTTTGGAATTCTTTCTCCTCTCCTGCCATCTGGTGGTGCTTCTGAGGCACACTTCCATTCAACTGGCCCTGATCCCCAACAGTCATTTCTACATTTGTTTGATTTTCAAAGTCATTACTAATAAAATCAAGTCACATTCTTAGGAGATTTTTATCTGATATTCAGAACAGAGAGAGATGGCTAATGATTCTTTTTATAAAGCAGAACATTTCATTTCTGATAAGTATTTTGCTTCTAAAACTTGAGTTAATTATGTGAGTTAATTATGTGTTAAATAATATGACTGAATCTATTCCATCTACATTTTAAATAGAATGGAAAATTAAGATTTGCAATTGTATTAAATTGGATATTTACATAAACATATGAATTATTAGTTGATGTGATATCAGGTTGAAAGAAATAAATGCAGTTTAAAATTTTTTTCTTTAGAAATGAATACTTGATTTTCAGCTCTCGTTGCTGATTTTCTAGTATCATTAGGTAGTTACCAGTGTTAAACTTGGGGTTAATGAAAATTGATTCAGTTTCATTCACATTGTTAAAAATTATCTATTAAATTCATCTCTGGAATAATCCAAGACTTTATGGTTCTGCTAGCCATAACAGTAAAATCTTCATCCTCTAACTTCTCTACAGAAATAAGAAACTCTGGCAAACATCGGCCCGCTCCTGCAGTTGCCAGCTTCTCTGTAACCTGCTAAATCTATTGGACCTTCACCTTAGGGATCCAGAAAGGAGTCATCTGTCTTTCTCATTCAACATCAATCTGGCAAATATACTTCCCTCTGGAACACATGTCAAGTCTACCAAGCAGTGGAGGAAAACTTCATCATACGAAAATCAAACACAATTATAAAATAATAAATAAGGGGCTGAAAGAGACTTCAAATTGTCATAGCCACATCTTCAGGTGAAAGCAGCAATTAAAAAATGAAGAACAGAAAAATCAAATGCACACTTTGGGAGAGGTAACTGAATATTTTGATTTGCCGAATGTCCACATGTAATTAGTGTTTTTTTTTCTCAACATACAACAGCAACCAGTATACACAAGAAGCTTATCCATGATTTGTTGATCAAAGGATACAATGAATACTAAATACTTGAAAATTAGTTTGAAAATTCATAGTTGAAAAAATATTTTAAAATATTGACATTAGTCAAAAATTTTATGAAATATTTGAAAACTATAAAATATTTGAAAACTAAAAACATTATGTTCAGTTTTATATTCACATACTAATAGTTCAGTTTTATATTCACATACTAATAGTTTTAATAATAAATAATATTTATTATAGACAATAAATACCAAATTAATTTTACCTTATATATGCCATATTTTTTGTATCCTGAATTTCCAGCTCAATTTTCTAGTCCTATCTATAAAATGGGATAAAAAAATGAAACATCTTGAAGTCTCTTGTGAAATTGGATTAATTAACCTGTACCAGTGTGTTCATTGTGTCAATGTGCAACATTTTCTAATGCCTTATTTACCTGCTTCTTAAACCAGAGACGTTTCTTCATGTACACAGCCAGGCTACAGTTTGTTTTCCTTCACATTGTATGGTAATTTTAGAATGAGAAATGTTTTAAAAATCTATTTACCCTATGACAAGAAATAGGAACAGGGAGGATCTTGATTTGCCGGAGGTCAGAGCTAGGAAAAGAGGTGAAATGAAGTCCCAGGTTTCTGGACTCTATGTACTGTGCACTGCCCTTTACAATGTAAAAGAATTCCAGGCATAATCAGCAATGTAAATTTCATCATTTATAGTAAAATAAAATCAACATTCTAGACGAGTACTTCCAAAATCAGCCAATTTTCTTATGAAGTCCCTTGGATGGACACATTTTGCTGTGATTTGTCAGCTGGTTCAGTAATGTAACAGCATTGGTGGGTGAAGATGGCAGAAACACTAGTCCATATGAATTCTCCTCAATGATTCCAGGATTGCACACCTGGACATCTTTGTCAATGTGCTGCTAAATCCCCAAATCCTCAGACTCCTGCCTGATGAATTCCTAAGGCGTTGTGGCCTCCTGGGTCACATGGAGAAGGCAGCAGGCTGCAGGCGCAGGCAGGAGGGAGCTTCTGGAGACCCAAGTCAAGAGAACATTACAGGGTTCCAGGATCCCCTGGGTGACCAGCGACTCTGTGGATAAAATGGTAAATGGATTGTTTTTATAGGGTTTTAACTTTTTTATTTTGAAATTTCCCTTTTCATCTCATGGCCAGAACAATTTCAAGTGAAGTTTTTCCAAGTTTTTGGGCCGTGGATGAGATTAGGAACAGTGTGAGGCTATGAGTCATTCTTTCACCAAAGCTTATCATGCCCTTGGTTTCTACAAGTATTTTTAACACCATGTTCGAAACTACATTAAAAAAAAATAAAACATTAAATCACTTGCCTACTTTCCTATTAGCTTATTGCTTTTCAACAGATAACTCTAGCTTTTAAATATGAGTTCAATGTACTTGAAAGCAAAAAGTAATCCTTAGAAAATACAGTTCAGTCAAATAAATACATTTGCTCATAAAACCCTCTGGCTCTTCAGTAAGCACTGAACCAGAGACAGGTATATTCTCAGTTGATGTCACTAAAAACACTCAAATAAAACCCCCTCTAGCTATTCAAGTTTAGGACTATGTACAATATAGCTTTTGTTTGGTAGTTTTATTTTAATCTGAATGTACAAAGACTTTCAGCAACTGTTCTTTATGGGCCTACATGCCACATAATGTTGACAAACTGGCATTTTATTGATGCAGAAAAGCCTTTCTAGTCAAGCAAGTAGGCATGCCTATCTATTTTTCCTCTTAATATGAATATGAATCTTGTGCTTCCTGTTTCAAGTGTTTTGAAACCATACAGAGCAGTGAGTTAGTTGTCTTTCGCTTTCTAGAAAATGTATCCAGGTTGATGCTGCTGTTTATCTTCTGCAGAGCATTGCATTTGATGCAAGCACACATTCACCTTTATTCCATCCCATTTCGTCTCACCCATTTTTTTTTATCAGTGCCATCTCCTGTTTGTGGATAATTGAGTTTTATTGCCCTCGATCTAGAAACTCAGAAGATTTTTGGGGGAGCCAGCTGGCATGTAAGATGTTTAGCCACACTGAGACCACCACACTGGAGACGACATGTGTAGGCACCTGGTTGACAGCCTAGCTCAGCCCCAGTCTACAGCCAGCATAAACTGCCAGGTGTGAGAGTGTGCCACCTCGACAGTCCAGCTCACGCGAGACCTAAGATGACTGCAGCTGCAGCAGTATCTGACTGCAGTCTCATCAAAAATCCCAAGTAAGAATTGCCAAGCTCAGAGTTTTGTGCAGAGAGAATTTTGTAAGGCTGTTGGACAGGATACTAGTTAAAAATTGGTGAAAGAATCATAGAGAACTGATGTTAGTGGTAATAATATTTATAGCTTATAAACCCATAATCATCTCAAACATAACTCTCATGTTTCTATCTTTAGAGGCAAAATCAATGGGACTCTCTTTTCTCTCTCTCTCTCTTCTTTTGGCACTTAACTTCTATCAAAGTGTCAGTTGCCATTTTGTGACTTTGGCTTCTCTTTGAGGATTTATTCTAACTAAATTGTCACATAAATATTTGAAGGAATGCATTTCCCCTCTTCTTTCCCTGCACTATCTTGGGACTGACACCATTGTTCTCTCTGTATTGATCTTCCATTTGTATCTTACATCTTGAGTTTGAATTCACCCCAGTTCTTTTCCTGTTTGGTGATCCTTTTTCCCTCCCAATTCTATGTCAAATTCATTTCTCTTTTCTCTAAACATTTTTAATCTCACCTCACCCCTTTTAAATTGTGTTACAATTGATTTTGGACATTATGTTTAGAATGAATTTACAGAATGATAATTGTAGAGAAAATCTGGAGAAGGGGACAGAACTGACAGTTATTTAGTCTGCAGAAAGTATTGTTTAGAGAATTTTACATACATGAAATAGAAAAGTAATATATATCAGTTACATAGCAAGATGAATGCAGTTAAGTGAAGAGTAGGACATAAGGAAGATTAACCTCCTTCAGCAAGGATTGTCCAGGCTCTCTACAGTTGAATGGAAGTCCTTCGTTAGTTCTTCACATGTCTTATTTATACTCATCTTTGAAATCGCAAGTTAGAGTCACTCTGTCTAAAGTAGACCTTTTCCATTTTCTTTTAAAACTAAGTAATATATTTTCCTCATAGCACTGATTTCATTTTAAGTATTATATTTTTGAATTTCTGTGATTTTGTAAATATGTTGTTTATTTGGTTACTTAAAGTCTGTCTTCCCTACTAGAATTTAAATTCTTTGGAGGAGTAGATTCTGCTATTCTTCTTGCTACTAATTCGCAGCATCAAGCATAGCTCTCAGCATACATAATGGCTGCTCAATAAAACTTATCAACTAAATGCTTATCAAGATTGTCATATACTATCCTCATAGCTAATGATGGTATATGCTATTGCTGTAGAAATGAAAGGTATACTGAGGGAACTGGGCTACCAGAATTATTTCATTGGTATTATTTAGATAAACATAAAAGATGGCCATATACAAATTTATCAAGAAGACAAAGCTTGGCTATGGTGATTTTTTCTTGTCATATTTCTTCTTTCCTATTTTTAAGCACACCAGGAATATTTGAATTTATATAAAAATAATTCTTAAGCTTTCCTCTCCACCCTACCAAAAGTGCCCTTAAGATACCAAGAAATTGATTTTTACAAGTTGAGTTAAGGATGTCATTACAAGTAGAGGGTGGCAAGGGGTTGGGATAAACTAGATTTTCTAGCTTTCCTCAAATCACACATTGGCTACTAACTGCTCTGCTAATTGGTATTATTATCTTGAACAAATGCTTTTGGTTTTCAAAGGAGAAAGGTCGAGGGGTGATTTAGGTCAATGTGTCTGACTTCATTTTTGTGACATTTGGAAGCACGCCCATTTTAAAGAAAGCGGAATCAGTGACAACTCAGTGGATTCCAGCCAAGTAGAACTATGGAGTGGAGAGAACATGAGAACGATGACTCTGAGACAGTCTGAGGTTGAATGTCCCTTGTAACACCTACCAAATCAGTGATCTCATTCAAGCATTGTAAGGCTCATTGTTTTTCATCTGTAAGTTGGAGCTGATAATTGTGAAGTTTTAAGTAAATTGCTTATGTAAAATACTATCATAGAGTAGGAAGTCAATGTATGCCAATTGCCTGATGAATAATCCAGGGACTCCTGACACTGTAAGATTCTATGATTGTTATGAACCAAATATAAACATTTATGCTAAATTTTTAAATAAACCTTATACTTTATCTTAAATTGGTAAACTATAGATAATATATAGATATATAAACTATAGATATACAAGAATAGGTTAAATACTTTTTTATTTTATTCACTTTTCCATTCCTTTTAAGATACAGTTTACATATCATAAGAGTGCACAAATCTTAAGCTTGTTGAGTTTTTTCCTCATGGAACCATCGTCCATATTGAAATATAGGACATTACTGCACCATAGACATCTCCTGCGTGTCCTCTCTCAGTAATACTTCCTTCCAAAAGTAACCCTAATCTAACCTCTTTCCATTGAATAATACTATCAGATTTTAAATTTCACATAAATGGAATAATAATGCATGTTCAATTTTGTGTTTTACTCAACATGTCCATGAAACTTATCCATGTTTTTATGTGAGCAATAATATTATTTTAAAGAAAAGCCCTGAACTTGACAAGGAAAGAGGTATTTTCAGAAATAAAAATATCTCCTCAAAATGACTTATCCATTTTTTCCCTAAGTATACTCTGTGTGAATTCACTGTTCTTCATGTTCTTTCTGAATAATCTGTTCTATTTGTTATATCCCTGATTTACCTTTCTTCATTTCTGCCATTTGGATGGTCCGCTCATCATATTTAATTACATAATCAAATTCTGACTCCATTTTGTAGTGCTATCAGATAAATAATGTTGCTTTAGATTTTAGCAGTCAAGCATAAAAAAGTGCAGTGAACTGAAATTTTCACAAGTCCAATGGCAAGGTCTTTCCTGGTATCTTAAGGGCGAATGTCATTCATTTATTTCTGCATTGCTGTTTGCATTATTCAGTTTGATTTCTTTAGGGGAACAAAGCGTTGAATGTCCCTTAGGGTCAGATTTTAAAATATTTTTACTTTAATTACTACAGACAAAAAAGAGGAAGTGAGAAAGCTTAGAATACAGGAGAAATAAATTTAACTGTTCTATAATATGACAAACATGATTCTTTTATTATATTAAAGACCTGGGCACATATCTAACTCTACTTTATTCTGTGGATATTGAGTTATCAGGGCCTAATGTCATTAAACATTCAAATTATATGATTAATTGTTCTTTTATTTTCATACTAAGCACGAATTTTCAGGGTATAGATTGGCATCTCACGAGTTTTACCTTGGCATATATACAGCTTATTGCAAATTACACAATCGGTATGAAGATCATATACATTAGCCTTTGTAAAACTCGTCATGTTGAGTTGATATCCTTGGTCAGAACAGCTTTGTTGCATGGGAGTTTCCAAGTCTACGAGGCTGAGGGTCTGTCACCAAGGTAAGGGTGTACAGTTAACTTTTCCCAGGTAATGCTCTGTTGAGGATGCTGTGCCCATAATCCTTCATCAGAAATAGAAGATTTATTCACCCAGCCATTGGGTCTGCTGTCACCTCTCTTTGGAATTATCTCTGCTGAAGAGAGTCAACTTGCCTAAGGTCATGTTCCTTCCTAGAGTAGCCCACATTCAGTGACTGGCCAATGTAAGAGAATAAATGCCCCATTCTCTTGTCCTAGCTGGGAATGACTCTGAAGGGCCATTCAGTTCCAGAGCTCCCTGTGGGGTAAGCTTTGGTCTTTGCTAAGACCGCATCACAGCTCGATTTCTGTTTCTGTACAATCCTGCTTCTTTTCTTTTCCACAGTTGTTGATCCCAATAACACTCTCTAATAAATGTCTTGCATACCATATCAGAATCTAGTTCCTGAGAGTTTTAACCTTCAATCTATTTCTTTACAATGGACTGAACTGTGTTTCCTCCAAAATGCATATGTTAAAGTCCGAACTCCATAATGTGATTGTATTTTGAGATAGGGCTTTTATCAAGTAGTAAGGTTAAATGAGGTCATAAAAGTAAGGTCCTAATCTATGGGATTGGTAACGTTATAAGAAGAGAAAGAAAAGATCTCCCTTTTTCTCTCCCTCCCTCCCTGTGAGAACATACCCAGAAAAGGTCATGTGAGCACACAGAGAGAAGGCAGCTAGCTGTCCGCAGGCCTGGAAAAGAGTTCTCACCAGAAACCACAATGCTAGTACACTGATCTCAGACTTCTAGCCTCCAGAACTGTGAGAAAATAAATTTTTGTTGTTTAAGCCACCTGGTGCATGGTATTTTGTTATGGCGGCCTAAGCTGACAGATGTACTCTCTGTCTGATTTCATGTCTTTAAACTGAGAGCAAGTAAAAATCCATGCAAAGTACTTCATGTTTTCAGAGCTCTTTTACCTTATAATAAGAAAATTATTTATTGAAGTTTAATATATGTGTAGAAAGTACTCACATCATAAGTGTACACCTCCATGAATTTTTATGAGAGGAGCACAACCAGCACACAGACCAAGAAATACAACCTTTTTTCTTTCCTGATATTGGTAATTTGAGTACTCTTTATTCCTAGGTAAGAGTTTATTAATTTTTTTCATCTTTTCAAAGAATGAAATTTCAACTTTGCTGATTTCCCCTATTATTTGTCTATTTTTCTATTTCATTAATTCTATTTTTTTAGCATTTTTCTTCTCTTTATATTAGTCTTTGCTCTTCTTTTTTCTAGTTTCTTAAGAAAAACTTTGTATTATTGATTTTAGAGTCTTTATTTCTAATATGAACATTTACTGCTGTAAAATTTTCTCTAAGCACTGAAAAGCATTCCTCATACTTGACATGTTGTATTTTAATTATGTTCAATTCAAAATATTTCAAATTTCCCTTGTTATTTTATTCTTTGGCCCAAGGATTATTTAAAATACATGTGGTTTAATTTTAAAATATTTGGAGTTCTTATAGATATCTTTTTTTAATTTCTAGTTTAATGTTGTTATTGTCAGAGAACATAATTATTATGACATTAGTTCTCTGAAATTTATTGCGTTTTTTAATGGTCTAGAAGATGGTCTATCTTGATAAATATACCATGCACATTTGTAAAGAATGTATGGCTTCTACAATTTTTAGGTGTAGTGTTCTATTAATACTAATTAGAATAAAATTGTTAGTAATGTTCAGATCATCTATATTTTTTCTGATATTTTTGTTTAGTTCTATTAGTTTATGAGAGGGAGTATTATAATCACTAATTATGATGATGGGATTGTCTTTTTCTCACTTCAACTCTGTCAATTTATTTTATGGATTTTGAAATTATGAGAGTGGAGACTTACACATTTATAATTCTTTCTGATGAACTGACCCTTTATTATTATTTTTCTTCTTTGTAATCAAATTTCATTTATCTGATATTAACATAGTCACTTCAACCTTCTTAGGCTTACTGTTTAAGCTTACCAGTGTGTATTTTTCTATCTATTTACTACCTACTGATCTAATAGAATGTTCATAGTTGGGTCATGCTTTTTAAATTTATTTAAAAAAAAGTTTCCTTTAAATTGGAGTGTTTATTTCATTAGTATTTAAAGCTAGCTATTGACATGAGTAAATTTAAATTTATTATTTTATAATTTAATTTTTGTTTATCTCTTCTGTTATTTTTTTTGTTCCTATTTTTCCTTTACTGCTTTCATTTGGATTAATTGAAAAATTTTATAATTTCCTTTTAATTTAGTCATTGACTTTTAAGCTATAGCTATCTGTATTTTATTTTATTGGTTGTTTTGGGGATTAAAATAAACACCTTTAGGTTGTCATAGTCAATTTAGGGTTGATATTGCACTAGTTTATGTAAAATTCTAAAACATTTATAACCATTTTTGTCCATGTACTGTCCCCTCATCACTTATGATGTAGTTTTTGTGTGTATCATGTCAAGTTATGTTAAAAGCCCTTATATAGAGAATTTTTGCTCTATCATACGTACTTGAAGTTATTAAGGAGGAATTGTTTTTATAATTATTTACACATTTACTGTTTCCAGTAGCCTCCATTCTTTTCTGAAAAGTTATGTTTTTATTTGATGTCATTTGTATTCAGCCCAAAGTGCTTTTTTGCTTGCTTTATTAATTTTTAACTTTTTAATTCTTTTTTATAGTATGGCTCTGCTGGTGATAAAACCTCTTAGTTTTTTTTTTAATCAAAAATATAGTTTACATTTATTCTTAAAAGATATGTTTACTGGACATAGGATTCTAGATTGACAGTTTATATTTTCTTTTAGCACTAAAAAACTATTTCACTCTCTTCTAACCAGTCATTTCTGATGAAAAGGCAGCAATATTTTGAATTATTCCTTGTATGTAATATCATTTTTCTCTGGTGGTTTTAACATTTTTTTTTATCTTTAGAATTTAACAGTTTGACCAAGATGTACCTTGGTGTAGTTTTCTTTGTATTTCTCATTTGACCTTGCTAAATTCCTCAAATTTATATATTTATCTGTCATCAAATCTGGAAACATTTTGGTCATTATTTCTTCAATTATATTTTTTTCTACTCTATTTTTTCTCTTCTCTCCTCTGGGTTCCAACTGTAAGAAACTATATATTTGGTTCATAGCCTTGAAATTTAATTCAAAAAATATTTTCTTTATTAAAATATTATTTAAAATGCTGAAATTAGTCAATATCTAATTAAATTTTTTAATTTTCTTTCCAAAAGTTAATGTTTTCAAACATTGTAAAATGAGAGACTATAATATCTATTTTTAATGCATATTTGCAATTTCTTTAAAGAGATTTTCTGTCTTCTTCATAAAAAATTCTATCCTTTGGATGTTTTCAATATGATTATAAGATTTTGAGTCCTCTGGGAATCTTTATAGATAGGCTGATATGTTACCAAAAGTCATCACTGAGAGATTAAATAGGTGTGATTTGAAACCAGTAGTAGATTAGCAATGCTTTTGTTGTTTAACTCATTCATACAACCCGGTGAAAGCTTCTTAGCTCAGAATAAAATCTATTTGTTCTTCGCTTAGGGAGTTGGACAACTTGGTATTTCATTTCTTCTTCATAAGAAAATAATATCTTATTTCAATTTAATATTTCCATTTCTGGCCAAGAACAAATAAATTAATAGCATGTACTGACTGCAATGCCATTAGGTTTATAGTGATTTTAATGTATAAAGTAACCACAGATTGGTTCTTAGTATTTTGAAACTAAAAGGCATTTCTGTATCATCCTACTGCTTTAGTATCAAACCATGAAGACAAATTTGGACCTTACTCAGTTTATTAAAAAAATTTTTAATGAAATTTTATTCATCAGTATTTTTAGAATGTTTTACTTAGGATTTAACAACATATACTCAGTTGGTTACATATATATATATATATATTTTTTACATAAAAATTAAATCTATTTTGCATCAAAGACAACAATAATCAACTGTTGATGATATGGGAAAGATGTATATGTTTACAGTTTAACATGGTTATTATTTTTAAATAAGCAGAACATTGGTGAAAATTAATATTATTAAAAAATCACCAAGAAATAAAAATTTCATTGCAGAATGCCAATAGTTTGAAACTTCAGAATAATCAGTGTCACAAGATATACACTACAATTTGGGAATGTGCCTTTGCCTCTACAATCAAACAGAGTACCACTCTCTTTTTTGGTTACAGTCCCCCCTGAGACCAAAGCAGAGGCTGTCTATACAAGGAAAGACATGAGATAGAAGATAGCAAATATTACATTTCTATGGAGTCAGAGCTATGGCTCCATCATACACAGTGAAGTAATTAGGCGAGGAAGGAAAGGAGCAAATAAATACTAAGGATTGTATCTCTGACCTATTTCTGCTTTCTTTTTAATATATGGGATGGAGTTGATATTAGTAGCTAAGAAATAGGCAATGACATACTATTTTAATATATAGCACCTGTAGGAGTGATTTTTTCATCAATTAATTTATATTTAGTTTTTTAAATTATTACATACTATTGATTAATTTTCTATATGTGCCTATGAATATGGTAAGTACATTTTAAATTACCATATATAGTTTTACCTACATTTACATAAAATCCATCTAGGCATTCTTTGACTCATATTTTCCAAACATAATTTTGGATCTGCTACTTCTTTTAACCCTTATTTTGCTGAGTATTTAAGGGTTAACTGTGCTACCATTGTTCTGTCTTCCCTCAGAGAAGATCTAACTAACAAAGAAATAGTTAAGTATGGTCCCTGCCTCAAAAGGTTTACAATCCAGTTAGATAGATAGATGTCGACTGAGAGATTATTTCTATACATCCCATGCAAGCATCACTCCTTAGAAGGACTGTCTTTTTCATCTTGATTCTAAGGAACTCCAAGGCAATAGGTTTTTAAACCTTCTGGAAGGTTCTCACAGGGTCTAGAGCAAGGTTTCTCAACCTGAGCAGTATTAACCATTTGGGCTATATAATGCTTTTTTTTTGTGGGAGGATGTCCTGTGAAAGAGGTTTAGCAGATCTCTGGCCTCGACCCCATAGATGCCAATAGAATCCACCCCCAGCTGTGACAACTAAAAGTGTTTCCAGATGTCCCTCAGAGGGCAAAAGTGCCTCCAGTTGAGAATCACTATTCTAGGGGCTCAGCAAATATCAGACAGAAAACACTTTGAGTTATAACCATATGTAAAGATAAAGCAACTATTTGAAAATTCAAAAGCAAGGAATGGTATTATTCTTTTGAATAAGAGGACATATCAGAGTTTTAAAATTTCTAAAGTCAAATAATAACCATTAAAAAAAACTATATTATTGGGCTCCTGGCAAAATAAATAATGTACCAAATTAAAAGCAACTAGAGTAAAAAGGTCTTTCACTTGTCTGTATTCGCAGGTATCCATTTCAGTTTGGCAAACGTTGTTGATATTCTTCCAAAATTTTTGGATCATTCACTCAAAAGTTTTAACCCTTTAATTCAATTCCATCCTGTTCTATTAAGGCCAAGATCTACTGGCAGATGAGTGTTGCCAGGTTGGTAACATTCCAAAAGCCCTTTCTAATTCTAATGAAATTGTTAAGAGAATAACATTGCATGTGGCTATCACAAGAGAGGAATTTTATGATACGTATTGAAAACAGAAGAAACATTTACAACTTTCAAAAGTTATCAGCAACAGAAAAAGCAAACAATGGGTAGTGGAGAATAGAGCTATATCTCACCAGTATTTGAAAAGGCTTTTAGTATTTGAAAAGGCTTAAATTTCATCATTATCTGACTGCATTAATATCATTTAGATAAAATGGTTCATATGAAATCCGGGCCAGAAGTGTGTTTTTGGAAGCTCCAGCTTCTCATTCTGGGTTTTTTTTTCCTGCTTTATGGAATTTTCAGTGATATCCAAGGGTCTTAAGCAATCTCCTATTACCAGTGGCAATGCCTGATAAATAGTATGAAGTATTGCCTGCCACTAAAGTATATGTATTAAGCAAAAGCCACAGTAAAACTTCTGTACCCAATTCTGATAGTGGGGGTGGAGGGTAGGGCACCAGAGGAAGGTATTTTCACACCAATAAGCACTTCTCAGACGCCAACTGGGTATCTTACCATTCAACTCAATTCTGACTATCTACATGGAGATAGCATCAAATCCCACAGGTTAAGGGGTCAGTCCCACAAGACTGTACTCCCCATTCCCAACTTCAGCTGTCAATCAAAAGCCAAGGTTATCTCTTGAGTTTCTAACCAACTAGCTATAGATTAGAGGTTTCCACAACCCCCTCCTTGGGTTCAGTTAATTTGAGATAGTGTCTCACTGAATTTAGAGAGACATTTTACTGACTAGATTACTGTTTTTGTTTGTTTGTTTGTTTGTTTTTAAATAAAAGAATGCAATTCAGGAATAACTGGAAGAGTTACATATGGCAAGGTATGGAGAAAGGGCAAAGAGCTTTCATGCCCTCTCCATGTGTGACACTCTCCCAGAATCTCCATGTGTTCACCAACCAGGAAGCTTTCTGAACCCCTTTCTTTTGTTTTTTTCTATGGAGGTTTCTTTACATTGATATGATGATTAAACCACTAACCATTGATGATTAATTCACCCTTCAGCTTCTTTCTTCTCCCTACAGGTGGGGAGTGAGACTGAAAGTCTAATCACATGGTTGGCTCTCTTGGTAACCAGCCTTCATCCTTAGGTGTAATTCTAAAGTCACCTCATTAACATAACCAAAGACATCTTTGTCCTCAGAAATGGAAGGCCAAATATATATTTTTTACTATAAATCATAATATCATCCAAAGCATGAAGAAGGAATTAGAAATAGGAGGGTCTTCCTGAAAATTAGATCATTTTAGGTATGAGACTGTATCAAACTCACAAGCATTAATATGAAAGGAAATGTCCAAAATGAAAGAAGGTTTAAAGTTTGTGAAGAATGGAGGAAGGCAGACAGATAATGTCTAACTGCAATTCATGTACATCTGAGGCCAGTTCCACACATAAACACAGTGCAATTAGTATGTGCCTGAGCATTAAAGAAAGGGAAAAGTAAGCCAAAGTAAAAATAAATTATTGAGGGATCTGAGAGACTGCATCTACAGAGACAAAGTCTCTGGCAAATGAGGTCAAAATATAGAATGTTACTAAAATGTTCTATCACTTCTGAGAACAGTGATCTCTTGGGTACCAATAACTCAGACATTTTTTTTTATTGCCTTTCTATTAAAATGCATATGCAGCAGATACACATGCTAATAATGGCTAATCTATATGGAATCCTTACTATGTGCTAGAAAATTATTTACTTTTTGCAACAATACTCTGAGTCAGGTGCTTTTTATCATCTTCATTCTATCAATGAGGAAATTGAGGCTTAGAGAGCTGAAGTAACTTGCCCAAGGTCACACAGTAAGGACTTGTACCTAAGGCTGACAGACTTCAGTGCTTAAGTATTTATCTACTCTAAACCACAGTGCTTTGGTGGAAGTGAATTAGTGTCTTTTGGACCAAATGAAAGGTCAAACTAGCTGGGCTCTCCCGTGTGGACCCTCATTCCTCCATCTTCCTGCATACTCAAGCCTTCAAATAGATTCCTCATGATATTTCTCTTAAAGGCTTGTAAACCATTGAACTTGATGGCCGCTAAATTTATGCCAGCTGTCTTATCAGTCAGAATGTGGTAGGAGTTGGATTAGAAGGAATGGGGTTTTAGGCAGAGAACACTTATGATTAAGTGTACCTGGTGTAGTTCTGGCGCTCACTGAATGGTAGAGATTCCTTAGCAAATCTTAGTCACATATGGTCAGAACCAGCTAATGCTATAGAAATCCTGAACCATGGTGGAAACAGTCCTAGGCTGCTGGTCAGGGAGGGTAGGAATTCTAGAACGGTTTCTTTTCTTTTTCTCTATGTGGTGGCCTCTAACAACCTTTTTGTTTTCCTTTTCTAGGCCTCTACAAGGCATATGAGTTGACTAAATAAGAATATAATTTCTAAAATCTCTAAGAAGTCCTTGATTCTGTGAAATCTCAAACAGGATGAAACGTTACTGAGAAGAGAGCTGTGTTAGGCCACGTAAATATTCATGGTTCATGCTCAATGAATGTCAGTAGATGCTGCTTTTCCAGGTAAGGAAACATACCAGATTGCCTGCCCCATCTCTATCCTATTACATTTTTCATATGTAACTCTATGAATCCAGAGATTAAGAGTTCTCTTAATAAGCTGTGTGTCCTGATGATTTTCATGGGTTAATTGGCCTTTCTGCTTTATATTCCCCTGATATGAGTGGCAGTATGTGTAGTGGATAGAACCTCACATTTGTAGCCACAATGAACCAAATTATAGTTCTTCATTCTGTTATATACTGATTGTGTGACTTTGGGACAGTTTATCCCTTTGCTTGAACCAAGCAAGCTCTTCTCATGAGGATGCAAAGATGGCTAGCAGCAGTTCCAGGCTCAACCCAGTGGAAAAAAGGAGATTCTTTGCCAACAGTCCCAGCTAAAATCTCATCTGGGCTTCTTGATGTCCTGCCTTGGATCTTATTTCCATTCCCAAACTAGTCACCATAGGTAGAAGGATGAGACTTGACAATTTGACAAGTATATCAGAAGACTCTTAGATAATTTGGCTTATGGGTACCCCAATGAAGATCTTTGGACTTATGGAGTTTGACAGTCATTCCTGAGCAGAAACATAAAATATTTTTGTAGAAAAACCCCTTTGAGCTAGTTCAGAGTTCTGATTGCTCATTTCACTACTTTATGAGAACTATTTCATTAATTAGAGTCAGGCAGAAATTTACTTTAATGTTGGTCAAAGATGCTTAAAATACCAGGCTTCATTCATATGCCAGTCCTAGTTGCCTAAAGTGGAGTCTGCCCTATTCAAAGCATACTTGTCAAGTATGCAGGACAAGTGATTTTACCAGAAATATCAGGATGAATTTACCAGAAGAAGGAGGAAATGGATGCAGGGTAGACAAAAACAGCTCTACCTCATGCTTAGCATACCACCTGATACACAGAGTATGATAAACTCTATATCTACACAACGTTCTATAAATATTTTTAAATACCTAGCAGATAAGGCACTATCTTGGATACCAGACATATAATAACAGAATCCTCAAGAAGCTTAGAATGGAGGGAGGAGGAATCCCGTGAGCAGACATGTGATTTTACTTCTGGCAAGCAGTCTATAATAGGAGCAAAACAACTTGCTATGGGAAATACACCAGGGAAGTAACACCAGTCTTGAGGCAGGAAGTAACTTTCCAGAGGTGGCGTCATCATCTATACTGAGCCCCCAGAAGAATGGTAGGATTTAGATAATAGGGGTATTCCTCTAAGTTTATATCCATAGGCTGCCTGAGTTTAAAGTTTATCATCTTGTAGAAGACCAGCAAAAATTAGACATCTTCGGCCCAGCTTGAGGGCTGCTGAATTCAAAAGAGAGAAAGAAGGCAGCTGGCTGAAGCATTTTGTCAAAATTTTAAAAACCTACTCCCAGTGGAGTAGAAAAATGTCCTTGATATAAGTATTCATTGTAAGGAAACAGTGCAAAAAACTTTTTTAAGAAGGCCACCACTGTAACTTAACATCCAAAATAAGTTTTATTTTGGATGTTAATTGAAATGAAAATTTAAACAAATAAGCAAAGTAATTTTGTTTCCAAAGAGGTAAGACAGCATGAAACTTCCTGGACAATGGGATTAGCCAAGGCTCTTTCCCATCTGGTTGGGAATCAGTGTAGGAGATTATGAATTTAGGAGCTGGCTCAAAGGCAGGTGTTTGGAGCAAGAGAAATTCAGACAGAGCCTGGAGTGGGAGTTTGAGGACCTTAGACAACTCCAGAGCCTAAGCCAGGGCAGGTAGACAGTCAGAGAGAGAGGGTAAGAAATGGAAGGTTTCATCCATGCTTCTTTTCATCCATATAGATGTTGGCAAATATTAGATTGGCCAAGAAATTCCAATCCATTGTGTCACAGCGTCCCATGCTTCAGAAAATTCATATTTTCAAACTTCTATTACAACTTATAGAATCTGACTCAAAATGATTTATAGTAACTTAAACAAGAAAATTGTATTTGTTAGAAGAATTCACTAGATAGTTTCAGATTGAAAAACATGTTGGAATACCAGAACTCAACAAAAGGAAGGATCCAGGGTGGTTCTGGAATTCAGCAGTTTTCAAAGTGTGGTCCCTGTACCAGCAATATCAATATCACTTTGGAACTTGTTAGAATTGCAATTTCTCATCCTCATATCTGATTCAGTTTCTACTGAACCAGAAACTCTAGGGGTGGAGCCCAGTGATCTATATTATAATAGGTCCTATAGGTGATTCTGATAGAAGCTGAAATTGGAGAACCACTGCCTGGTTTTTAGGACCAGAATGTCCTGAGCTAACTTTGTAGGGCCACCCTTAAATGAATCATCTCTAAACCATTTCTGTCTCTGGGTATCTCCATCCAAAAAACAAATGCTAGAAAGTAGAATGTGATTGACTACCTGTGTCATGTGCCCACTATTGTTTTGTGATGCACCTTGGTGATATGCTTCGTAGCCTCTCTTCAAGTCACCAGAGCCATATGAAATGAGAAAAGGCAATTCCATGAGGAAAAAGTAAGAAAATATGTTTTAAACAAGAAAAAAATTCTGACCAATTAGCAGATATGTCAGATAGAGAATGCTGAGGGTGGAATGAAGGATGGAATTAGTCTCCTGACAAATAGATTCTTTGGCCACATAACAAGATAAATTATAAAATTAAGAACTCCATAGAGAACAGAGATTTAATATTCCTTTTTTCTTCTCACTTTAAATATTCCATGTGCTTAAAATGCGTAATTCAATATTTTTGATGCTAATTAGTCAAATTTTCTAGGCATTTTTTCCAAGTTGAAAAAGAAAATGACAGAAAGAGTCTATCATTTAGACTGAGCTTTTGCAGTGTATTTTCATTATCAAGGGTGTTCTTATACCTAGCAGAGGATATTATAGAACCCTAGGGTGTTAGAGATGAAAAGAAACTAGAAATCTGCTATTCCATTTTAGAGATGAGAATGTTGATATCGAGGGAGTTTGATAGACTTCCACAAAATCACATGGCTGATTCCGATCTTTATGAGTATTTAGTTAGAAGTGAATCCAAAGTGCATCTTCCTACCTAGGACCAACTAAGAAAACTAATTATTCATTGACAATATCTTTTAAAATATTTCACTTTGGACAATCTTGCTCTTGCCTGTACTCTTTCTTTTTCCATTCAGTCTTATTCATTTATCCCACCAGCCAGTGAGCCAACCAGCCAGCCAGCATTCAACCATCTATCTGTTTAGTATTAAATTAATGCATCCTCAAAGGAGTTAATAGTGCAAAGATGAATAAGACATAGATTTCTTCTTAGGTTTGGATCCAGGCCTAAAGCAAAGCATTTGGATGCCTTGTTTAGGGACCCCATTTCTTATATATTAAAGCAAGTACTAGACTATTGACAATGGAAATATTATGGAACATGAGCCAAAAATTTGTTGCCTTGACATTTCTTTTTGCCTCTTGCAGTTTCAGTTGCCACGTTCACTGTGCCTAATGCAGTGAGTTAGTCTTCCGTACTTGAAGTTACTGAAAGTAAAATTTTTGTGAGATTAGAAGCAAAGAATAATCAAAACTATTTAGGAGAATTCTACACACCTGCCCTAGGGGAAAAAAAAAAAGACCTCATGGTATTTGGGGAAAGGATAGAAGCGATCTAATTTAGAAACAGTGCTTAATGTTTTCTGTAATAGCAAATAGCTCTGTCTTTCATTACATCTGAAAATACAACCCTGAAAGCCTCTATGAATTTTGAGAGATAGGAAGCCTTTACAAGGTTGGGAGTTCTGTGTGGAAGCAATGACACTGCTTTTGATTTTAGTAAAAGGATCAATTCAGTTGTAGTCCCTAGAATCTTGGATCTTTAGCTCTTCCACTTCTACTTAAGTTCTTCATCTTGATCTCCTTCACCAAATATACAGTCTATGAAAGTGGATCCTACACTATGGAGGAAAGAAGGACAGCCACGCTGGCCATTTGCCCATTCTTTGAAAAGACTAAAGTCATAGTTACTACCTCTGGGACTTTGCATGTGCTGTTCTTTCTGCCTAATAAGCCCTAACGACTTCACATGATGAAATAATTTTTAATTCAAAGGTCACCTACTCAAAAAGACTTCTGTGACCACTTTCCTTAAAGTGGCCATAAACTCATCTGGATAGATTGATTTAAAAAATAGGACAATTTTCATTCCTTTCTGTATCTATACCTCTTAACTTTTCAGTTCCTCTCATCAAAAGATAGAATTTATAAATTTAACTTGGCCAATAGAATAAAAGGGAAATAACTTGAGAGCAAGCATGTCCTTCTGAAGGATGGCAGCCTGGGTGGAGGAGAGCCAAGTTGTCTCAGTGTAGAGCAGCTGATCTCTACACATGTAGGATACCAAAATAAGGATACACACAGCTGACCACTGATAAATGTGTCAAGAACTATCTAGCTAATCTGTAGAAATATTCCATTTTTTTTAGTCATTAAATTTGGGGATAATTAGTTACACAGTAATAGCTAATTGATGTATTCTTATTATCTAAAATGATCTTGTATAGTTATTCATTTGTTAGACACTACCACTGTAAGGCTTCTTTTGGCCCCCAAACCCAATATCTAAATTAATAAATAATAGTTTCTCAATAAATATTTATTAACTAGGTAAATAAAGGGAGTAACATTTAAGTACCACTATATGTAAGATTGTCTCTGTCTCTGGCTCTCTGTCTCTCTCTCTTCCTTATTTCACTCTTTCCAAGAGACCTGTGAGACAAGTATTATTATTTTTAATATTAGAGTGAAAAGCAAAAAGTTAAGTAACATGCATGAGTCCAATAGTTACAATATCAGAGTTCATTATATGTATATGTAACAACTATGGACTTATCAAACTGTTTATTAGTATAGAAAAACATACATTGCTCAAAGACACTATATACTGTTTTCTATTGCTATTATTTTTAATGGTATATAAATATAATATTCTGTTCCTTAAGATACTTAACTAAATAATGCACACTAAAAAAATTATAAACACAAATTATTTTTATGAACCAACAATTTACTTTTACTTAGTCTTCAATCTGCTGTTTTTCTATGGGACCTCACACTGTTAGTAGAGACTGTCGCCAGGTGAATCTCTGAGCATCCTTGTGCCCTGGTCAAGGCTGGAACCTCCAGCCATCTCTGTTTTAGACTAAATAGAGTTTATCTTCCCTTCAGAGACTGAAACTGGAAGGATCAGGTTAAACCTAAGGGGTGAAAATGTTAAGAATAGGGAATAATCTCAGTCACACTCAAGGACAAGTTTGTCCAGCCTCACAGGGGTCTGGGGTATTTGGAGACACATACATAGCAGGTTATGAAGTCTTTTTTTTTTTTACATTGATATATAATTTACACACTAAAGGGAATGACCTTGAAATGTAGTTTCTAACAAGAACAACAAGGAAAAAACTGAGTTACTATGGGTCAGAGTACTGGGTGCTTCATTTCGGGGATCTTATTTAATCTTCACAGTCACCATGTCAAGCATATTGATATAACTACGTTCTACACTGTGGTAAATGGAGTCTCAGAAAAGTTGTTTAGCCCAAGGTCACACAACATTGCCAGCATCAATCTGATAATTCCTTACTCCTTATCTCAAATGGGTACTGCGGAATTCACAACCCTGTTTTATATAATTCTCTGAAAATATTCAAGCTCTTTTGATATCATTATTCATTGCGTGAATAGTTTTTGTAAGAATATCCATCTACAACAATAAAGGCATTTTCACTTTTATGATGGCTATTTACCATATGAATAATAGAATCTATACTAATTTTAAGTTAGAATGTGTCTTGCAATTTATAATATGAAATATCATGCTAACAGAAGAAATACAACTTCAGAGGGGTTGACTATTAGAAGAGCTTCCCTCTTGAGCAAAAATAATACCCCCATTGGCTCTCATGATTCTCATATCAAATAAATCAGACTTTGCTATATAGTTTTCATTTAAAGTCACTTTATCTATTTAAAAACATAGCCATTCATTTCTGTTTTCCTAGGAGGAACTAGAAAACAAAGACAAATATCAACTAAACATTATTTTGGCCATATGGTTATATTAAATAAATATTTGGTTTGAAGAATGGGTAGCATTTGAATTCATTCTTATTTTTCCTCTAACTGCCTTTCCTGGCCAAGAGAAGAAAATTAAACTTGACTTGTTTATATTTATCCTGGAGCCCTGGCAATTTCCTGGATTGTTTGCTTTTTCTGGCTCCGATGGCACAGTCTGCAGCCCCAGGAGGCCTGTTCCAGAGAAGAGAGCTAGGATTTAAGTCAGTTTGATATGAAGTTTGAATTCAATAAGTTGTTAGCAAAGAGTTTTTCTCTGAGTAATTAGCTATTCTATTGGATTCTTCTCTCTTGGGTGATCAATGTTTTCCAGTGGACAAACATAGACCAGAGAAACATTTTCTCTAAAACCAAATAGGAAAACACACACACACACACACACACACACACACACACACACACACTCTCACACACACTCACACTCACACTCACACTCACACACATACACTCATACACACACACATGAATGTTTCCACAGGTATCAGCTTCAAAAATACCCCTTTCTTGTTAATGGAATGTGGGTTGAAATGGCTAAAAGATGGAAGCCAGCCTTTGCTTTAATCTTGATAAAAGAGGGCAAACTTTAAACATTTTAAACTGAAGAATTAGGGCAAGATGGGGAGAAAGACACTGTGTTTTTGTAAAATTACATCAAAATGTTGCATTGATGGAAATGAGGGGAACAAATATAGACAAGCTTGCCTCCCATGCCTCAGTGAGAGAACAAACACTGTCATGGGAAGGTCAGCAAACAGAGCAATTGGAATGATGGACTCGTTACTGTTTCCACACAAAGTCCTTGCAGTGCACGTCCAGGGAACACCCACAGAGCTTTCAGACCAGGTTCCAAAGAAAGCGAGGATGCTAACTTCTAAGCAAAGTGACAATAGGCAAGAAAAAAATACCCAGCTAGGCTGAGCTGGCCTTTCCCAGTTGGCACTAGAATATCACTGCTTGAAGATTTTTCTTCAAGCTGTATTTTAGCAAATGCTGGGGGAAAGTCGTGGTCTTTATTTCCTAGAGCAATTACCACATGTACAATGTTATGAATGTATGTATTATGTTAAAATGATCTCCTGAGAGCCAGTGCAGAAGTAGATACCGTATCTGTGTGTTATGATAAGACGTTCTTAAAAACAATGATGATTTTTGGTAGGGTAATATTTATGGCTGACGATTTACATGTAGGCTCAGCTCTGTGAGGCTATTTTGAGATGTTGCTGATTTCCTGAGTCCTAGAGCAGAGCTCAGTACACTTGAATGTGCACCTGGGGATTGTCTTAAAATACAGGTTCCAATTCAGCAGGTCTGGGGTGAGGCCTGAGATTCTGCATTTATAACCAGTTCCCAGATGAGACTGATGCTGATAGCCCATAAACTACATTTTGAGTTGCAACAGTCTAGAAAATATTATATCTAAAAAATGCTAAATGGGGAGGACAGGTTTGGAACTAATTAGATTACATACTTGGGATGTATGGTTGGATAAGATGATGGACTTCAATTAGCATTTGAATGTGTGTATATTGCAATATGAGCTAGAAAATACTCATGCTTACTTTTAGAAGAATTGTTTTTTTCATTGAGCACAGAGATTGTAACAGAAGCAGAATTTAGTAATTGCCAGTATCTTTGGATCGGAAGAGCCCTCAGAGATCAACCAGAATGTAAGCCTCTTGACTCCCCATCTAGTGCTGCTGCATCCACAGTGTGCTAAATATTCCCCTTGATCATGTTGCAAACTTCTTCCTATAATGTATTAGTTTCCTGTGGCTACTATAATAAATTGTCACAAACTTAGGAGTTTAAATGAACAGAAATGTGTCTTCTTATAGTTCTAAAGGCCAGAATCCCACAATATGTATTACTGGGCTGCAATCCAGGTATCCACAAAGCCATGCTCTCTTCAGAGGTTCTAGGGGAAAATCTATTCTTTTCCTATTCCCAGTTCTGGGGTCTATGGTTACTGGCATTCCTTGGCATGTGGCTGCATCACTCCATTATTTAAGACCAGAAACTTCAAATTTTTCTCTGCTCTGCCTTCATACTGCCTTCTCCTCTATGTGTGTCTACGTGGAATCTCTGTCTGTCTTTCTCTTATAAAGATGCCTGTAATTGCATTTAGGGCCCACCTGGATAATCCACCTCCTGATCCTTAATCACATTTGTAAAAATCCTTTTTCAAAACTAGGTAACATTGATACATTCCAGGGATTAGGACCTAATAACTTTTGGGGGCTTTATTTAGCCTGTCACACACAGCCAACAAATGCATAGTACATGAGGTATGCTAGAAGAGTTTACCAGTATGTCAGGTTAGGATTAAGAAAAGTACTTCAGGACAATTGTCAGCTAGAATACTAAGATTCATGTAGCACTGGGTATCAGTGAAAGCCAGTTTCTCAGATACACATGAAACGTTGCTTCATACAAGTCATTTATACATGAAATCCTCTGCAATGGGATTTAGGTTGCTGGGCAGTATGTCTGCACAGTCTGCCTCGAGATCTCAGCTAATGAGCACTACCCTATCTTTCAAATCCAAAGTTTTCCCTAAAGGACAAGAAAGACCTTTAAAAAAACTTTAAAAATGTATATTTTGAAACAATCATAGATACACAGCAAGTTGCAAAGAAATGTACACAGAGGCCTCTTGCATCCACCATCTCGCCTCCTCTGATGTTAACATTTCGCATCACTATAGTTCGATATTGCAACCAGGAACCTGACATTGCTATAATCCCCAGAGTTTATATAGAAGATTCTTATTTTACCCTGACTTAATAATAAATAAAGGACTATCTAACTTTTTATATTTATGTCAAAAATAAATGGGCCAGATGGCATTATTATAGGATGTCTCAGCACATCAAGATTAAATGCTTGCTGTGGTTCAGAGGCACAGGAAAAGCTTCCACCAGAAGATGGCACCTTAAATGTGTGGTATGAAACTCATGAACCAGTAAACTGGAGCAGTCATTTCCTATTTTAGCTTCCTAGCATTTCATTTGCTACAATACAGCTAGTAATGAAATAAATTTAAAGACGGGAATCCAACATAATATTCCACTTAGAGTATGTAGTTGTTTACATGTGTAGTTAGAGCTTTTAATGCGACAGGGTTTTGATTTTGATAGTGGAGCTTCGTGCATTGTAATGAATTGTAAAATATTTTTAGGAAAGGTTATTATTTTCTCTGAAAGGGATATTATACTTTGAATGTTAAACACTCTTCTTTGCTTCACATTTTCCACTTCTGTTGTGAGCCTGAGGATAGGAGAGTATTCAGAAAAAAGGTTAAAATGAGGCAGCTGAGTGAGTGAGGATTCTGGATTTAGCATACTCCCTCAAAAGGGTCAACAACTGGGGTGAAGGGGACTTCTGGGGATCTAAGATAATGGCAGCTGACTAAATCCAAATCTCCTCAAATGTCCTTGTAATTATACAGATCAACAAGAAAAATAAAGAAGATTACATGAATCTAATGCCTTCAGTGGAACAAAGTCTGCATTACCTGTGGGTGGAAAAATAAATACTGCTATCCACAGAAACTTTCCCTCAAGCTGGATCAGAGGGAATGGGGGAGTGAGGATCCCCCTGTGCAAAAGAAAAAAAGGGAAAATTGAACTAAAATCATTGCTAGAAAAAGACTTCAGAATGTACAATGATAGTGAGAAAGAGTTTTGCTGGATCAGCACATTGATTACAAGGGAAGGGTGTAATGAAATATTATCTTGAATACCAAATATTTTGGCACCCACTTGACTTGTGTTCCTCTCTCACCTCACCCTTGTGCTGCTCCTGGCTCAGGGGTCTCCTAAGCAGAGGTAAGGGAGCTTCTCCATGTGCTGCCTGGAGGAGACGTAGATTTCCAGACTTCCAGCTTCCTGCATCCAGATCCAGCCCTAGGATCCCCTAAAATCATCTGGGAAAGAATAGTAGGTATCGGCTGCTGCATGGGAGAGTGCACCAAAGAACTGGAGAGAGGTACCCAAGAATAGTACAAAGGAATTGATGGAGATTTGGGGCAGCTCCCACATTATGTGCTATAGAAGCTGCTTTCCAATACTGATTTTTCAAAAGCTCCTCAGCTCAGTCGCAGCACCAACCTCACTGTCCTCATCTACAGTAGTGCTCTTGTCTCAGTGCTCTGTTATTCTGATCATAGTGATAGACATGCACTGTCAACACATGCACAGGGTCCCCTGACTTGGAAGAAATGGCTGTTCATGATGGCTGACTGGGGTATGGCTGACAGAGATGACCCTTGGAGAACCTAGCCCTTGTCTATTCTTTTCCAGACTTCATTATAACTACTGACCTAAATGAGTTACATAGATTCTTCTCCCTGTTCTATCTTCATGCGGAAGATCCAGCAGGGTTAAGAGGATGAATCAGCACAAATATAGGGCCATTATTGGAAAATGCATTCAAAGTAAATAATAGACTGGAAGTAGATAAAAGGCATAATCTTTGCATTTGAAAATTGTCATGCATTTTCTATACAAACTCTCTGCAGCTCTTCTCTGTGTATCAGTGAAGATAACCAACAGCAATTCTTCTACACTATGAACAACCACCAATTTAAGAAGCATATTCAGATATTTTTTTCAAAACAAATGGTGTATTAGTAAATAGCATATTTTCAGAAATGTGCACAAATTACAACTCCATACATTTTCACAAAATTAACATATCTGTGTAACCAGAAGCCGGCTTGTGCTCCCTCCTAGTAAGCAGCTGCCCCAGATAGTCAGCATCCTGGCATCTAATCCCACTGATTAGTTAGTCTGCTTTTGTACTTTACAGAAATAAAATTGTGCAATACGTACTTCATTATTGATGGCTTCTTTTGCACTAATGTTTTTGTGAGATTCATTCATTCATGTTGTTTGAGTAATAATTTGTTGTCACTGGTATACACTATTCTTATGTGTGAATATACTCCAATTTATTTCACTACTTTACAGTTGCTGAGCTTTTGGATTGTTTCTGCTCTGGGATTGTTATGAATATGGCTGCTATGAACATTCTCGTGTGTGTTCATTCTGGCATCCTTGGACATGTTTGAAAACATGAAGACATTCCACTATACATAGGAATTAATTCCATTATACATAGAAATTAAATTGCTCTGTTTCACAGAGCTTTTTGGTTTGAATGTTTATGAGTAGAATTGTGTATGTGCAGCTCAAGACAGGATTGCTTGAAACAGGCAAGTTGCTTCTTCCCATTGAATGAGTACATGGACGTTATTTAATTCAAATTATATTTTTAGGAGAGCATTATCTAACATGGTAACTCCTTTTACCAGTCTAATTTAGTATTTCTATTATATCTGAGCATCTATCTTCTTAGGGAACTTAAGTTATTATTTTTTCTATACATGGACACATGATGAACCCATTTTCAAAACTGAGGGTAGAAACATAACAAAGTAGCATCTAAGCGATTTCTAACAGGTAAATAAGTCATCTCTAAAGACTATCTGTTATGCCAGTATTAAGAACTAGAAATTGTGCTCACCTATTCAGAACTCTCCATTCTCATAATTTTAACCCAGTGAAAGCCCTGATATGTCACACATCTTTTAACAGTAGTTTTTAAATTTTTTGACTGATTATAACATTCACCTGTAAAATTTCTTAAAAATAGATTTCTACTCCATCTCAATCAAATGCTACAAGAAAGAACCTAGGAATGACTATGTTTCAAAACTGAGTATGATCAGGTATGATGTGGAAACACTGTAAAACAGTATTACAGATAATTGCATATTTGCTGTGCTCAAAAAAATTATTTATGGGGTCATGGTTTCCAAGCCTTTCTATAAAAAGAAATAATACTTTGCAACCCAATAAATTGTGTGCATGTGTGTGTGTGTGTTGTAACACATTACTATTTCTTCCATTTTATTCAGTTCTTTTATGTTATTGGTCATTCACTTAGTGTTTTCTTTCATTTAATAGATATTTGTTGAGTACCTACAAGAACAATATTTTTTAAAAGCTTCATGAAATATGACTTCTACCTAAAAGAATTCTAGATATGACACTCACACAAGTAACTATATCATAAAGCATCATGATGATATTGTATAAACAAAGTGGTATCAAAATGTTCAGAAGAAAGAAATAATTTCTAACCATTTTTGGCCTTTTCTAATTCATTTCCACCACTGCTCCACACACACCAGAGCAACACTCACCAGAGTTCACTGGGATCTATATTCACCATCACCATTTATTAAAAATGTAAATCTAAATGGGGAGTTCAACATTTTATACAGATCAAGTTAGGAAACAGAAATAAGAATAACAACAATCAATGCTAAATCATCAGCTTCCCAGTTCTTCAAGATGAGAAGGCAGCCCTTTTGCCCACTGCTCTTCTTTTGATCTGTAGAACAGTAGTAGTTAATCAATAAATGTTTTCTGAATGAAGGGTGAAAATATGTGGTGGAACTTAACTGTATTATCAGTAACAAAGCAGATTTATATGACCCTAAAAATTGGTCTACTCATTGACCCTGAAATTCTACCTTTGAGGGAAGAAACTAGAAGAAAAAAAATCACTATTTAGTATGTAGATAGTGTGTGGTTATGCATATATTGAAATTCATTAAAAGTCAGTATATAGAGAGTTTACCAGTTGGATGGACTTGGACTCTGGAGTCAGAAAGAACTTAGGTCACATCTCACTCTGCCACTTGTTAACTGAGTGCACTAAGGTCTCAGTTTTCTAATCTTTAAAATGGGTTGACATAATATTTCCTACCCACATATGATTGCTGAGAGAATTAGATGAGGTGGTGTGAGAAAAGATTTAGCAGAACCTGGCACATAGTAAAGACTTAGTAATAGGAGTTGCTCGCCATTAGGACAATCCTGTGAGTCAGATAGAGTCAGTCCTTATCTAGATAATTTCATGCCATCTGTAGGAATATTGGCATAAGAAAAGTATAAATCTATTGTGATTAAAAGTATCAGTGATGACCTCTAGAGTTTTGCCATCTTCAACCTACACAACTATATGTGGCAGCTCTGACTATGTGCCATTGTTATTAATATTTCATGTCATATTTTTAAAAATATTTTTAGGAGAAAGTATCTTAAATATTCCTCAAAACTAGTTAATCAGATAATCTATTGATTTTAGTTTAAGATATGACAATTAATCATTTTTACTGGGAGAAATTTAACATTAAAATATTTATAATATAGTGTTACATACATAAATAGAATTCCAAATTGTGCTCACACTAGATTACAACCGCTTATATATAAATATATGCTTCAGAAAATAATTGTTGAAGTGACAACATAAAAATGTAGACAGTTATTTCTGAGTTAAAAGTTGTACACTGATTCTTTTATAATATTTATGTAATAGACAGACATTTAAATACTTATATCCAACAGCTATAAAGAAACTTTTAGAGAAACTTTATTAAAAATATAAAATTTTTAGAGAAAGACCTTAGAATAAAAGTTGGAGAAAACATGTAGATATGATGGAAGGACAATGGGAATTTAAGATGATTATAGATAGATTATACAGAAATTTTGAGGTGTTAAAAAGATTATTTTTCAAACCATTTTTTAAGTGTTCAAGAAATTATATGATATAGAATCTTTTCATTGAGTTTTCTTCTGCTTTGCATTGCTTAATTGTCAATCACAAATTTTTTAATAAAAATTTCAGGAAGGCTAGGCAGTTCTACATACTACATGTGAGTTTAAGGGGACAGAAATAATCCATTTTCAAAAGAGCCTATACCTCAAAGAGCCTGTACCTCAAATGCTTCCTTCTAGTGACAGAAAACAGGTCTCTTCCACCATTTTTCCAATCAAGATAGATTTAGTACTTGATTAATACAATATTTCAATTCTATCTTTTTTTCTCCTTTGGCACCACAGAATAGCATTTTCTATATTTCAAAACTATTTAGCTTCTTTTATTAACTGTTCAAGATCAGCTTGTGACATTTAATGTTCTCCATCATTAGATTGACTAATCCTTCTCAATTGCTTGAGAATAATTAATTTGGTTAGCCAGGAACAAACTCAGTTGTATTTCTAAATTAGTAAACTCATTTTCATTCAGGTAATGGAAGGCTAAGGAGTTCTGCTTTGAGCTGAACCATTGGTGCTAACAATTTTGGTTTGGAAGTACTGTGGTAATAAGAACCGTTACACTGTCAACTCTTATCTCAGGTGCTTATAAAATTTGTTATCTGAATTGAATAATTCAAGTATGAAATAAAGTAATAAAGAAATGATTGACTCTGTTTATGTGAAGGTGAAATAAAGAAAGTTGCATCACTTGTGGCCTGTGGAATCCCCAGAGGACTTGTACACATATTATATCCATGAGGACCTCCCCCAACCCTTATGAGCGTGTAGAGATTAAGCATGTGATTTCTATTTTAATGGTGAGAAAAATGAAACTCAGAGAGGTCAATTGCCTTTTCCAAAGTCATGACTCTAGTAAGTGTCAGAAACTGGACTAGAAACCAGGTTTCCTGATTTGAAGCCTGTCATGCTGAGGTCAGATGCTAAACAATTGGGAGTTCACAGACATAAATAAACTATATTTTGGTCCATGTGGTTGAGATCTTGAACCATGACCTGAATTTGCCTTTCTTTCCATGAGGCATTACCACCTCCCCTTTCTTGAGAATGTAAATTAATCTCTGCTAATTTTCCTGAATCAACAGCCAGACTAGAACAATATACCTGGGAGGAATGTATTTTCTTCATTTATCTTAATGGGAAGTTAATTTTGAGACTTAATTATCAAACACTCTGTCCCTTGATACTTGCGGTAACCTATGTAGAGCTGCAAAACACAATTAGTTGCTGTACTTTTATTCCATGCTTGTGTGGATGTAAAATTTTATGCTGGAGAAAGAGAGCTCAGGACAGAAGTTTAGGTGTTTTATGCTGGAGAAAGAGAGCTCAGGACAGAAGTTTAGGTGTTGCTTTCTGGATGTGGGGAACTTTTCTTTTGACGCTTTTCAACATCCAGGAGTTGAACCCTAACTTCTTACCTTTCCAGCTATAAAAATATATTTCTTCTGGACATGCATATCTATGTAGGTTGTTTGTTTGCATATCTCTTCAAATCCCATATAGAAAGTATATACACATGAGTGTGATGAGGATGTCACATTTCTGAAAGATCTCAAATGGAAACTTAGACATTTTCTCCAAATGAGGATTTATAGATAATTTTATGGTGTAATAGTAGAAAGTGTGGGTTTTAGGGTCAGACTGCCTGCTTTCTAATTTTTGGTCTATGTATTAGTACTGTGTGACTTTAGGCAACTCACACAATCTTTGTGCAATTCAGTATCCTCATCTGTGTAATAAGGATAACAAAAAGAAGTGCCTTACGGAGTTATTGACGGTACAAGAAGAATTTACCTATTAAGCACCACAAACAACAAACATTGCCTATTATTATTTGTGTGTTATAGAAAAAGTGGTTATTTGTAAAGTGTAAACATTTTAAACATACTGCCATTGCTATCAACCTGATAGGGCCTTTCTTCAAACGTTGCACGTACTGAAACCATCGAGAAATAGAAATATTCCTGCTCTCATTAGAGAATTTCCTTTTTGTAACTTACTCATGGGTTTGTGTCTTAGTAATTGTGATGAGTATGTAGATATTTCAATTTAAAATCAAATAACATTCACAAAATGACTTAATCATGAAATAATTCTAGTGATAGAATTTATTCTAATAACCACTTTAAGTCCTCTCTCCCATTATGCCGATGCATTTTTGTGAAGCTATTGAATTCCAAAGTAACAAATTAATCCTAAGGGCCAGTTCGGGTACTCAAAATGATGATTTTCTCCACCATTCAGGGATTGTCTCTCTCCTCTGAATACCAACGGAACTCCTTTAATTTCACTACTGCTCTTTTGACACATATATTTCATTATATCTTCAAGTTTATGAATATGTACCTTTCTCCTTCACTAGATTTTAAACTCTTTTAAGGCAACAATTCTTTTGCAATCCCTGGGTCAATGTATGCATCCCCTGCTTCTGACTTCTGAGCCTACAAATACCATCTCTATTTCATCCCATATTTTCCAGGTGCAAAGCTCAGATGCCAGTATGATTTTCTTATACAATCCATTTACAACAGGCATTTTGCGAGTTCCAGAAAAATTTACACGTTGTTTTTGGAGGGCTGAATGTGGGTGGTCACAGAGCAGAAAACACATATGCCCCGCAACTTCTTTTATTTCTTGCTGGCCTCTACTCTCTCCTTGCTAGAGTGACCATCAGGAGTTCCAGATTCTTCTTTCTCTGGAATCTGGGATCTTTTCCACTCTCTTTAAATGTGTGCAGGGGCAGCTGATGCCCAACAAATAATTTGAGTAAAAAATTTTTCTCCAACTTTTTATTGCTTTGGTTTTCTCAGAGTAGCAAGTGGCACTCCTGTATGTGTATGCAATAGGCACTCAATAAATGTTTGTTGCCAGGTGGTGCAAAATGCTTGAACATGGTAGAAGCAGTTTTTGTAATTGCAGGCAGATAGTGAGGGTTTCTTGGAAGATCTAAGAATGAACTCTTTTGGGTATGGAAATGTACTCCCTGCTATAGATTAAATGCTTATGTGTCCCCAATATTTATATATACAAATCCTAGCCTTTGACATGATGGTATTAGGAGATGGGGATGGGGATGGTATTAGGAGATGGGGTCTTTGGGAGGTGATTACATCACAAATGGGAGTAGTGCCCTTACAAAAGAGACCCCAGAGAGCTTCACAGCCCCTTCTATCATGTGAGGATGTAGTAGGAAGATGTGCTTCTATGAGTAATCTGGCTTCCACCAGAATCTACTGATGCCTTGATCTTGAACTTCCCAGCCTCTAGCACTGTGAAAATAAATTTCTGTTTATAAGCCACCTAATCTATAGTATGTCTTTACAGCAGCCTGAATATACTAAGATTCCTTTCCAGCAGAATTATACAGTAAAGGGACCCATTATTACTAATAGTGGAAGCATTTTAGGGAGAGATCTGTTCTTAAACTGGCCACTAACACTTCTTTAACCAATAATCTCAGATAGAACTGATGATCACTTGAAAGGTGATTAATCTCAAGCTTGTGAAATACTTGGAAGATTTTGTTTCTTTTAACTATCATGCCTTGACAGTGTGGAAAGGTCATGGATATTAAAGAAATGCTAAACTTCCACTCCTATTCAAGCAGTCTGAGTGTGCAGCCTCGGGGGTAAACAGAAAGGCTAGGTAGCACTCCCTCTGTGAACAATTTAGGTCATGTTTATATATCTTCTCCTCTGTGACAGGGAGAAGAGTTGAAAGTTCCCAAAACCCAGAGGACAAAGAGAGCCTGTGTTCTTCATCAGAACTGCTAACCAGAGACAAGTACTAGCTAGTTTCTAGAGGAGAGAACCTTGAAGAGGAGGCTGGAACTCTGCAGAACAAACCTGGAGAGGAGATGTTGTCTCTTTATGGCTCAAGAAATTCAGGAGGTAAAATGCTGTATAGACAAGTGCACTTGAGCTAAATAGAGGACCTGCCTCAGGAACAAGATTTCAGGCTCAGTTTTGAGCATGAAGTCAGCCTCAGCACGTTGTAAGCGGAATTAAGAGTACATATACAGGCCTTCATGGTACCACTTCTGTCAATTTTCATCATTTGACACAAAAAGCACATCATGAATGTTGGAGGATACAATAGAGTGGTGTTACCCAAAGTATGGACTGCAAGATAGTTTAGGTGGCACACAGCTCATCTTTTAATTTTGTATACATTTGTATTTACTATAGTTAGAGAAAATAATTAGTATGCTAGATCCATGATTTCACAGAGAAAGAGAGAGAGAAGGAGGCAGAGAGAAGGAGAGAGGGAGAGAGAGAGAAAGAAAAAGAGAGAGGTTGAGATTTTAAGGCATTGTTTCACTTAATTATAGAAGCTGTCAAGTCTGAAATCTACATTGCAGGTTAGAAATTCTCACAGAATAATGCAGTCTTGACTCCAAAGACCGAATTCTTTTTACTTTGGGGATCTCAGTCCTTTCTCTTAATGTTTTCAGCTGACCCACATTATGGAGGGTAATCTGCTTTACTCAAAGTCTACTGCTTTAAATTGTATCACAGGAAATACTTTCTCAGAAATATCTAGACTATTGCTTGACTAATTAACTGGGTGCCATAGTTTAGCCAAGTTGACACATAAAATTAACCATCACTATAAGCTAAATAATGAAGAAAAATGGATCATGATGAAAACCCAGACCTGAAATATTGATGTCATCTTTGAAAGATATTCCATAGCATTATCTTATCTGTTCCTCCCTACCCCCCATACAACCCTGATGTTAAATAATGACTGTTTTAGGTGAAATCTTGTCTATTCTCTTTGCTATAAATTAATTAATAGGTTGTATTCATAAGGCAATGAGAAAAAGGCTTAAAACTCCGAGAATCTTAAAATAAGACTTTTTTTTTTTTGCTTTCTTCCAGTTCCCACCCTCAACTTAGTAAGATTGAATTGAATTTCATCTCATGGTCTAACTCTGTGGACACAAGGTGGGCATCTCTTCTTCTTCTCTAGTGAGAATGCCCACTGGCATTGTTTGTGCCAATGATATTGAACCATAATAACATTCAATACAAGCTTTATTTTTTCTTTTTTTCTAACGTGTAAGATTATAATTTAGTTCTTATCACCATCATTTTGTAATGATAAAATCAAATCTCCAGCCAACAATTTAGTTGCTGCTTTCTGTATCCTGTAGCATTATGACTATAATTCTGAATCAAAACATCACTTTTCTATCTACAGGAGTATACTTTTTGAGATTATTTTTTAAAATAAGCAAATAACTCCATGTTCGTCTTTCTACCTGGACATTGGAGTGATCCCATGTACAAATTTCTTCTTTGAGAAAGACCTTAGAAAATGAGTTTCAGCTTTCCATCAATCCATCACCAGCATATTGGGTTTCCTGGAATGTCTTTTTTTGTTCTCAGCCTGCCACCATCCATTTAGCTGTGGCTTTTGAGTAACTGCTCAGAAAGGTGGGAGGGGGGCTTTCTTTTAGTCAAGGCTGACACTTCTCTCATTTCTTTATTGCTGTCTTCTTTTAAGAAATACCAGTCACACTGGAATTGGAATCCTTAAAGCTAATGGTCAACATTACATCCCTTGTTCCAAGGACTCTCTTTCACCAGGCCTGTCACAAGAGCACCTTGCCTATTCAGCTCTGGTCCTCCCCAGTGCCTCAGGAATGCCTGCTGTTTGTTTTCTCACCCCAACTTGCCAATCAGCATTTGGAAGAGGAGATGCTGGATTAGGTCTCTGCTGACACCTTTTTGCTGCCAGTCACAAACAAACACATTCCTTTTTAAGGAAACATCCTGAAGCTTTGCTTTCACACCCCAGCTTGCAGAAAGAAATCCAAGGTTAATAGCATTAGAGTTGTGTCAAAAGCATTATTTATGTTCATTAGACATAGTGTGAAACACAATGGCTTGTACACATGTTGAAACATTTTGCTATCTCAATTAATTGCCAGTACATTGCTATCTTGTTAAGTATTAATCTAATACTTATATAGTAATGGATTATTAAAAATATGTAATTATGTCTAATTTTCTAATTCATGAAAAGATACAGACTTTAGTTTTACATATTTATGAGGCTCTGTGTGTTCTTTTTCAAAAAATGTGCTGGTAGATAATGAGCTTACTAAAAAGCAATTTATCAAACCAAATTAAAACTCACTATATTTTACTGAAAAATGGTATTCATGTTTTGGTATCTAAGATAAATTTTCTAAGAAAGCCAGAAGAAAGATTCACAAATGTGCAAAAATGAAGAACCCATTGATTTTTTTATTCAATAGTAAACACCAAATTTAATTGTTTCATTTTTTAACATATATTTATTAAAGGTGAACTAATTGCCAGACACTGTGATAG
This sequence comes from Macroglossus sobrinus, assembly GCA_004027375.1. Taxonomy (NCBI): domain Eukaryota; kingdom Metazoa; phylum Chordata; class Mammalia; order Chiroptera; family Pteropodidae; genus Macroglossus; species Macroglossus sobrinus. The sequence continues at coordinate 141,319 of PVKZ01000971.1, forward strand.
GCTTTATAAGTAGAAAACAAGCATACAGGGTCCTAATTATCATAAAACTTCTAGTTACTGTATGTAGGGTGGATGTAGGTGAGAAATATTGAACAAATGAACACCTCTCAAATTATAAATACAAGAATACTTTTAAATAATAATAAAGAATGATGAGAGAAAATGAAGGGGGTTTTTGTCTTATCTGTGGGTCTACTATGAATATGCCAGACACTGGAATAATAGCGGTGATAGTCCACACTGAGATACCAGATTTTCAGTCTTTTTTGGGGGGGAAGGGGAGATAAACAGGTTATAGACCAGTGTGGTAGGTTCTGTGCTATCCCTCATGAGTGACATTTTCTGGAGGCCCTCAGCTTACCTATATTTGGAAGACCCAGAGAAGACTTCTTGGAGCAGGGAAATACCACATTGAAAAACCTTAATCATTTCATTGGCAACCACAATGGTATAAATGTGGTTCCCTAGGGTATAAATGACTTCCCTATACTAGCTGTGTAAAGAAATGAAGAGCATATGGGGCCAACATGAGAAAAGAAGTAAAGGGTGACTGGATGTAGAAATGAAGACTGTTTGTTTCATTGATTGTCCTAGAGTTTATATAGTTGAACATTTCTTTGACTTTACAGAAGAAGAGGTAATTGTGTTAGAAAAGGGCCATTTACCAAAGGTGTAAATCAAGGAGAAAAAATTTCCTTCTCTACAGCCACTGTTAGTGCACTTGGGGCCTCTGATTTACACACCGCAGCTCCATCTGTCTCAGCACATGCTGTTCATGCTTCTTCATACTGCAGCCCCTCCTACCTTTTCTCTACTTCACTTTGATAACTTCTACAAGACCTTTAAGAATGTCCTTAAATGTCCTTTCCTCAAAATAATCTTTACTGATTCTTCAAGATTGAGTTAGCTTTGCCCTCAAGCAAGAGCTCCCAGGATATCCTCTATGGTTATATAATTCCCTGTCATAATTTTTTGTCACACTGTGTTATGATTATCTGTCTGTTTCTACCAGTACACTTGATGAGATCTCTTAAGAAAATATGTTGACTCTTATTCTCCCAGAATCCATTGCAGAATCTAGGATCAAACAGATGCATAATAAATTATTTGGCAAATTAAAGGATGAATACATGAAGAAGTGAATGAATCCTCAGTAGTTTCATGGCCTTCTGAAAACATTTACAATATTTAGTCTAACCTGGCTCTCCGAGATGATAGGAGCTTGAAGATAGATTCAGGATTATCCCAACTCAGTCCACTGTAGGAATATTGGTTATATATTGATGTGTAACAAATGTCTCCATAACTCAGTGATTTAAAACAATGGTAGCAATTTATTAACTTGTAGATTCTGTGAGTCAGGAATTTATGAGTCACGAGACTGAGTCACAGGTCTATCTCAGGTTGCTCTTGAGATTTTGACCTGTGCTGCTGTCATCTGAAGGTTTGACTGTGGCTAGAGGATACATTTTTCTGGTAGCTTACTCATGTTACTGGCAAGTTAGTGCTGGTAAATTGGTTTCTCTCCCCTTGGGACTTTTCTCAGGACTTCTTGGATGTCCTAATCACATGGTAGCTGACTTCCTCTAGAGCGAGTAGTATATGAGACCAAAGTGGAAATTGCAGTGTCTTCTACAACCTGGCCTTGGAAGTCACACACCATGTTCTATCAGGTAAATACTCTAGCTGTGATTCAGTGTGAGAAGGAACACCACAGAGACTACAAGGAAGTGAGGGTCAATGGGGCCATCTTGGAGACCTGTTGTGACACCAAGCTTTGTGAATCCTCTCCTTATTCTTTGAGAGAGGAATCAGAATTTTTTCACTTGGCCATATGGGTGTTTGGGAAGGTCATGAAGAGAAGGTTAAAGCCATAGGGAGCTATACTGAACTACATATGAGTTGTTGACAGGCAAAGAGTGTTTAACTTATCTTCAACCTTTCACCTATGGTCCCCTATGCCCTTTGGTAACATAAATAAATTTTCACAGCATCCCTTTTCTGTGGGTATTATTTTCCTTATTACAGACTATAAGTTAGGGTCGAAACACAGCCAAGGGAATTGCCCAAGGATATTCCGTATGTCACTGTCAGAATAGTGATTACAACTCAATGTATCTGAATTCCATGCTTATGTTTAGACTGGACCATCTCCGGTGCATATTGAACTGTGGCATGTGCTAACTTCTCTGAATTTCCTTTTAACTCTGCCTAATCCTTACCAAATTTATTCCTTACCACTGCTACACACCCCCTCCAATCATATATACACATTTTAAACACCATACACACAAACATATATGGACATTCTTACCAAACACAAGCACACATGTGTGCACATGTACTCGCGTGCACACGCATGCACATACACACACACACACACACACACACACACACACACACACACACTCACATGCATCCCACCCTTCCTCCATATCTTCTGAAAACCCAAACTTCCCTTTCATGACAGACTCTCTTGTGCCAATAGGGAATCCCTAGGGGGTACTTTTAGGATAAGAGTTAAGGTTTCCACATTCAAAATGAGAAAGCTATAATTTTCATATTGTATCTCCTTGCCAATTGTAAATCAGTCATTTTAAGGATGCTTCCCATTCTTGTTTCCCTTCAGGCAACTCTTATTCCTCTCTGGAAAAAGAAAAGATTTGCTTTATAGCTAACTGCAGGACTGAAATGACATATAAAATAGCAACAGCAGGGAACAAATGTGTCCCTAAAGTGGCAATATGGTGCCTTTTTGTGTGTTTTAAAGCTTTGGAGTGAGAGGCAATTTTTCTTTTCAGGCTTCTATTTGAATAGGTGTTGAGAATTTAGAAAACAATATTAGGTGTATTTGGTAATGGAGACTGACCTGAGTTGTTCTGTACTGTTGTTGGTGGAGATATATATATATTTTTAAAATACATTCCAGAATTACTCCAGCCAGCTACTCCAATGACATTTGCAGGGCAAAGCTATCAAGCTAATAACAAAGATTATTCCATTATTAGGTGTGGGTTTTTTTGTTTATTATGTAATAATTTATTCACCAAAATCAGTGGCACTCTATATCATTAATCGAAAAACCAGAGAATAAAAACCTATTTTACTCCTTCCTTCATTTTCTTTTTTTTCCTTTCAACATAAGAAATAACCATTCTGACTGCCAACCCTATTTTCTTTTCTATCTCTCTTTTTTTTCATCAAATAGAACACTTTGAACATTTCTTTTGAAACAAAGAGCACCAAAGCCAAAATAATGTCTATATTTCTCCTAACTCCCTATGGTATTAATAAATCTGAAGGGCTGACAGCACAGGGGAAAGTTCTACGCTGAGAAAAAGAGTAAATTGGATCAACAGTATTGTTCATTATCCACCGTATTAGAAAACAATGCTGCTGATGGTTATTTCCTGGAGGGAAGACCCCTGTGTGACCTGCCTTCCTCACCACACTGCCACTGCGAAAGCTCCCTCACAGCCCAGACTGGACAGCCTTGTTTCGAACGAGGGAAGGACAGTCTATTCTTTTTTTCTTTTTTTCTGTGCCCCTTCTCCTCTCCTCATTTTACACTGCTAAATCATCATTCAACACACGTTAAGGTTATGGAATAACTTAGTCCCTGAAGGTTGCCATTCTGCGGAAATCCTTGGAAGAAGATGGATGGTCACACACTCTGATGTGCTCCATCCCTGCTCATGGGGTGGGAGAATTTCCCACAATGGCCAGCAGCATGGCTTGGTGGGGATGGCAACTGCCTTGATTCCTGTTCTTTACTTGCCTCTGACAACCTAGACATCCTTGGACTTCTCTGCCTAGCCTTCTCATTGCTAGTTCCCTTTCATTCCTAAAAGCTTTTCTGACTTTAGGAGTCCAAACCCATGGGTGGCATCTCCAGGATGTGGGCTTGAGGAGTGGGGCTTTTTGGGTTTGGTGATAACCCATGTGCACAAGGGGAGTGAGATTGGAAAAGAGGCAAAATGAAGCTTTACAGCTGGCCTGTGTTGTGTCATAAGGGGCCTATTCATCATGCACTTTCCTCTTACAGATTCTAAACCATATAAGCAATAGATGCAGGAGCCAGGATCAAAAGGTCACTGTTGGACTGGAAATCCTAGCTTGGATCTAAGGCTCAAATGTGCTTCCTCTCTCTTTCTTCCCTAATTGCCACCACCACCCCTAAGTTAATCAAATCTTATATTTAGCATTTAATATGTTTTCTAAGTTCTTGATATAGATTAGAAACTCACTTAATTCTCACAACAAGCCTCTGAAGTAGATACTATTATGAAGCTCACTTAATAGGTGAGAACAGAGAGGCACAGAGAACAGAGAAGCTGAGTAAGGTGCCCACAGTTGTACAGCTCTTATGATGCAGCAGAATTGGCATGCACAGCCAGTGCTTTTACTACACTGGTCTCAAGCAGACAAAGCAGCTGTTGAGTAGGACCTGCTTCCACTACCAGGCTGGTCCAGGGCTGCTGAGCAGAGAGGCGAGTGTGTGAGGGTCTGAAGGGGGACAGTGCAGGGGCCTCAAAAACTCTTCTGTGATAATGGGTGAGTTAGAGGGGTCCCTCCTTGTCTCTTGGGAGGAATGAGTAAGCTGGTGGAAGTGTTCTTCTGATGAACAGGTGTTTTTATTTTATAAGCCATGGCAGGAACACGGGGAAAGAGAGAGTAAATGGTTTATTCTTTGGGGCAGCATCATTTCTTCAGAACAGTAAGATAAGCCAGTGCCATACTCCACGCTAGGGGTAACAATTTGATTGCCTTTTGGGGAACGGTGGCAAGCAGTACAGACTACATGATTTGCAGGACCCATAAGAAGATGAAAATGTAGGTCTCCTTGCTCAAAATTATTAAGAATTTCAAAATGATATCAACAGAGCATTAAACCAAGTACAGGGTTCTCATAAGCCTGGGCCCTGTGTGACTGCACAGGGGGACACACTTATGAAGCCAGTCCTCATGGTGAGTCTAGATCTCTGAGATCTAGGACATGCTGAAGGTGGGGATTTCTCCTGGAGACAGAGACAGCAAGGGCATTATACTACTTCAATTAATGGGAAGCAGTAGCAATGCTTACAGCTTCACGGTGGAATGACCTGGAGACCTCTTAAAAATGCTGATGCCATGTGGACCCTACCTTACACCAATTGAACTAGAGTTTCTGGGCATAGGGTCTAGGGAATTGTGCTTTTTAAAAGCTCCCTGAGTAGTACCAGTGTGTAGCAGAGTGAGAACAGTGATTTATTTCATTTCTAATCAACTCAGGGGTCCTCAGGAAGACACCTTGGTTATGGTTCTAGAATTTTCCTTTTGGAGATCTTCAAGTTTGAGGTGTATCATGGGAAGCACTGACACCTGAGCTTGGCAGGTGTAAATAAATGAGTGAAGAGTGCTGGGAACTGGGAAAATGGATCCTCAGCATTTGTCTGTGAGTGGTGGGTGGTGGGTGGTGCAGCAGAGAGCGATAGATACTATTATAAGCTCTAGAGCACAGGTGACATTTAAAGAGGGGACAGAACAATACTCAGTCCTTGACCCTTTATTGCCATGGGGTAAGTTTCTCTGGGTGGCCAGATATTGTTATATGTCAGAAGCTGGATATCCAGATTGTTAAACAAAGTATCTCCATTTTTATATATTTTGACAAATTCAAATAAAAAATGTAACAGGAACAACAAAGAATATAGAGTCATCCATTCTGGCCCCACAAAATAGTGGGGTGGCATCTGAATTAGGCAGTCATAGAATCAGAAGCTCATATGCATTTGAACTGGAAAACACTTTTGTTTCATGGATAAGGATACTGAAGCTCAAAGAGAAAAAGGGGACCCAATCAGCCACATAAAGAGCCTGTGTCAAGGCCAAAAGTGGAACACAGGGCTTCTGATTTCCCTCCTGTATCCTTTCTCTTACACCACATCTTATCTGGAGAAGAAACCCAGACATGCAAAATTCAGTGATTTCTCACAGAGCATTTGAGACTTACAGGGTTAGTTAGAAGTTAATCTCATGTCAAATTCGTCATCCTCCTGATCTTTAAATAACTAGACATAGTTTGAATTGATGCAGATCTCAAATATTTGCTGTTTTATTTATAGCTATATCTTTAGCACATATAGCACATGCCTGTCTCATGGCAGATGCTCCATAAATATTTGTTGAATAAATGAATAAGTGAACAAATCAGTAAATATCTCAGAAATACAAACTCTCTGGGGTGTGTGTGTGTGTGTGTGTGTGTGTGTGTGTGTGTGTGTGTGTGTGTTTTAAGCTCAGGAATTCCCTAATAATCGTAACTACATTATTAGACTACATTTTAAGCTGCTTGGTTGAATTCACTCAGAAAACAAATTAATGCTATTCTTCCTGAATTGAAAGGAATCACTAATTGCAGAAATAGAAATATTGCTCTAATTTAAAAGTAGTCAAAAGACTCATTTCTTTTTTCTTTTCTTAAAAATTTTCACAGTGCCAAATGACGTAGCAACAGAGAGGCTAGCTGGCTAAGAATGAGCATCCTGACTCTCAGTCTTATCTCTGAGCCCCAGAATCTAGGTAACCCTGAAAACCATCTCAGGTAAGTCGCCCAGCCTCCTAGTTCTGTCTCACTGTTCACTTGCTTGACATGTTCAGGACTTTTAAGTTGACATGCTCAAAATAAGTTCGGTTTCAAAGTTATTTGAATAGAGAGGACACAAAGGTTTTTCTGTCTTATTTGTTTGCCTAGCTATGAGTGCTACTAAATTTTTGTGATTGGTAAACAATTTTTTAAATGTTTTGCATGTCACATGGGATTTGAAACTCATCACAGCTCTGTGAGGTCAGAGTGTGGCATGATCGTTGTTCTGGTTTCTCAAACAGGGGATGTAGACTCCCAGGACTTCTCACTGACTGAGGGTCCTGATGCTAAAAAGAAGTGGAGTGGACTCCTGAGTCTAGGCTGTGGCTTTTGAGAACTACTTGACCTTTGAACAATGCAGGGGTAGTGATGGTGACCACCCCACTAAAGTGAGACCTTCACACCCCTTGATTTAATCAACATTGGATCCAAAACTGTATTTTTGACCTGTGGTTGGTAATGAGAAAACACTGTTTTTGGTCAGTAGTTGGTTGCATCTGTGGCTGGGAAACCCACAGGTACAAAAAACTGACTGTATTTATAGAAAAAAAAATTCACATATAAATGGACCTGTGCTGTTCAAACCTATGTTTGTCAAAAGTCATCTGTTTTCTAAACACCAAGATGTGATGGAGAAGCCATCTGTATGCACCATGTAACCTGATTAGCTGTTGGACTCCTGGAAGGAATTATCTGAGCAGGGCAAGACTGGTGCCCATGGACATTTGGGGAGAGAGTGGGTGGCATATGCCAGGGATGGTTTCTGTTTGGAGGAGAGGACTCGCCTGCTGAGGCCTTTCTTCTCCCTGGGGCTTTTTGATTCTCCGAAGAGACTGTGATAACAGAAGAGAAAGCTGATCACTTAGAGAGCTGAGTTGGGGGCTGAAATAATTAAAAAATAACAAACTTTTCTTGACTTATCCTGACTTCCCCGGTCTGGTTAGCCACTAAGCTTCTTTGGATTATTATTGCCTCAGAAACAAATATTGACCTACAAAAATAGCAATTTCATAGTTTCCTCATAATATTTGTAGCACACTCTGAATTTCATTATAGAGAACGTAGGTGTTTATTTTTTTGATTCCCTCTCTTGGAAAGAAAGTACTGAAGGTATTTACATGTTTTCAAGAGTCAGTAATGGCTTAAGAAGAGGAAACATGAAGCAATGGCTGGAGGGTGGGGGATGGGGAGAGTGGGGGAATGGGGCCAGCAACCTTTTCCCTACAGGTAAGAGCCTGGCAGAGGAAGCCTTTTTCATATTCAATTAAAACTTTGTCACTCTATGTTTTGTTCCCCTACCTGAGTAAATAAACACTCTGACTTCAGGAGGCCTCTCTGAGAAGCCTCAATATTCACAGCACCAATAACTGCAGTGTGTGGGGGGCCCATATGGAGGGCCAACCACTCTAATAACAGTGTTCCTACATGATCTAGTTCCTCCTTACAAAAACTCTTTGCACAAAGTGGTCATATCTCCATTTTATGAGCAAAGCAGGCTGAAAGGGGTTTAGTAAGTTTGTCCAAGGTGACACAGCTCAGAAGTAGAAAGATGATATCTGAATTCAGAGACCTGCTCTTCACCATTAAACTACACAGACATTTACGTATTCAACTTTATACTATACTTATGTCCAAAGCATTTGCTCAAGCACTAAATGAACCCTCTGTGGAGTAAACACTGTATTAGGTGCTAGAATGAGGCCATATACTGATTTCAGCCACTTAATGATGGTTTTTCAACCTGTCAGTCAGTAAATGCTCCTTAGATGGTATATATATATCCCTCTGTGTGCTTTTTCTGATGGCATTACTTACATAGCAGGTAAACTTAGGCTTCTCAACCCAAACCAGGGGGACAATGACTTGTAGAGAAATGGAGAACATGAGAGAAGAAGGTCAGAGGCTTGCATTTTTCTTGAGTCACCTTAAGACTGATACTTCTCCCTGGAGAAGAGCTTCAGAGAAGACCCCTGTCCACCCTCCCCATCAGAGGATGTTGAAGTGGGTAGATGGATGGGGAGCATGTGCAAACCATTAAGACCATCAGCACAAGACCTGAGGCCTTTTCCAGAGCTGGCTGAGGGTTGGGAAATTAGCAGGGCTTTTTATTAATCGAGCCACTTAATCCCCAGTGAAGTTTGATGTCAGTGTCATTTTTGGACTTATGAGTGTCATAAGGCTGGCTGCCTTTTGATGATAATGATAATGAGTAAACATTAGATCCACATCCCATTACTGAAACTCTGGTAATCATAACAGCCAACATTATTGAGTATCCACTATTTTCTAAGTCCTTTAGTTATACATCCCCGTACCCCTGCCTGAAAAGAGGTATCATTATCCCTTTTTTAAATTGACAAAATGAAATCGCAGAGGTTTAGGAAAACTAAATTGTTTGTTCAAGGTTACCCTGGGGCAAGATCAGCCTTTAAACTCATGTGTGTCCAAATCTCAGTGCTATTTGACCTACCAGGCCTCTCTGTTAAGGACTAAAGTGAATAGAAACCACAATGTATAACACATCTTGCTCTCAAGATGTTAAAAAAACTGTCAGAGAAAAAGAGATTTAAAGCTGAGTGCTGGAATGCTGGCTCTTCAGTATGACTTATGAAATAACAAATTTTGTCAAGTTGCTTAGTTTTTCTCTCAATTGCCTTATCTTATCTGTAAAATGGACACAATAAAATCACCATTGTGCCAGCGGAGTCATGAGTATTGAATGAGAAATCTCTTCAAGGACACTACTGTGTGAGAACAAACACCAAGAGGCCTCACTAGGACATACTCCAGCTCCTGCCCACATTTTCACGTACCCTCATTCAGCCTCACCAGCCCTTCGCTCTCTTGCATGAACCCTGCTCTCTCTTACCTTAGGGCCCTCACATGAGTGTTTTCATCTGCCTGCCACACCCTTCCCTTTCCCCTGAAATATTGCTTTTTCAAGAAAATTTTTCATCCCTATTATTCAAGTTATATAAATTCCCTTTCTAAGCTCTGTTAACTCCCTATAATTTTTCTTCAAAGACTTTATCATAGTTTTTATACATTTGTGGGAGGATTTAATGCATGTCTTTTCTCAAAGACTGAGAGTTCCAAACCAGACTAAACTTATGATGGCTGGGCCTCTGTCTGTTTTTTTTTTTTTTTCATGACAGCAACCCGTACATAGCAGTGTTAAAGATATGTTTACTGCATGAATGCATGAATGAATGAACAAAAATCATTCACTGTATCTGGCACATAAAATGACTTCAATAAATATAAGGTATTATTATTATTATTATATAAATTATCAAAAAAAACTCAAGAATTGTATGAAAAACACAGTTTGACAATATAACATAAGGCAGTGTATCAGTTATATATTGCCACAGTCATGGTGGGTAACAAACAACTATAAACCTCAGTGACTCAAAACCATATACACTTATTTAAATCTGTAGGCCAGCTGAGTGGTTCTTCTGCTCCCACAGCATATACTCACCGGCTAGTGGTTTTGTGGATCTTGGCTGCGTTCTCTCACAGGGAGAGGAAGTCAGCTGTCAGGGGGGCATAGGCTGAGATAAACGTGGCTGCTCCACACTGTTCCATGTGCTTATCCTCCAGCTCGCTGGCCTGAGTATGTTTTCATGGTAAAACCTAACTGTCCTCTGCTCCAGCTCTTCAGAACATTGCATGGACTTTAGGGAAGGGCTAATGCAGAGGAGTAAGAAGAAATCTGGCTGGAAACAGTAGGTTTCTTCTATTTGTGTTTTAGGCCTGTTTTCCAGCTGCCACTAATTGCAACTACTAATGATAAATGACAGAATAAATCCTGATATACTAAAGAAGTGAAGGCTTATTCTCTGATTTTTCTGGTAGCATTTTTCCACTGGCCAGCAAACCCCATTTGAATAAACTGGAGGCTGCTGAGTAAGAAAGCAAAGACTTTCTTTTTTCTTTAGAGCTCTGGCATAGCCTAAGATACAATGGAACTTGGGTTTTAATAAAAACATCAAGGCTCAAATTATCAGACCTGTGTCATTAGATAGTGACCTCTTGAAGCCCACACTCAAGTACAGCTCTTGTGTTGCCTCTTTGATACTAAGGGTATTATTTGCCCCTTTCCTCTCTACACAGTTTTTCCCCCACAGCATTCTATAGTGAATTCTCATGTTCTGAGAACATTTACTCCATAGCTTTGAACTTATTCCACCAAGGCAAGGTAGGAAATCATCAATCCTTATATTCCAGTTAATGACCCAAAGCTAGTTAATATGGGAATAAGTATTAAATAGAACAATCTGTTGTATTTCTCTTCATAACTCTATTTCCATATTTAAATGTTTGAAAGATTTTTATTACTAAAAATTATAATAAAATCTACAAAATATCAAACTTTAAAGAACTCTAATCTTACAAATAAAGAAACTGAAGTTCCAAAGGAAAGTAGATAGTTAAAAATGAATATAGGATTTATGCAATTCACAAGTATGTTTCTATTTTATAGCAGGAAGCCAGTTCAGCAAATATTTTCATGTTTTTGACACTTTTGATTAGGGTCAGTCAGTTTCAGGGACTGTAATGATGAAGGTAATGAGAGTCTTCTTCCTGATTCAATCTGGGAAGTAGCTGGTGGTGAGTGAGGCAGGTGACATCTTATTTCAACCATTCCAGTCACTTCCTTTTCCCAAATTAAGCTCTGACCACCTCACTGAGCCTATAGCAAACATTGATGTTTTTAAACCTTGGAGAAGGAAGCAAACAGAGATATTGGGATTAACAAACTCCATTGGAAGAACATATTCTAGACTCAGTGACAAAAAGTCTAATTACGTTAAAAATATTATTTTAAATGTATGTGTTTAAGCTCACAACAAACATTTTGAACTACTTATTTTAAATTATGAGTATCATTCCTAGATTAGACTTTGCTAAACTCTCTAAAAATGGAGTCTGGTACCACCAAGAAAGTAATTAAATTATATTTCTTACTCGAGACTTTAGGGACTATGAATCCATTAACTACAGATTTATTTTCTATTAACTAACTAAAGCAGTGTTTTCTACAAAGTAAAGTTTAGATTTATTTTGAAACATAAAAATACAGTTACCAAAATATCAATTAGCCAAGAGATAACTCTTAAATTATTGAATTAAGCTAGACATTTTTGATTTATGAATAATGAGGAGACAATCCCCTCCCCAAAGTTCAGAATGTTGTTTTTTTTTTTTTGTAAAATCTCAGTTCATTTGCTCTCAAAGACCTCATCATACCCAACCATTGTGATCATGTTGAATCTTTATTGGCATTGACTATTTCTATTTTTGTGTTAACTTGGTTAATTATAATTGGCATAATGGTTTGATGAGCAAAAATTTATTAAATCACCAAATGACCTAGCTGTCAAGCTATTAAGACAATTGAAGTAAGCAGTCCAATTCTTTACATATGTTTGGCTGACTGATGCCATTCAGTCAAATAGTCCACCCCAGGAGCACCTGTATCAGGTAGAGGAAAAGAAAACACCCTTTGATAAAGACCTCCAGTTTGGAACTGTGGGCCATGACCCATTCCTTGAGCCTCAGTCTACATAGTTATTATTCTTCTAAGGCTTAACTTTACTCTTTTATATTCATTCTTTTTTTTCTTTGTGGAACAGAAATGATTTCCTTGGCTTCTTTGCACAGTCATCTTCTTCCCTGTCCCAGCTTTCTAAGTCATGTTCCTATGGTAATACACATCATTGTCTAAGCCCATAGAACTGTCACACATGTACTTTATCTCTGCCTGTGGTTTCTTCATTCTTTTATCCAAGAACTGTATCATCAGTTGAGGGCTAATACCTAGAACAGTAACAATGGCAATTAGTCAGGAGGTTGGAACTACAATCATGCTCCTCTCTTAGATTCTCCAGCTTTGTCTAATTGTTGGAACAGCTTGTTATTTCTCTCTGACCTCTTTGAAGATACTCTTTCAAATTTTTCAATTACCATCTAATGGACAATACTGAATTTCTTATTCCTCATGACTGATCTGTCTGGATATTTTCTTTTATCTTTTCCAGCTGGGCCTCATCCAGCATCTATCCTCTCCTAATCACAGATCAAGGTGCCTCTCACTTTACCCATTTAAATATTACTCAAAGGACACTTTGTGGATTATGCTAGAAAAGGCCATGGATTAGAGAATTACAAATGTCTTTTAAAGTTCTGTGATTAAATGGAAAACATATGTGTGTTGTTAATTATATCAAACTAACTTTTATCTTTTGAAAGCTTATAAAGTACCCATGACATAGCTATTATATCAACAGACATTCCAATAGCATTTGACTTGTGATTGGATTCAATCTGGATGATTGCTCAGTTTCTTAAATTAATGGTGTGTTGATCTGGTAAATTATTGAAATCAAAGTTTTATGATATTTTAAGTTCATGAGTGGTAGATATGAAGGGAGAATTGATGAAAAATATGTTATTATAAATATCATCCTAGTGAATTTTTTTAAAGCTACACAACATGAATATAAAAGAACTGTAAGACCTGACTATCATCACAGGTCACTGCATAACAAATCTCAAAATGAGATTTTGAGAAATTAAATTTCTAGGGTCATATACTTTGTTTCAGTTGCAGAGCTGGGATCAGATCATAACAGCTGTTTGACAATGGCATGTAATTAAATTTCAAATTTGATTAACTTTCTAATAATATTTGCTATTTTAGAAACATCAACTTGATTGTATAGCCTAATAAAGAAATGCTTTGTAATATATACTAAATGAGAGTAACAGTACCTATGCTAAAACCAGAAATGCAAGTGAATGCCAAAGTGGAAGGCAAGCTCATTATTTGTCAATGCCATCACAGAATGCTTCTGTGCAGGACAGAGGTAAAATTTTAAATTTCTTTTTCTCTAGTACAATTCTTTGAGATAAATAAAAATATTTTAAGGGTGGTGATTGATTCAAGCATTGCTTTTACCTATTTTTCAAAAAGATAAATTGATAACCCTCATCTTAGCCAATAATACTCAATGATCTGATATGCATATCCTATTTCCCACCCATTTACATCAAGAATCATTCACACATTAAGGTACACTTGTCATCTGCCTATTAGTGAATCTTCACTACATTAACAAGCTTTCAATACCTAATCTTTCTAATGTTGGTAGACAACCTTGACCTTCAATTTCTTGCAATGTGAATAATATTGCATCATATCTACACAGAACAGTGTAATCATCTATTCTATTTGTGGCACTAAGACAGTCAACAGTATTTGATACAATCAGCATGTGTCTTGATACGGAAGCCACATGGTGACAAGCCTAACTGAATGTAGTTATTCGGCTGTCATGAAATGCACCTTATGGTGATAAACTTCCACCATAAAATTGGAAGAGTATCACATAAACATGTTTCACGAAGAAATACACTTGCAGAATTCACTGCCGGGTTATTGTTGGAAAACAGTGTTCTATTTATTGTGCTGCGATTTCTACAGTACGTGTCAGTGTTCGGTTGCTCATTATGTTTTACAGTGAAGTAATTATAGGGCAGTGATTTCTTTATTCTGGACAATTCTTTCTAAATTAGTAAACAATAAATTGAAGTGGTTAAATTAGGGAAATGTGAATGGACATAGTTGGACAGGCTGATTTGCAATGTGTAAAAGCATTGTTTTGTTTAAATTTAGGCTATCAAACTACATACACATTTTCAGCTTCCAGTAAATTATTTTTCCCATCCATCAGCTCTTTTTTTACCCTAGTCTCTGCATTCTCTATGTGCCTCTGTCTTTCTCTAATGTTACATTGTTAATTATTATAATAAATACTAATGATGTTGATGAACTGAGATACACCATTGAGGCTAGAGATATAATCATCAGATGTACTTACCCTCTAAACTGATAATATACAGCTTAGTTAAAGACCTTTGTCCTTAAATTTTATTATGACTCTGGGGATATTCCAGATTTGCTCTTCAGCTACGAAGGATGAAAGAAGCAACTGCTCATGGAATCTGTGTGCTAAGAAACCAGCCTCATTGGTTTTGCTGAGAAAGGTTCTTAAGATCTAATTTTCCCCTCACAGAACTAGGAACTGTCTGTATTTATCTGTCACAATCTTTATCACATATCTTAGATGCTCAGTCTATATGGTTTATAGATTCATGCTTTGAAAAATAGCCACTACCACCTTCAAATTCTATGCATAGTAATGACAGATAAATATTTTTTAGGAGAACATTTAAAAATAGAGAAAACTCTAGCTAGATACAAGTCAAGACAAATTACTTGGGAGGCTATGGGTATTGGACCCAGCCTTTCTCTCGGTGCTTGGTGATGCAACTGGGTCTTCAGAATTTCCAGTAACCTCTCAGATGACAGGCCAAGATGCTCATGTAAGATCTGGTTCTTGTGTCTGAGGGGGCAGTGAAGAGATTCTCAGAACTACTAGTCGGGGAGGAATAAAGGCTGGAATAGAGGTGAGGAGTAAGAAAAGAAGAAAATAGAAACAAATACAGCAAGCAAGTAATAATCAAATGAACACCAGTGTAGTAATACTGAGACAAAAACAGATTTTAAAGCTAAATACTTGCTAGGAACAAAGAGAGACACTAAATCATAATAAAAAGAGCAATCCATTAAGAATATATTGCATTCATATTTATGAACCTAACAATACAACCTTAAATGTGTATAAAACAAACACTAACATGGTTTTGTGGAGAAAATAAAAAAATACAATTATTGTAGGAAATTTGAACATTTGCCTATTGGAAACAGGATAGAAAAAAAAAATAAGAATACAGACAAACTGTAGAGCTTTTTAAAAAATTTTGACAGCTTAAAAGGGGGAACCCCTCTTCATTTCAGTTCTGGTCTAGTGTCACCAGAACAGCTGATCTTTCCAGAGAAATTTAGAACCAGGATTTTTAAGTAAGATATTTTTCTTGAAAGTGTGATGGTTTAAGATTCCAACATTTTAGAGACATAGTGCAGTCCACACAAACCAGGTCCTCCGGCAGGGACAGTATCTGAGTGGTCTAACGTCTGCCTTCCCTTTGTGCTGTACATTATTTGAGGTCAGAACCTTTATCTGTTTCTCTATGGCTGTGTCTTCAGTGGTATTTGAGGATTAAATGAGAAAAAGAAATTCAATGTAATAATTAATACACAAATTAATGATTTATTGTAATTTATCTAATTGAATGCTTGATATATATGCATACTGTGGATGTTTCTGGTAGTAAAGGGGAGGAAAAAAGTAGCAATGTAAACATTCTCTCTCCCCTCTCAGTGCCAGCCCTTCCTAAAACAGGAGTGAATATCATTCTTTCTGTTTTTCCAGTGCCTAACTCATTAGTATATGGACAATGAATGAAAAAATAAGTGAATGAAATGATTGTCTATGTTTGTAATTCTTCTTTTTTTGATTATTACGATTCTATTGACATTCATTTAGCACTTACTATGTGTCAGACACTATCTTTGCTTTTTACATGTAATTTATTAATTCCCATAACAACTACGGTTATGCCCATTTTACAGATGAAGAAGTCTAGTTTTAGAGTAAAAGAAAAGTTAAATAACTCATTGAAGCTTCCACAACTTGTAAGTGGTAAAGCCAGGATGGGACTGTTTCTCATAAAAGTCTTATGAGATTTATAAAGACTTTTCAGTTAATAAAAAGGGAAATGCTGACTGCATCAAACATGAAAATTATAATCCTCTTTATAATCTCAACTACTTAACTGACATTTTCAGTAAGACTCGTTCATGCAAAATTTATCAAATAAGTCTGGTACTCTGCTAGGCACTGGGGAGCTGCAGTGAATAAGACAGACAAAGTTTCTACCCTTTTATGAATGACTCCTTAACCTGTTTGAGTGAAAAACATTGGAGACAATCTGTCAAGGTCAACACATATCTTCAAGAAAGTGTTACTCTACACTTACACACAAAACTTTACATATAATTTTGGGATGGCCACACTTCTTGTCCATGCATGGGTCTCATATTAAAAGTCCACAACTCTTTTAGGAGTGTGTGTGTGTGTGTGTGTGTGTGTGTGCGCACGTGCGTGCATGCATGCGTGTGTGTGTGTGTGTGTGTGTGTGTGTTTTCTGATCAGGAAGAGAAATTGAGTTCTAGATTCATAGGCTGAAGTTAAATGTATAATCACAGGTTGAATTTCCCAGGAAAGACACAGGGAGGCGAAGACTATGAACAGATGTTTATCAGGGAGTATTCTTGGGATCAATACCCATGAGGGAGAGAAGAAGGAAATGGAACTGGAAAACAGAGACGAGGTGCTGAAATACATTTTCAACAAAGGCATCAAGTGAGCTCATGGGGACCTCTGGAGGGAAATTAGCTTTTCTGAGTCATCTCAAGTTGGATCAAGAGGGCCAATCAGGGTTCTTGTTGACCAGCCATGTGAATTTCCTTGGGTGAAGCTACATTCTTCAACTGCAACAAATCTTGAAAGGATTGACCACTGAGGCTCTCTGTGGAATTCTTCCCAGCAGCTGGGGAAATGAGTTCCTTCAGCTCTGAAGGGAGAATTTGGGTAACATATCATAGCCTCCACCACATGAAATGACTTGCCTAAGGTCAGACATTATTTGTCAGAGCAACTGGGACTTGCACCCAGTCTCCAGACTCTTACTTCAGCACTCTTTTCATTCCCACTTTGACTCTTTGTCCATTGCTCCTGGCATATTTCATCCCACTGTCAAAATTGCAAAGAACTTTACCAACCTCCTTTGGAAAAACTCTACCCTAGAATGCTAGAAAGGGATGTTTCTTTGAATATTGTTGAAGCCTCTCTGTGTACATTACTAAAGGTCCTACAACTCTTGTGCAAGACCAAATAACACCTGCAATTGGAAAAACAGAACCTAATATTAAATTCCATTACTCATCTCAGGAACACAACAGATACAGAAAAGGTTCAAAAAGGGGCATTGAAAAAGAATTGAGTCATAACAGAGGTATATAGAGTAATGAGTTTAATTTCCCAAATTCTCAATTTCCACCCTCAGTTCCAAGCATGTTTCTTTTTATACAATTTAGCCATAATTTTAGGGTAGCCTTACAGTGTATTTACTAAGAGCTAATTAGTGTGTTCAAGCCTTTAATGTGCCTGATTTGTTAATTGCAACTTTTGGAGTTTTTCTTTTTCTATGCTATTTGGCCAAAACTAAAGCATCTTGTAAAATGCTTCCCTGGAAGATAAAGTCCTTTGCTGCCAAGGGAGGTCCCACTCATTTCTGATGGCAGCCAGGGAGCCAAATGAATGCATCTCTCTTTCTGGTTTTGTTCTTTTTCTTTTCTTTCTTTCTCTCTTCCTTCCTTCCTTCCTTCCTTCCTTCCTTCCTTCCTTCCTTCCTTCCTTCCTTCCTTCCTTCCTTCCTTCCTTCCTTCCTTTCTACCTACCTACCTTCCTTCTTTTCTTCCTATCTACAAGAATCAAATTTCAGAAAAAAACCAATAGCTAAGATGGAAAATGGGTTAGGTCATCTTCATGCCTCTCTTATCAGCATCTTGTCTGCTTTCTTACCAGGATTTCCTATGCTGAAAATCAAAACTATCACAAATAATACCCTCTGCACAACAAAGGCTATTATCATAGGTAATTCATATGCATTTGCTATTGCATACCACAGTACATTACTAGTTTTTCTCAATATATGCATCCTTCTTTTCAACATCCTTATAAGTAAATGGGACCATGTAACTATTACTGGCCAAGAAAATATTAGCCAAGTGATGCATCTCATTTCCAGGCCAAATCAGTAAAAATCTCAGTTATTACTCTCATCTCCCTTTTTCTCTGCTCTGGCAATTGTGAAGGAGGCCTTGTGTTGGAATAATAAAATCCTCCTTCCACTCCCCCAAAAGAGGAAGCTAATTTGACTTTTGAGTCATCATTTGGAGCATGGCTTTCCCATAGAGTCATTCAGATCTGCAGTGAACTTTTAATTATTGAAAAATAAATCTGCATCTTACAAAGCCACTGAGAGTTTGTTGTCACTGCAGCATAGCCTAGCTTTTACTCTTTTGCTTCATCTTCTCCCAACACCAAATACTTACCTAAGAAGTCTGCATATATCTAAACTCTTTCTCTCTGGTTTATAACAGCCCAACAAACTGCTATTGTGAATACTCAGTCAGATTAAAGTCTTCATTGCACTGCTAGTTTATAAAGTAAGGAAATATTTCTTTACCGTTATAACTCCTGAACTTAGTATAAGCCCAGGCTATTGTAAGTAGTCAATAAAAGCTTGTTGAACAATGAATCAATAACTAAATATCTCTTTTGGGGACATTGTGCTTGTATTTCACACTCAGGCCTTTCTAGTTCCTTTTTAAAAAATCCACTACCAGTTCTAATTTACCTTTTTAAAATCTCTTACAAAGAGGAGAAGGGAGAATATAAACTTATCTAAAAGAAAATGATGCAGAGGATTCCAAATTCTCATTCTCCCTCATTATTGACTATCTCTGTCAACTTGGGTAAGTTACTGAGCCTCCTTAAACCTAATTTTTTCATCTGGCTAATAGGGCCTATATTACAATGTTGATGTAAAGATTACATGAGACGATTCTTGAAAACAGCTTACCATGATGCCTTGCACAAAATTTATAGCATATAACAAATACAATCTGTTGAGTTTATTTTATACCCTTCCTTTTCTTTAGATTCCTTTCTCTACTATTCCTCTGACACTGAACTCTAGTTACCACTATACAGAGATTGTCTCACTGTCTGGTGATATCTAAGCCCATTTTCTTCAGATAGTGGCCTGTGCAACAAATCTAGTTTCTTTATTTTACCAACTATAGATAGTTGATTGGTTAAGTGGAGTTAATAACCTAATTCTTACTACTGCTTCTTCTACTACTTAACTTAACATGTCAGTAACAAATCTGATACTACTTTAGGAGTACATGAATTTTGAGAAGTGATGCCAGCAAATCCAGAGCATCTGAAATACAGAGATAGTTCTATAACAGCAGATTCTCAGGCAAGAGTGACTGCCTTTGGGGAAGACGGTACAGTTGACACTGAAGGTTCTCACTCCTTGCCTGAGTCACACCATGTAGGTAGTCACTGATTTTTTTTATGGCTAGAGTTGGTCCTGAGATCAGCAGTCCCCACAATAACCATATCTAAATGTATATGAAGGAAAAGGGCCATTATTGTTTTTGCATACATTTCAAAATTTTATTTTGTAATTGGTATATAGATTGATACTGTTTATTCTCAGATAATTGCCAAGTTAAGCATTTATTTTTGCTACCTTTCAGAATGTCATTAAAAAATCATTAATAGCATCTGCATACTAAAATTGATCCAGGTTCTCAACATCTTAACAGAACCTAAAGGAGAGAAGGTACAATTCACTAAAGTTATTATGTTTATTAAATCTTTATTATATGATATATATACTCAATATAGCTGATGTTCCTTCAACAGAAGCAAAGAAAATTCCACTGCTCCATGCTCATATCAATCCTCCATGTAAGCCTCTGGGCTGAATGTCTTCTGTGTGCCCCAAGAAGCTGATCTCTGCCCCTCTGTCCTGCATTGTGACCCATGAGATTGACCTACATGGACAGCACCAGTAGATTCCTTTGTCTTCTGGCTACAAGTTCAGTTGATGGAAAACATGAGTAGCACTTTGGAGGATGGAGAGGAAGTGAGGCTGAAGCATTTATTTCTTCACCTATCTCCTTGCCATAGCTCCTGGTAAGTGGTCAGCTCCATTTAACCACCTCTCTGGGTTTCTATAACCATTCTCTTTTCTTACCTCTTTAGGTCTAAGATGCTAATGGCTCCCTTGGTGTAAGTAGTGCCAGGGTACTGCATCATTCTGACTTGGTTTCCCTAAATCTTACTTATACCTTTGTAAATTATAAATTTTAATTAAAGTCTTCTCAAATATCTTATTTCCTGCCAGGACACTGCCATACGTCCACCAACCCACTTTCTATTTGGGTCCTGGTACTATATTGTCTAGAAAAACCTCTCAGATGAATGTAATTCTTTCCTTCTGATACCATGGAAATACCTCCATGTTTAAAATTCTTGCACCAAATTGAGTGTTTTTTCTTTATTTTGTGACACTGTACTGTCTTTTTTTTTTTCCTTAAAAAGTGTTATCAGTAAAAAGACCTTTCAGCTTATCCCAGGTCCAGGATTGGAGGCAGGCTTTCAGAAAGTATGACAAATGCACAAGCATGTCAAGCTGTGACAGTCTCAATGGGCCGAGATTTCAAAAATCATATGAAAGGGAAACTTTGAAGTGCCTTATTCAAAGGCAGCCAAAGCTTTTATCATCAGAGGAGGAGATTTGAATGTGACCTGATAATTAGTGTAGAGTGGGAGCCTCTACTCTCTCCAAAGAATGTTCCCTGAGCCCAAATGTGGTCGCACAAAGAGCCTAGGTCTTATTCCTGAAATTTATAACCATATCAACCATAGTTTTATGAGATATCGCATCATTTTTTAAAAAAGACTTGAACCCTTATAGAGCTATTTAAATAACCATTGAGCCATTTGAACTGAAATAGGAGTTAGTTCAAAGAGGCAGATCATAAATTAGATGTGTTGCTGTTTCAAGGAGAAGACATAAACACCAAGCAAAGAGTCCAGTTCTTGTTATGCTCATGACTGTGTAGGAGTTGGGGGGCCGAACAGGCAGGAGATGACTTTTAATTTGACATTAGAGTGTAATTAGAGACTATCAGACATGCAGAAATGCAGAACACACTTCATGTTATTTGTTTATTCAACTTTTTTTTTAGTTCAAAATATACCCAAGGAGGAAAAATGAGTAAATAACAAGGCAGGTCTTTAAAGAATTTCTAGTTTCACATGGAAAGCATGAAAGCACAGAATCATGGTAGTGTGCTAGCTAAGTGCTTTGTGGCAGGATGAGCAGGGAACCATAGAACAAAGAAGAAAATGTCCTGACTGTGAGTCTAGGGAGTGTGGCTTGGGCAAAATCAGAAAAGACCTTGTAAGAGGGTTGTATAAGCTATTCTTTACAGAACAAGTTGTAGTGCCTCAGATGATCAAGACCACATAGGGATTTCCCAGCAGGAAGTATAAGGAATTTTGCTGCTCAAGGAAGCATGAAAAAGCCAGAGGACCTCAGGTGATCTTATAGGTTCAGAAAGTGATGTTTATGAGGTGGCATGGCAGAAGGTAGTGCCTGCATCTGGGGGATGTTGAACATTAAAGAATCTGGCCTTAATTCAAAGGCTAATAGTCTCATGCTTTGGCAAGCATTCATCTCACCTGCAGCACTAGTGAAAATACAGATTACTGGGCCCTACGCTTTGACATTTAGATTCTGTAAATCTGGAATGGGTTTAAATAATTTGCATTTTAAAAAGCAATTATATTTTTGAGAAATACTGCCATTGGAGATGAAAATTCCTGAAGGTGTCCAAAATAGCATATTTATATGGACAACCATTTGGCTTCCTTTGCACTCTTTTCTACTTTTCTTCAGATTTTATCTCTCTTTTGTGAAATTCAAGGGAAGTTGAAGGGTACTACTGAAATGATCCATTGTTAAGTGTTGCCTTGGATATGTGATGCCCTCCAGTTGGTCACTTGAGAGCTACTTCATGTTGCCATTTATATAACTGATGTGGATCCCAAGCAACTCAAGTGTGATTAAATAGCTTAGTGATATCAAATATGGTATGCAAAGAGGCAATAAAATGGTTTACATAAAGAATAAAAACCAGCTGCAAAGGAGTAGCTCTCTTAAATCCAGAACCTCCATGCCTTAAACTTACCTTAAATTGTAGCCTTTGTCTTTTATGAGTCTTACACCCAGGATTTGGCAAAGCAGAATGAAAAAAGTGAGAGATTTGGCTGGTAAGAGTGTCTGATGAAAGCACTTCCCACACTGAAGAGGATGAGCAGGAGAACATTGGGTAGAATGGATTTACACAAATGAACTATTAGCAAGCAGTAAACACTGCCAAGACAAGTGTTTCTTAATTTTTTTTTCATTATCGCCTCCCTCTCTAAGGAGCCTTTTTAGACATTTTTTCCTAATTGCTCCTCTATGAAATTTTATTATTTCAGATATACTGTATATCTGGTTATGTGCTAGCTATATGTATATAGCTATATGTGTTTTATATAATAAAAGAGATTTTTTGATAGTCCCCATCAAAACTAATTTTCACATAATGGGGGCAATATTGCTTCCATTGAAAGTGCCTGGCCCAGACTATGGAATCTAAGTAAACCCCTGAAAATTATTGTGTCAAATAACTAACAGTTTATTCACTATCTTCATAGAAGAAGGTCTCAAACAATGTGGGTACAAGTAATATGTATGGTATTAACCTACTAGGCAATGCTCATTATTGTCATAACAACAAATAAAAAAAATGAAATAATTCATTGTATAATTGTTGAATATCTCTATTATCCAATTACAAGCTCTATAGTGCCTAGAGCATGTCTATTTTAGTCATTATTGAATGGATTCTGACACAAAATAGGCAATCAATATTTTTTGAATACAGTAATAAGAATTTTAATGTCTAATAGGGAAATGATGACGAGATAGTTTATAGAGCCATGTATGAATTGTAGCAAGAGACAGGAGAATGGAGACAGCCAAGGTTGTTTTTCTTTAGTCAGTAGAGATTTAATCCTTCCCCTGAGGAGCTTTCTTGACAAAAGCTTGAGGATGGAACCTTGTCCTGTTCATTGTAAATGCTGTAGAGGTCTTAACACAGTGCCTTCTAAATGATTGTTTGATATTGTTTGAATCGTGAATTAATAGTTAAGATAGAAAATAACTCTTGAGAAGAAAGAGAGGTATAAGTCTGCTTGCTTTTTAAATTTTCTTTTCCATTTAAAGATATATTTAGACTTACCTATATTTAGATCTTTTAAAAGAGAGTTTTTCAAAATAAAACATTTATATTTGAAGAAAAATAATTTTTGATATTAATATTTTCTTTAATACATTAGGTTAGTATCTTTCTTATCTACTTTCAGTTCATCTATAACATTACAATTCTTTTTCTTTTTTAAAAATTAAATAAATTCTAAAAATCCAATTATAACCCTCTTAAAAGATAAAAGGACTGTAGAGAGATTTAAAAAAATAAAATAAAAGGAGTTACATATATAAGTTCTCTTTTTTGCTACATTTTTGTGGCTGCCATGGGAAGACTATAAAAGCTTCAAGTCTGATTTTCATGGATAAATTCCCCACAACCTCCCCCCTGAAGGAGTGATCAGTATTACGGACAAAAGGGGGGTAGTTCTTCAATATGTCCATTTGATTTTATTTTGTGAGGCAACCACCTTTGTAAACTGCACTAACATGTCAGAAATATGAAACTGTCGTCAGTTCACTGCCCTATAAAAGATGCTTAGCAAAAATAAAAAAAATAAAAAAATAAAGCTAGGAATGCCTGAGTAAGTCATTTTATTTTTTATGATTCAAGCCCCAAAAGGTCTTGAACTGTCAGATTTATTGTCTATCCAATTTTATGACTTTTAGTTGTATTTATTCTTTGATGTTTACCATCAAGTGTGCCTACGTGCGCCATGGTCTGTGGGATTTCATATTGCTAAATCATTTTTTAAGCTTTAGTTGTAGCTTCTATTTAGCATCAATCCCCCGAGACATGCCATTAACATGAATCATTTTTGAAAGTGTTTGGTGCAATATGAACTCCTTGTTGAGTCAATCACTCATCGCAATGGAAAGAAATGACGACCTTCTCAGAAATACCCATCACGGTTAAATAACCAAGGACAGGACTCAACGGTCAGGGACTTCTGATTGGGGTGCTCTCATTGACTTAATCATCACCCCCAAAGTGGAAGATGGGGAGTCAGTGCAGGTTCAAAAGTTAAAAGGAAAAAAGAGGGACAGGAGACAGGAACAATGCTAATCCAACCATATTTTATCAGAGAATTGGTTTATTGCTACTTTTATGGTTATTTTTACAGCAGGATCTTCACTGGCTATCATCAATACTATTTGAATGCATTTTTCTCTAACACTATTTTAAACTTTCATGTTTTCTTTTTCAAGAAAAGTTCATTGGTTACCTTCTCTGACTTCTCTGCTATGCACCCCACCAGTTTTTTCTCAGTTCCAACTCTGTGTTCAGCTGCTTAGTTATAGAGATCTGGAGGTCTCATGACTGACTAAATAAAGGTTCTGAAACAATTAAGTATAATAACCACTGGCAATAAGATTTTTCCATGGTTTATACCAACTATTGACATATTTTTAAGTTATAAACCAGTACAGTAATATATGCTATGCTGGTATGTTGCCTTTCTTTCTTTGCTTATGTCTAGGTTTGGCCTCTAAATCCTCCCTTCACCCCAGGTTTCCTAGTTCTTCCTCAGATGAATAAATATAAAGATATTATGTACAATGATTAGGGAACAACATACAGCTATAGTCTAAGGCCAAGGTTGGAAAACTGCAGCCCACTAGTCAAATATGGCCTGCTGACTGTTTTTGTAAATAAGGTTTCTTTGGAACACGGCACACTCATCCATTTATGTATCGTCCATGGCTGCTTTAACTCTATAGCAACAGTTGAATAGTTGCAATAGAGAGTTTATGACCCTCAAAAACTAAAAGATTTACTATCTGGCACTCTACAGGAAAATCTGCTGACCTAAGTTGTAACTATTCAAACATATTCTAGTTACTAAGTAAGCAATAATGATAATTTTATTTACTGGGTTTTTCTTAAACTAGATGGCCAAATTGTTGAGAAGAATACCAGCAAATTTTAGGAGAAAACTGAAAGAGATAACTTCTAACTTCACTTTGATTATTGGGATCTATGCTTTCTGGTATCCTTTCAGCTATTTTTTCCTATTTAAATAGGTTCTCTCTAAATTATAATATGTGAAATTTTCTCTCTCTCTCTCACTCTCTCTCTCTCTCTCTCTCACACACACACACACACACACACACACACACACAAATTTGGTGGGGGGACAATCCCAATATTTAAGTTTTTGTCTAATTGTTCTTGTATAAACTGACAACATTTAATTTAGTTAAGATTTGCCAATTTTTTAGGAAAAAATGTAATCTGTTTTTGTTGAAATTTTTGTTTGGATAAATTTTGAGATTGAATAATTTTTCTTATGTTCTTGTTTTGATTCCTTTGTGAATTCTCTTCACATCATTTACTTTTCAAAATAGGCTTTTGTTGATATTCTTGATGAAATTGGCTATACTTTTTATTTGTATAATTCTAGTCTGAATATTTCAATCACAATTTATACTCCTACCAGTTTAGCCTCTTATGTAAGAGAACATACAGAGTGCCCTGAGTATGTGGTACAATAGCTTCTATGTGTTTTATGACTTTAGAATATAAAGAAGTACCTACGACAGCAAAAATTACAAAACAACAAGTAAGTTGACACTTTTAGGAAAGAAAAACATGTTAAGAATTAGGATTTTGTATCTTAAAATAAAGGCAAATGTTTCTAATTTACTGAAATTATGGCAAATAGCCTTTCAACCAAACAAGGAATTTAAAGTTATGTATAGTACTTCTCATTGTTTGAACTTTTCTTCTTTTTTCTTAAATGCAAAAATGCTTTAGGGTTTATGTGATTTTTATTTGGTACAATGCAGTATAATTGAATGAAATACTTACTTCCAGATGATAGATGTCTACTGAGAAGAAAGTGCTTTCTTTAAATTATATCTGACTTATGAAGATAAATGGCTTGTTAGCATAAGTAGTTTTATATCTAGTCAATTCTAAAGAGACTGAGACTAAAATATCTAGCTATTCCAGAATATTTATGATGAGTGAGTGAGTGTGTGTGTGTATGCATGTGTGTAGCATGACAAAAGGCTGTGTAAACGGATGCACATACTCATGCTCGCATATATACTTCAGAGTATGTAATGCTCCAAGATAAAAATAACCCTTTGTATTATTACTACAAGATTTTTAAAAAGAGAGAGAACTAGAGTGTGAGAGAGCATACACATTTGTAAAGAACAAGTATCAGAGTTCTCTGTTGTTCACTCTGGATGAAAAAATAGACAATAGAAAAAAATTACCGGAATGACAAAGAAAGAATATTTTACCTTAGAGTTCATGTTGAGATGATTTATCATTTAAATGCAAAGTCAAAATAAAGATATGCTCATTTGTAAAATGCCTCAGGGTTTTCCACATACAAATCCCCATTAAAGCACTTTTGAAGATAGCTTTTTAGAACGTATAGAAAGAGATTCAGACAGATGCTGTAAAATATATGCAACATAAGAATAAAAATAGAATTTAGTAAAGTTTATTGTTTTATAAAGTGTAAGCAACCAACCCAAATTATATTCAAAACAAAGTAGAATTAAAGTCTAGATCATCACTCTCCAACAGAAGTGTCTAAGATGATGGAAGTGTTTTATATACATGCCACATATAGCTACTGAACACTTGAAAAGTGAATTTTTTACCTTATTTAATTATGATTAACAAGTTTAAAATTAAATAGCCACATGCAACTAATGTCTACTACCAGATAATATGAACGTAGTGAGGTTGGAAGAGGGTCCTGATATGAGAGACCAGAGTGAGATAAGATCACAGAAGTGTACTTATCCGCTTCAAGAGAAAAATGAGAAACCGGTAAGTTTAAGGTATTACTAAAAAAGAATAAAATTTAAGCATATCTTAAAAGTTAGGGGTAAACAAATTAAGACCCAAAACAGGATGTGTTATTTTCAAACCAGCAGATGGAAGTTCAATCAACTTATATAGAAAATAGAAAAGAAAATGAAGAAACAAGAAAGTATAGTAAATATAAGTAATTAAATGTCAAAAAATTTCATGATATCAAATTATTAAATATAATAAATTCAAGTAAATATAAAGTTTAAACCTACCATTTAAAGTGAAAGATTTCAGTCTACATTAAAAAAATTTATTTGTATATTATCTACAAGAGGCATAGTTAAAACAATAATATTATTCATATAGTTTGAAAATAAAGTGATAAAGAATGCCAGATAGATAAATATAAATCTAAAGTAAGCTAGCACAACAATTTTAATATCAAACAATATAGAATTTAAGGTTAAAATTATATAAGTAAAAGAAGGATGTTAGGAGAAAAAACTAGTAGATTAAAAAGTCACAACTGGTATCAAGAATCACAACGGGGAAAGGATAATTTCTTCAGCAAGTGGTGCTAGAAAAACTGGATATCCACATGCAGAAGAATGAAATTGGGTCCTATCTTTAAAACACACATACAAATCAATAAAAAATAGTTTAAAACTTAAACATAAGACTCAAAACTAAAATTCCTAAAAGAAAACATAGGAGAAAATTTTATGACAATAGTCTTGCAATGAATTAATGGTTATAACATCAAAAGGACAAGCAACAAAAGCAAAAAATAAAGAAGTGGGACTACATCAAATTAAAAAACTGCCCAGCAGAGGAAACAATCAACAGATTAAAAAGGCACCTTACAGAATGGGAGAAAATATTTGCAACCATTTATTGGACAGCAGGTTAATTTTCAAAATATAAAGAAACTTCTACAACTCAAAAGCAAAAGTACTAACAATCTGATTTTATACATGAGCAAAAGACTTGAATAGACATTTCTCCAAAGAAGACATAAATGGCCAACAAATTTCTAAAAAGATGCTCAGTGTCACTAATCATCAGGGAAATGCAATCCAAAACCACAATGAGATCTCACCTCACATCTGTTAGGATGGTTATTAAAAAAAACATCAAAAACAAAACCAAAAGCGAACAAAACAAAAACAGCGTTTCTGAGAATGTGGAGAAAAGGGATCCTTGTTCACTGTCACTGAGAATGCAAAATGGTACAGCCATGACGGATAATAGTATGGGAGTTTCTCAAATGATTAAAAATAGAATTATCATATAATCCAGCACTCCCACTCATACGTACTTATCCAAAAAAACTGAAATTGGAATTTCAAAGAGATATTACCACTCTGTGCTAATTGCAGCACTATTTATAATAACCAAGATATGGAAACAAACTAAATGTCTAACAGCAGATAAATGGATTTAAAAATTCTGATATAAACATAATGGAATATTACTCAGCCTTAAAAAAAGAAATCTTGTGATGTGACAATATGGGTGAAACTTGAGAACATTATGCTAAGTGAAATAAGGCAAAGATAGACAAATACTAAATAATTCCACTTATACAAGATATCTAAAATAGTCAACTCAGTAGAAGTAGAGAGCAGCATAGTGGTTGCCAGGTGTAGGGGAAGGGCAAAATGTAGAGCTTCTAATTAATAGGTATAATGTTTCAGTAATGCAAAATGAATTACTTCTTGAGATCTTCTGTACAACTTTGTGCCTATAGCTAACAATGCTATCTTGTACACTTAAAAATCTGTTAAGAGGGTAGATCTTGTGTTTTTTCTTAGCACAATAAAATAAAAACAAAGAAGTTATAATGATTATTATAAGCATATATACAGCTAAACTAGGCCTTGAAATACAAAAAGCAACAAATGATATACTCCAGTAATGACCACACCTAGTACTCAGATCTTGGTTTCTAATACAGTTCTCCAATAAAAGGAAGCAGGGCCCTTATAGAAATGACTTATTCTAGGACTGGGGCAAGAAATACACAAGATAAGCCTGAAGCATGTTGCAGTGCCAGAAAGTAAAAAAGTGCTTTAAAAAAATCTCCCAAACCAAAAGGAAAGAAAAAAACCTACTCACATGGTTGTAAGCATGTCAGGGGCACAGGAGCCAACTGAAAGAATATCCAATGGTCAAATCTGGAACAATGTGAACAATAAAAATAAATAAAGTAATATTAGATTATCACACAAAGTATAAAATAAATATGAGTTTATACTGATATAAATAAATGTTTGAATAATTAAGAGGAGAAGAAACACTTGTCCATGCAGAACAATTCCAATAATTTATATAGGAATTCTACCCTAAAGAAAGGAAAGTATAATTCCTCACATTATATACGAACTGCACATAATGACTTTTTCCTAAAGTGTGCAATATGGAAAGAGAGGGGAAAGGGATAATGCTAATGGAAAAACCTGACAAACTACTTCAGCCAGGTGGTCAATGTCCATATTGATAGTCATGAATCATGTTGATAGGATGTGATGAAAATGTCACTTTACACTGTAATCTCCCTCCAAAAACCTCATAACCTCAGACTGATGGGACAAAGTCAAGTAGAGAGACACCAAAACTGTACAGGTCATCAAAAGCAAGCAAAGTCTGAGAAACTGTCAGTCTAGAGGAGCTTAAGAAAATATGACAAATAAATGTAGTGTGGTATTCTGGATGGAATCCTGGAACAACAACAACAACAAAAAGACATTAAGTAACAATTAAGAAATGCTCTATAAAGTATTCAGTTAATAATAACACATCAATAGTGGTTCATTAATTGTAATAAATGTACCATGCTAATGTACGATGTTAATATTAAGGGAAACCACACACAGGGGTATATGGGAGCACTCTTACTATCTTCTCAATTTCTTCTGTAAATCTAAAACTGTTTCTAAAACATAAAGTCTATTTTAAAAAGCAACAAATAACAGGATTACTGAAAGAAACAAATAAATAAAACATTTACTCTGGAATTTTTAACACATTCAGGGAAATTATAGATTACACAGACAGATATTAACCAACACATGCATGCATGATAAAAAGGAATGTACATTATTTTTTAGCAAACATTGAATATTCATAAAAATGTGGCAATATGCTGGCTACATATAATCAATCTCTAAATGCTGGCACAGCTCAGGACTCACCTCGAGACCACCTCACCTATCTCTTCCTTTGTGTATTCTTCTCCCTGTGTGACTTCATCTATTTCTTCTTGTCTTTAAATACCAGTCATGTGCTGATTATGGGCAGCTGGGATCTCTTCTCTAAACTCCAAATTTATATATCTGTAGTTGATATCTGTACTTATTTTTTTCTAATAGACATCTTGAACTTGGCATGTCTGCAAACCAAACATCTACTTTTCCCCTATAAACCTGTAATGACAACATCATTCTTCCAGTTGCTTGGACAAAAAGCAAAACAAAATAAAACAAACTAACTAACTGACACCTTTTACTTTGCCTACACCATGCAATGCTGTTGGCCCTAACTTTAAATATTAGTGGCATACTGAAGTTTCGCAACCAAAGTGGATCCTTTTTTTTCTTTTTTAACAGCACCTCATCTATGTGTCAAAAGTATTTTCAGTAATAGTCATGAGGTAAAAAGATAATAATAATTATGAAGTAAAAATAATAATAATGATGACCAGAAAAGAAATGCAAACTGATTTTTTTCATTTATTGAACTTCATATATAGAATTATGCCAGAAAAAATAAATATTTCAAGTCAAAAAATAGAGAACAAAGTAAAAATTACAGTACAAAAAAATGAAAAAAAGTAATGGATTAAATAATACTACTTCATTTACTATTTTTATAAAAAAGATAAAGAATTTCTACCTATTTGTTTTTTATATTAATGAAGTTTTTGTGTCTCAACTTCTGCAAACTTGTCAGTATCGACAAAATAGATTTTCTTCATGTTTCTGTGTTTAATAGAGTCAGATTCATCAATCTGCCTTCATAGTTGATCATAGAAAACTCTAAAAATTTAAATTACATGAATTAATAAATACACAAATGGTTACAAAAGCTCTTAAAGATAATAAAATCCCATTTCACAATGAAACCCAGGAATTTTAAATGAAAAAATGTCAAGTGGTCATATTGAGTGACAGAATTAAAGTAAATCAAGTTCCGTTTCTTCATCTTTATGATTGCTGCACATTGTTTATTTTAAATCTATTGCTAAATTGTAAAGATAGGTGCTATACTCCCACTCCAATCCCTTTTGGAGATAGGAAGTGTGCCTAAGTGAGCACAAGTGATTCCTAAACACTATGCAAAACCAGAGCAGGCAGGTGACTCCATCTGACAGTGGAGCTGAGGGTACGCTGATGGATAATGTTTATTAAAGGATAAAAAAATCAAAATATGCTAAATTGAACTTCACATATATATTATTAAAACTCTGCAGGAACTACATAAATTCTTTAGAACTTAAAATAATAAAAGATTCTCTTCTCAGGGAAAGATTTTATCATTGGCTTTGTTTAAAATTGCAGGTTCCTGGTGATGGTGACGATAAAGAGCAGACTAACTTTTAGTTGCTTTTAATGTCATTTTTTAATTCTGTACAGACACCTATTGCCTATACCTGGAGCAGATGTTTTCACAGCACTACTCTTGGATACTAGTACAAATTATATCTAGAATCCAACTTTTCTCCACCCCTACTGCTACCAGCTCAGTCAAGGAAGCTATCATTTCTTACCAAGAATATTTCAATTGCCTTATAATTTTATAGAGGAACTCATTACTTAAGACTTTTACCTCTCCCTCTTCTATTCTGAATACAGCAACTAAAATGATCTAATGAAAGTTAGCTCAGTCACCCTTTTACTCAAACCCTCAAATGGCATTATATTGCTTTTAGAGCAAAACACAATAAAAGGACAGCCACAAACTAGGAGAAAATATTTCCAAGTTACACAACAGAGAAAGAACTGGTGTCCAGAATATATAAAGAATTCTCAGAATTTCATTGTACGAAAACTACCCACTAAAAAAGAGGCAAGTTCACCAAAGAAGATATACAGATAGCAAATAAGCTTATGGAAAAATACTTGACATCATTAGTCATCATAGAAATGAGAATTAAAACTGTAATGTGATATCACTCAATATCCGTTAGAATCTGGATGACCATCGTCAGAGTCAGCAAGAATGTGGAGCAACTGGGACTCTCACACACTCTTGGTAGGGATGTAAATGGGTATCACTACTTTGGAAAATAGTTTGGTAGTTTCTTAAAACAGATAAACATATATCTACCATTTGATCCAGGCATTCCACTCCTTGCTATTTACCTAAGAGAAATGAAAATGTATGTCCATACAAAGACTTGTACATCACTGTTTATAGTAGCTTTTTTTGTATGAGCCAAAAACCGGAAGCAGCTCAGTGTCTACCAAGAAGTGAATGGATAAACAAATGGTAGAGTTTATTCACATGATGGAATACTAGTCAGCAATAAAAAGGAATAAACAATCGAAAAATATAATAATATGGATGAATCACAAAATAATTATGCTAAGTGAAAAAAAAAGCCACACAAAAAAAGAGAACATATTGTATGATGCCATTTGTATAAAATTCTAGAAAACATAAACTAATCTACAGTGACAGAAAGCAAATCAATAGTTTCCTGGCTATGGGATAGGGCTCCCGTGCAGACTCTCTACTTTCTTCTGGGGCTTCAACACTTGCTATAACCAATACAACCTCTGTCGTTGCCATCCCTACCACCAACCTGGGCCCAGCTGACACCTTGGCCCCAACAGCACCCCAAACTGCCCCAAGCAAATTGCTATGTATGTACCATAGTCATGAGCCTGAGTGCATCCTTGTGTGGGCTGCTGAAGGCCTCCATTGCAGTTGGGTATATCTCTTCTGTTCATATACATGCTACATTGTCTCATCTGACTTAACTGACAACGTGCAAGTTCAAAGATTAAGTGATTAAGAATTTCAAGATGGTGATAGGAGAGCATTAAACCAAATGGGCAGATTTTCTCAACTATAGAAGTTGCACTCATGAAGCCATCCTGGATCTTGTGATGTGAAGAAAATATACTCATCATGCATTCTTATGTAAGAATTAACTAGTGCAACCATTCTGGAGAGGACCTGGTGTTATTTAGTCAGATGTAGAGATTCAACAACCCAGTAATTCCACTCTGCTTATATAACCCAGAAAACATTTACTCCAGGAGCATAAAAGGGCATGTATGAGGATGCTCATTAAAGAACAGGAAGAAAGTGAGACATCTACCACCAAGGAATGAATGAATGAATGAATGAATGAATGAATGACAGTAAAGGAGTCATGCTATGAAATAATTAGAAGCATTGAAGTAGATAAGTGGTTCTCATCCTGGCTGTTCACCTAAGGAACCTTTAAAAATTCTTAATGCCTAAGCC
The DNA here is from genome assembly GCA_004027375.1 of Macroglossus sobrinus. Taxonomy (NCBI): domain Eukaryota; kingdom Metazoa; phylum Chordata; class Mammalia; order Chiroptera; family Pteropodidae; genus Macroglossus; species Macroglossus sobrinus. Next base: position 175,083 of record PVKZ01000971.1, read on the forward strand.
CCTGAATTAATTGATCTAGAGTAGAGGGTAGAGATTAATATTGTTTCATAGCTCTCTAGATAATTTCAGAGTTGAAAACCATGGAATAAGATGGACATACAACAATGTACATACATATTTAAAAATTTAAGATTTATCTTATACATTTTACATTCTTTAAAAGTGGAACAGGAAATGTAAATGTCAAGGACACATATAAAGACGTATATGTTTTTTATTTAGATGTTTTTTATATATATCCAAAAAACATGTATAAATAGGGTAGAGTGATTGTCAGAGAAAAGTAGAGAATTATAAGGATGTGCTGAATATCAATGGAGGGAATAAATGAGAAAGATTTATCTAAATCGATGATGAAGTTTAGTTTTCCAAATCTAGATGTAAAATAAGTAATAATACTTACTAAGAACTGGCTGTATTCAATACATTCTTCTTTCTAAGCACTTTAATTGTGTTATTTTATTTAATTTTCACATGACCATGAGATAGGTACTATCATTATCTTATTTTTACAGATGTGGAAATAGAAGATCAGAGGAACTAAATAATTCAAGCAAGATCACAAAGCTTGGTGGCCGAGCTCTGGGAGATCCCAGGCAGAGGGCGCTAGAGGTTTGCTCTTAACCACTCTGATTTACTGTTTCTCCTAACAAAGATGTGGAAAAGGAAAGTCAGAGACAGGCACTGACACAGAGAAAGGAAAAGAAAAGAGACAGAGAGACATCCTGAAGCTGAAGGTCTATGCGATAGCTATTTTAAAAAGTTATTGATCCAAACTTATAACTGAATTGGCACTAGCCGTAGATGATCATTAAAAACAGCAATTTTTTTTTCTAATTTTGATTTTATTCTTTGAAACAGCATTTTTTTAATTCTCACCTTTTCCTTACTATCAAAAACAGAAATCTTGGGCAAACCTAGGTTACTTCTTAACTTAGGTTAGACACACAAAGATAAAAGTTGAAAAATATGCCTCAAGACAAAAAAGAATTATGAGAAAATAGCAATGGTATAAGCATTATGGGTAGAAAGATCAAAAATCAATGAAAGATTAAAAAAAAAGAAAGAAAGACATTCATTTGACAAGAATACCACAGAGATGACATGCTGTTTCCAGTATCATTTAAGGAAACATATGATATCAATATATTTTATTGCTGGTGATTTGAACCTTCATCATTGCAATTAAAGTACTATCTGTTGGGCTTCTCCATTGTAAAGTTCCTGTTTTTCCCTTTGTATAATTATTGGGGAGGAGATGCCTTGAGATTATAAAAATATCCTGTTTCTGCTCAAATGTTCACCCTCTTTTTCTAGCATTCATCAGTGGATCTTGTGTGTTCCAAGTCAAGCTGTTTCATTCATTCATTCATTCATTCATTCATTCATTTACATCAGTGTTGCCTCATGGGTGGATATATATTTTAGCCTATAGATTATATTCCAATTCATTTGTGCTTTTCTGTTGAAATTGTTCCAACTTTGGGGTTTGGGAGTTCTTCTCAGCTGTTCCCTGTACCCTTTCTATGTGCCACTTCCTAGATTTCTGGCACCACAAGATGCACCAGGCTCAGATAGTGTTTTCTGAGCCCTAGACCTGAAATAAACTACATTCTAAGGTATCTAGAATTCCTTTATTTCAAAACCAAGAACTGGGAGCTGGATATGTTTGTAACTACCAAAGTATAGCTGCTTCTAGATATCTCTGTAGGCAGAACTAGAATATGTATGTGTATACTAATCCATGACAATGCACACAACTGTGTTAATATTGGTACCTGTCTGAATATACAATAATAATAATAAACTTATGTTGATACTGCCTGATCCAATATAACTACATTGAGATTATTTTAGATTTTTTTCATTCCTAATTGTAACTTCGAAGTTTTTCCAACAGTGAGAAACCTACAATATATCTACTTATTGAATTCTGCTATATTCATAAAGTAGTTTCAGAATTCTCAACACCTAGGCATGTCAAAAAAAAATACTACCTAAAATATAATCATGTACAGTTCTTTTTGTACTTTATTTTATACCATCTAGTCTGGCTTCTTTCACTTAGCAAAATATATTCAAGATTCATTCAGGTTGTTTAATGTATCAATAATTTATTACCTCTTAATGCTGGGTATTGCTTCTGCATTGTATAGGTATACCATTCTGCTTCCCCATTCATCAGTTGAAGGGTGTCAGCATTGTTTCTATTTTAAGGCAATTATAAATAAACATTCACATGTAGGTTTTCATGTGAATGTTTTTATTTCTTTTGGGGGAATACATAGGAGTAGGTCTGCTAAATCATATGTTAAGTATATGTTTAAATTTTTAAGAGATTGCCAAAGTGTTTTTCAAAATAGCCATACCATTTTGCTTTCTCATCAACTGTGTATCAATATTCCAGTTGTTCTATATCCTTACCAGTACTTGGTATTATGTTTTAACATTCTAGCTACTTAATAGATATGTATCTCATTGTGATTTTACTTATACTTCCTTAACTTATACTTCCTCAACATGATTAATGATGTTGACAATCTTTTTATATGTTTATGTGCCATTTGCATACCTTTTTTGATAAAGCCTGTCCAGATCTTTTGTGCATTTTTAAAGGGGTTGTTTGATTTCTTATTTTCAGTTTTGAGAGTTTTAAAAAAAGTATTCTAGATACAAGTTATTTCTCAGAAATATGATTTGGTTTGCAAATATTTTCTACTTGTTCATGGCATATCTCTTCATTTTCTTAACAGTGCCTTTGGATTAACAAAAAATTTGTTTTTAATAAGTACAATTTATTATTTTTTAAATAATTTTTTGACTCATGCATTTGGTACTATATCTAAAGAACTCTTTGCTTAGCTCAATGTCACAATTATTATTTCTTTCCCTGTTTTTTAAATAAGTTTTTATAATTTTATATCTAGCTCTATGATCCATTTTGAATTAATATGTATTAAGATATGAGGTATAAATAGAAGTCATTTATTCGCATATGTATATCTAGTTGCTAGTTGCTCCTATAATATTTTTTGAAAAGATTATTTTTTCTCTATTGAATTATCTTTGCACCCTTGTAAACTATCAGTTGACTATATTTGTGTGAATTTATTTCTGGGCTCTCGGTTCTGTTGCATTGATCTCATGTCTATATCTTTGCCAGTACCACACTGTCTTGATTACTATAGTAAGTCTTCAAATCAGACAGTCCTCCAAATTCATTTTTCTTTTTCATAATTGTTTTGACCATTCTAGTTCTATTACCATTTTTTTCACACAAATTCTAAAACTGACTTTCCAATATCTACAAAAACCTGTGAGGTTCATATTAGGGTTGTGTTGAATCTACAGATCAATTTAGGTTGAATTGATATTTTAACACTATTGAGTCTTCTAATCCACAAATATCTCTCCATGTGTTTTGGTCTTCTTTTATTTATTTTATCAGTGTTATACCAATCTTGAATTTTTTTGAGATTTATATCTAAATATATCAATTTTGTAATTGCGTTTTTAATTTCTAATTTCATTGTTCATTGCTACTATACAAAAATACAATTTATTTTCTATTATTGATTTTGTATTTTGCAACTGTGCTAAATTCAATTATTAGTTCTAGTTTTGTAACTTTGTTGAGATTTTCTGCGCAACTAATCATGTTTTCTGTAAGTAGACACAGTTTATTTCTTTTTCTGTTATTATACCTTTTTTTTTCTTTTCATACTATACTGGCTAGGTCTTCCAGTAAGATGTTAAAGAAAATGGTAAAAGAGGATATCCTTGTCTTCTACCCATTTTAGGGAGAAAGCATTCAGTTTTTTACTAAACGATGTTAGCTATAGGTTTTGTGTAGATGCCTTTTATAAGGTTAAGGAAGTTCCCTTCCTTTCCTAGTTTGCTAAATGTTTTTTATCCTGAACTAATGTTGAAACTTATCAAATGCTGTTTCTGCATCTGTTGAGGTAATCATTTATATTTTCTATATTGGTCTGTTAATACGGTGAATTACATTGATAGATTTTTTAATGTGGAAGTAGCTTTGTATTTTGTGTATAAACTGATTTGTTAGTCATATATTAACCTTTTATATTTTTCTGGGATTGATTAGATAATATTTTATAGATGACGTTTGTATTCTCATTTATGAGAAATATTGTTCCTCTTAGTTTTCTCTTTTTATAGTGACTTTGTCTAGTTTTAGTATTGACGTAATACTGACCTCATAAGATGAGTTTGGAATTTTTGCCTTCTTTGCCATTTTCTGGAACAGATTTTGTATCATTTTGTATCAAATAATTAGTGTCATATTTTCTTTAAGGTTTGGTAGAGCTCACCCATAAATTCTAGGACAAGAGTTTTCTTGGTTGGAACATTTTAATTACGAATTTAATATTCTTTCTAGATATGGGCTATTCTAGTTATCTACTTATTTCTTGAGCAAGTTTTGGCATCTAGTGTATTTCAATGAACTGGTTCAGTTTATCTGAGTTTTAGAATTTGTGGGCATAGATTTGTTTACAGTCTTTCCTTATTATTATTTTTATACTTCCGTGGGATCTATATAATGTTTCTCTCATCTTTCATTTTCGATGTTAGTAATTTGTTTTTTCTCTATGTTTCTTGGTTAGTCTAACTAGAGGTTTACTAATTTTGTTATTATTTTTTTAAATAAAGTTTTTTATTTCACTTTTATTGATTGATTTTTCTATCATCAATTTCACTGATTTCTGCTTTTAGTATTTTCTCTGTTTGCTAGCTTATGGTTTAATTTGATCTTCATTTTCTAGTCTGTTGAAGAGGAAGCTTAGATAACACATTTGTGACATTTACTCTTTTTAAATAAAATTTTATGCTATAAATACTTCCTTGCAAGCACTGCTTTAGTCTTATCCAACAAACATTGATATGTTTAATTTTTATTTTAATTGAGTTATATTTTCAACTTTCTTGATATATCCTCTTTGACTTATTAGTTATTAAGAACTGTCTTTGTTAAAATTTTACAAATATTTAGAGATTTTCCAGGTATATTTCTGCTATTGATTCCTAGTGTGTGTGTGTGTATTTTTAGAAAAATAAAACATTTATTAATTCTTCAAATACTATGTATTTACAAAAGTACAAAATAAAATCTAACACATTCCACAAAGATACTAAAAAACAACCCAGAATATGAGTTATGTTTCTGCTAAAATGACAAGTAATCCTTGAGATAACCAAATGGTGATTGTTCAGTATTTGTTTTCTAAATAAGTATTGTACTAAAAACTTATGTAATTTTGCACCTTATTTTAAAGTATATAAATATATAATGATTGTATATGTATATAGTGATTGCTTTTATGTTAAAATTTAATTTAAAATTAAAAGGCATTGAAGATGAAAACATATACCACAATTCACAAATATATTTAAACTATTTGAACAGAAACATACTATAGATTCGTATAAGACTGATCTAGTGAGACAATAAGAGAAATATAAAGAAAGAGAAAACTAAGAAATAATGTTTGAAGTACCCTATATAGGCTTTTCTTTTTATTTTTTATTTTTCAATTAGAGTTGACATCCAATATTATTTTATATTAGTTTCAGGTGAACAATATAGTGGTTACACATTTATATAATTTGTGACGTGATCCCCCTGATTACTCTAGCACCCATGTGGCACTATACATAGTTATTACAGTATTATTGACTGTATTCCCTATGCTGTAGTTCACATCCTCATGACTATTTTGTAACTACCAATTTGTACTTCTTAATCCCTTCACCTTTTTCACCCAGCCTCCCAACCTCTCCCCAATCTGGCAGCCATTAGTTTGTTCTTTGTATCTCTGTATCAAACATTTAAATTACCTCTCAGTTCCAACATCATTTTTATATTTAAATCTGTTTCTGTTGATTGCTTTTCTCTTGGCAGTGATTTATTTTATCTTGCCTTTTTTATGTCTTGTGATTTTTTTTTTGTTAGAAATGGGACATCTTGTGTTGGACAAGAGAAACAAAGGTAAATAGCATTTATGCCTACAAATGGTCATGATGCCATTGTTCTACTAAGACTTTTTTTTTCTTGCTAATTCTTTATTTTGCGTGTTTAAGTTATTCCTGCCAAAAGTTGGGATGTATTCCAGGTCTATTGTTACTATGGTTATCCTCAGTGCTCTACAGGCTTCAAATTCCTCTGGTGGTACTTTGTGTTTTATGGGGGGAGCTGGTTTGCCAGTAGGTTTTATTTAATGTCTGCTTCATCCTCAACATTAGGTCTTCCCTTTGCACTGTGCCTCAGATAGTATCTGTCTCCATATTCTTAACAGTTCCACCAATATCTTGTTACTATGTTTTCAGATTGTGTTTGTTAGCCTGTGTTATGAATCAGTCTCAATCATAGACAAGTACTGTGTCTGTTGGTCTCAGGTATAACCCTCCCAATACTTCTCTCCATTCCTCAACTTAGGTCCAAGGCATATTCCTGATCTTTCCCCAGTGGTCGAAGATTTTATTTTCTTTTCTCTTCCTAGATTACAATGGGCTTTAACCATTTCCCTCGGAGTGAGTGTTGGTTGTCTTTAACCTCATAAATTATAGCTTTTTTTCCATAGGAGAAATAGGAGAGAAGGTTGGGGTTGGACACGTGCTTTTCTCACAATGGCCGCTGTTTTCCTTACCTAGGCCTGCATGCTTTCTTGGGACTTTCACTAGTTCTTTTTGTGAGATTATGATCAAGTCTTTGGAGGAAATCTTGAAAAGGGTAGGAACTCCTGTTATCTTCATCTTCTAAGGCTCCACAAACCCACACCAGCCCCTACTCAGCTTTTACTCAGCTTATTCTAGCTTAATTCTTCTTACCAGTTTTCATCTGTATCTATCCCAGGTAAGAAGGTACAGTAAGTCCTCAGTTAACATTGTCTATATGTTCTATGACTCTAAGCTAAATGACATATAACAAAAACAATTTTACCATAGCTTAATTAGTATAAATAAGAATTAAGTTCTTACGGCATCTTATCAATATAATAACAAACCAACATTGAATGAAATGGCATTATTCAAGGACCTCTGTACTCAAGTCACATCTATCCCTACCTGCATCTATCTGTCGTTAGATTTTGGCTGATTGGTTTCCAACAACACCAGCTTTCTAATATATTTCAGAAAAGTCAAGAAGTTGCCACTTGTTTGGCTTTTTTCATTTTTGTTGTAAACTCTGGAGCATAGCTTGTCCTATCCTTTTATATCTCAAGTGGAAACTAGAAGTTTCTTGAAACTTTTGAAATAATTTCTAAAGTTAGGTTTAGATCAAGGTGGGTAAGGCTACTAGGAAGATAACATTTTCAAATGTTGGAGAGTTAAGTTCCATAGAGCTAGAGGACTAAGGCCACTGCTGTACTTTTTCTTTTAAAAAATAAGAAGGTTCTTCCACAGACAAGTGTTATCCTTTTGTCCTTCAAATATAAAAGATTATAAGACATATTTCATTGCAACATTATAAAAAGAGGAAAGAGTAAGACTAATTCAGTGTTTAACACAGGAAAGCAGAGATAAAGTCCTTGAAGAAATCAATTCCTTTCTTTATCTACGATGATGTCAAATGTTGAACTGTCCCTGGTTTTGTCTTGCACCTACTATTATTTACTTTCTCCTTGTATATTCCAATCACATCAAAACTGTTATTGTCATGTAAAGTTTCATGTTAATGTCACAGAGCTGAAAGAGACAATTTTCACTGTATATTACATCTATATTACATTGATCATTGTCTTCACAAGATCCATTAGACAGCTGTCTTTCATGGTTCCTCTTGTTTCTTGCATTTTCTTTAATCAGAATGTAGAATCTTCCATATTAGATGAAATGATTCCACTTTGCTTTCATATGTGTGACTCCACCGACCGCAGTATTCATCAATTAAAATGCCCATTAATTATAAGACCTCACTTCTTAGAAGACATTCTCTTGACCCTATATTGCCTCCAGTATACTTCTTGGGTCTTCTCTCAACCTTATATAAACAGTACTTTTCCTGAGAGAAATTCTGGAAATTATTTTTTTCCCATATTATTAGAGATATATGCCAAGAAATAGGGATTTTAGAAGAAAAAAAAAGTGACTTCTTTTATTATCCCCCAGGATCTCTGGCTTACACAAATGAAATACCTCTTTGTGAAGGAAATACTTTCTGACATGATATGCATGTTCTGACAGCTGGCTCAATATCAAGCTCACCTGTTGGGAGTTGAGGGCTTGATCTATGTGTGAGGGTTTGATGAGCATCACTAATTCATACATGAAGTGTGCCATCTGATAGATGAAACAGTCTAGTTTAAAATTGTCCTGATGCTCATCATTATAGGGAATGATTTGCTTGCAAAAACTTTTATTGATGCATAGCCACCCGACAGCCCCCACATCCTGCCTTCTCTCAACAGTTTGAAGTTTTGGGGGTCCTTTGTACTCTTCTGTACAATATCCTTTGTGCTCTTTAGGAGGAAAATGTTACAAATACACAAGGTAAAAATAGCTTAGCAAAAGGTAACGACTGACATTCAATGTTAACAGCCTTTCCTTCCTTTTACATCTTGCAAAAGCTATAACACTGCATCATTGGCCCAATGACATACCCCAAAGCATTTGAATTTTTTAAAGAAGGTCTTGGGATAAAAGAAAGTCATTCTGCATCATCACTTGGGATTGTGGTATTTAAAGGTCATCAGAAAAGCATCTTCCTGACACATAACGTCAATGGCAACCTCTTGGTATATGAGCTGATGATATGTTGTTAAAAGCATTGTGTGACAAATGGAAATAAGAATGTTTGTAATCAAATATTTTCTGCTGCTTGTACAAATAGAAAAGATAAGGTTCACGATATTTATTCTTCTGTCTCCTAGTATATGTGCACATTCTTATCAGAGTTTTATCATTATAGAGGTATCTCCTATAAAGATATAATAACCTTGAGTAGAGTTTTTAACCACCAGTAATATAAATTTTAGTGTTTGTGGCCAATGTTAGAAAGAATAGTAAAATATATTTCTGGAATTAGAGTAACAAAGAAAAAATTAAATTAAAAGAATAATCAAGTATCTGTGTAGGGTCACATGTGATTGTGTGGGCCTTCCTGTGGGCCTCTGGATGATATAACATTGCTTGTAAAAAATTATCTGTAAGCAGATTTACTTTTGTGAAATAATAAATGATAGAAATTTTTAGATGATCTTTAAACATAAATCTAAGAATATCAGAAATATAGCAAAAGGAAGAGGTAATTATTATATAATCTAGGATAAGTTAAATATAAATATTTTCACTGAATCTTCTCTAAGCAAAATTTTATATTTTGTAAGTTCTATGTTACATATAATATAGTTTATTTCTCCAGATAAAATTAGGTTGCAATGGGAAGGTTGTGAGAGCTTGCTCTACAAGGGCCATCTGAGCAAATTAAAATAGTTTTGTCTCCATGATTCAAAATTTCCCAATGCATAAGTTATTTAAACTCTCTGTATTGAAAACAATATTTGAAATATAAAACATTTAAATTGGATTTTGATTGTCAAGGACAGCTTTAGTTTTGAAAACTCTGCAGTTCAATTATAATCCAAAATATCATTTATTATCCATTATTTGACATTTGGTATCAAAGTATTTGGCATTTTATTAATATTTTATTTTTTACTGTTCACTATTCTGTAAATATAGATTGTGAAACTGACTACAATAGTCTGGGTCCTGGTAGAAGATATGGAACACACTCAAAACAATTTAATTGAAAAAAGTTAAATAAAGTAGATATTTTTAGGAGTTTGAGTTGAGATAAGGGAACAAATGCAGAATAATCAAGAACCCTACCTGAGGCCATTGCCACCCTCTAGGTACAATGATGAGGGGAAAGCATGATAGAAACCTGGGGAGAGCTTAGATCTGTGAAAGAAGCACTTCCCCTTCCACCAAGAGCTGCTTAGCCATTGCCAGAACCACCATAGAGAAGAGAAGGGGAAGGAGATAAATACTGCAACTGAATTTCCCTTCCACTTACTCTTGATTGACCCAATTGAAATCCACAGAACTAGGTAACAGGAATGATGTAGTAGAGAGATCCATCTTCACAGGGCGCAGAACAGGACTGAAAATGGAGGAATATAGACATGAGAGAGCAGATGGGTTTAATATGTTATCCATACATGAATGAGATTATGTATATGTGTGTGTATGTGTGTGTGTGTGTATGTGTAATCATTTTCTTTAATGTTGACTTGATCTTTCTGGGTTTTAACCACCAAAAAAAAAAAAACATCCTGAACTCCATGTTCCCTTCTCCCTTTACTGTACTGACCTGGTAAAACCCCAGCCTTTGTGGAGCCCAAGCTCACATCTAAACTGACTCATCTGAACACTTACGAAAAAAATATAACACAACTCAGTTGGCTAGTTTAAATTTATGGTAATGACCATAAACTTCAAATAGACATTCATAGAAATGAAAAATAACAGAAAAACAAAACTATCAATAATGTAAAAAAAAAAAGAGTCATACTTTTCTCATATACTAAGAAATCCAGAGGCAGGCAGTTGCAGGCTAATTCCAGACTCAACAATGTCAAGACGGTAGGTTGATGTCTCATGGTCTTTCCAACACATTTTTAAGATGGTGGCAGCAATTTTAGGTACCACAGTTCCACTTCAAACAGATTCACAGACCAGATACAGCAGATTGTGTTGCAAAAAGCACTTCTCATGTAACCCTTCTCTTAGAAGAGAGAAAAAATTATTTCTCAGAAGACACCCCCTTGTAACACATTGTCCAGAACTGGCTCATGCTCATTCTTAGATCAGGGGCTGGCTCACCTTTCCTGAGATCAAGTCTTCTCTGCTTAATTTTTTTAACATAAAGGATTATTCTGTTAGTGAGGTTAAAGTATATGAGAATGACTTATGTGGAGAGACGTGTAATCAAGGCAAACAGCTTCTCGTGTAAGTATGTTATAGTCCTTTCCTTATGGGACATACATACATATTACCCACATATTTAGAGACACAGTAGCTAAGTTTGGGTAGTGTATAATAGCTGTAGCAAGGAGTAAACATAAGGACTTCTGAGAAATCATGACAGTCTAAGTACTTATTAAGCACCCACTTTCTTTCTTAGGTACTATAGGAGATATGGAGAAATTCTATGATAGTTAAGATTTGACCCTGGACAATGATCTTTAAATCTTATATCTTATGGATCTAAATATTTCCTGAGCATTTTTTCTTCCTTTAAAATGTGTGAAATTCATTTGCTGACAAATACTATTAATTTTTAATGAAATTTGGCTAGTTTATTTAAAGTATCATTTATATATATATATATGCACACACACAAATGTTGCAAATTGAACCTTCATGAATACATTTACAAATTTTCAGTCCCTCTTAAAGTAAGTAACATCAAACTATTTGTTATAATGTACATATTATTTTATCTATCTAGTGGAATGTTAAGAATGTAAAATACTTTGTTAAAATTGATGATATCTGGAGAAGACAGCAGAATCTCCTTAAATTTTAGTAATGAGAATTACTCATCTATACTTAGTGGCAAATAGATTTTCACTGGCTCCAGTGTTTGCTAAATATCTCCAATACCAACACCTGTTATGAAATTAAAGCTAAGTCTAAAGAAAATGCTAATTTCATAAAAGGAACCTCAAGTAAGGAGAATAGATCAGGTACCAGCATGATATCAAAGTGCATTACTTGTTTTGAATTCCCACAATAAGTGAATATCAAATAAATGTTACTTCCTCTCTTGGCAAAGATTTATAACCCATAATTACATTGATACATGTGCTATGTCAGTGGCAGCAGTGAAATTCATGGTATTTTTATATGAAATGTACTGTTTTATTACATTAATTCACATTTAATGTGTACATGGTAATAACCATAAAGTATGATAACCAAAGTTATATATTTTCTTCAGAACATTCATTTAGAGAGCTTTCAAAAGAGTCTGAGGAAATTAAAATATCAGTCAGTTTACCTGCAGGATATAGAGCAAAAGCAGAAAGCAGTATAATATCTTTTATAAGCTACCCATTCCTCCCCATATAATGTTCTTACTTCTGGCTGATAAAATACACCAGTCATAACTCTGTACATATTTTTTTAACTATGGTACACAAAACAAAGGGTTCTGGAGTACAGGAAAATATGCCTCTATCAGTAAACTTGCATTACTCACATGATTGCAGGCAAGAGGGTTGATGGTAAGAGAAAGCAATGAAAGTAGAAGTCCCACAGTCCCTTTCTTGGTAATGGGCCACAGAAAGATGATGCCCATAAAGGCAGGAAGTATCTTATAGGAGGTAGTAGAGGCCTAGGGGATGTTGAAAAATAACAAATTAGCAAGTACCCAGTAAACAGAACAAAAATGAAAAATCTTGGTCATATTGAGGCCCCCAAAATAAAACAACGTGGCAGGATATAATGTTCTAAAATCTGTGAAAGAGGAAACCAAATAATGGCCCAATTAAACTTAGTAGTAAACACAAAATGGTTCTAGAAATACAGGAGACTTTCTATGCCTTTTTTAAAAAAATCTTTTAAGATTTGAATATCCTTGCAGTCCACTATACTATTCTAGCATACATACAAAAGTTAGTTGTTCCAAATCAAGGAATACTTTAAGACCCACTTCCTATCCTGTATCTTTTGTAAGGCTCTCATGATAACTACAAGGCCTACTGATTCTTCCATTGATTGGATTCCAATTGCCTTCATCTTATTTATACAGTTTGCCCACTAATTTATTCTTTCATTCATTCAAGATTTAAGAAGACCTTTCCATTCGTTAAACATAGCTTCAGGTTATCACTGAATTATATTCTAAGCAAGGTATGTATAGTAGTAGTGTATCTACAATTGGATATTTTTGTAATTGCTTAAAGTTATTTTTAAAAGCATAAGTCTTACACAAGTAATTTTCAAAGTGTAACCAAAATGAAGAGTTTAATACAACAGTAAAGCCTCTTTCTTCACCACAACCTTAGTCTCTGTCACCAAAACAATCATTATTATTTTCTTGAGTGTTCATTTAGAAAACAGAATACACATATTGGTATATGCTTTTTCTAAAAAATATATTTTAAAATCTAAATAAATAAGATCTATGTAATACACATGCACATGCTGTTCTGTACATTTTATTTCCCTCTTAACTTTCTATTTTGAAAATTGACATTAAACCATCATGGAAAATCTGGTAAGTTGATCTTTATCATCCAACCCATCTCCCTCCTTCTGGGGTTCACAGACAGACATCATTACTAACACACCCTAGATTAGGTGTGGCCAGTTGAGTGAGTTCTAGCCAGTGAAATAAGAAGAGAAGTGATGTGTGCCACCTCCATATTTGGTCCATAAAAATATCCATGCATGATCCTCTCCTCATTTCCTTTCTGCCAGCTGGATGTTAGTGACCAGGGTGTCCATAGAGGCCAGGTGTTGAAGATGGCAGAGCCTCCATCAGCCTGGATATCTGGAGGACTGTAAGGAGCACATCCTCATGACTCCTGACCTTCTCCCCTGACCTTGACTGAAGCACTGAGCAAGAAATCAAATTCACTGTGTGAAGACATTGAAACTCTGGGATTAGTGTCAACAGTTAGTATGAACACAAATCTATGCACATAGGTAGGGATAACTAATCATTTTCAATGTCTAAAGTGAACATAGTTCATTGTTTGCAAGAATCATTATTCATTTAAGCTATCCCTTGTGATAGGCATTTAAATTGTTAGCAGTGTGTGTTATTAATGATGTCATGAGTAATTTTATATATATGTTTTTTGTTTCTGAGTATCTATAGGGTAAATTGACAGCAATAGAACTGTGGGTCAAAGGTACATACTTAAAAAACTTCGGTACTTTGGCAGCTCTGCTAACTTTTTCTTCAAATTATTTGTTTTCTTCAATAGTGTTTGAGCATGCCTCCTTCACATCTTTGTGGACACTTAACAATTATAAAATTGTTAATAATCTAGTTGGTGAAAAATAGATTTTACTCTTTGGATTTTCATTTTATAAATTTTGAGATTGTGTGTCTTTGCACATAGTTTTGGCCATTTGTTTTTAACTCTAATGTTCATACCCTTTGCCAAATTTTCTCAAGGGCTATTTTTCTTTCTCGTCTTGATTTTTAACAGAACTATAAGCAGCTTGAGAGAGATATGGTTGGATATTTCTTGGTTAACTCTCAGCACTGGAGCTAAATATATTTGAGCAGTTTTTGCATAATTAAAAATATTTATAGTTTTGCAAAAAATATTTATATATGTAGTCTTACCACAACTGTATAAACAGTTATCCTCTGCATTCTATGAAAGAGGGAATAGAGGCTGAAGAGCATTAAATGGCTTAACAAGATCAAATGACTGCTAAATGGTAGAGCTGAGTAAGGACCCAGGATCTCCAGCATAAGACCCTGTGTCTTCTCTGACATATCACTAATTTTTATGAGGTAGTTTGCTAAACTGCTAAACCAAAAATTCCCCCATATAATCATCGTCATCATTAATCACCATCTATTGTTCACCAATCATCATCACATATCCACAGATCAATGATGCTAACAACTAAATAAAATGCCTTATGGAGGACATCCTTTTTTTTTAATACTCTTTTTTTTCCAGTTACAGTTGGCATACAATATTATATTAGTTTCAGTGTACAACATAGTGATTAAACATTTATATAACTTACAAAGTGGTCACCCCAATAAATCTAGTATTCATCCAACACCATACATAGTTATTACAATATTACTGACTAAATTCCTTATGCTATTTTGTAACTACCAGTTTGTGCTTCTTAATCCCTTCCTCTTTTCTGCCTACCTCCTCAACCCATCCCATCTGGCAACCATCAAAATGTTCTCTGTATCTATGAGTTTGTTTCTGTTTGTTTATTTATTTTGTCCTTTAGATTCCACACATAAGTGAAATTATATGGTGTTTGTCTTTCTCTGTCTGACTTATTCCACTCAGCACAATACCCTCAGTACATCTATGTTATTGCAGATGACAAGATTTCATTCTTTCTTATGGTTGAGTATTATACCATTGTAAATATGTACCACTATTTCTTTATACATTCTTCCATTAATGGACACTCAGGTTGCCTCCATAGCTTGGCTCTTGTAAAAAGTACTGCAATAAACATATGGATGCACATGTCCCTTCAAGGTAGTGTTTTGAGTTGGTTTGAATAAATGCACAGAAGTGGGATTACTGGGAATCCTTTGTCTCTTATTATAACCTTTGTTTTAAAGTCTATTTTGTCTAGTATAAGTATTGCTGCTGCAAAGGCCATTCTTTACAGGAAACTAAGTAGGACTTTTAAAAATATAACACTTCCTAAGAAAATGTCCAGCCCTGAGATCCAAGTAAATTTCTAACAGTAGTCACTGGTGGATTCTAGATGTTGTAAGAATTGAAGAAATTTCTGAATCCTACTTCAATCATTCATAATCCATATGAGAGTATGCTTTATGTACACTGTATGCTAAATGTTCAGGATACAATAAATAGTTAAGCTCCTTCTTTTAAAGATTTTATAATTTTCTAAAAAAAATTGAAGCAAAATTAGAAATAAAATACAATCCAGAAGTCCCTTTTTTATAGTTCTCTACAGAGTACCATGGGAGTACTCAGAAAAGGAGTCAGTAATTGCACTTGGAATTTCTGGGAGCAGGTTTACCCAAGAGATGACCTTTGATCTGGGTATTGACAGATGAATGGGTATTCTACATAGGAGACTTTAAATGTTTTGCTGAAAATTGAGGTATTGTTTTGATAATTAGTAATCACCTATATCAAACAAAATGCCCTGAGACATGTATGACATCAGTATCAGGCACCACTTGACATTATTAGTTCCCAGTGTACAGAATATAGAAGGTAACAGAGTAACAGAGTATTCTATTTGTAGTATTTGTACCATAGAAGGAACTCCATAAACATTTATATAATTAAATTGAATTGAATGGGTTTCTGTGATTCATAAATATTATTCTTGGGACTAACCAAAACTTAGAGTGCAAGAAGTGTTATGTCATTAGTTATATCTTCTAATGAAACAATCAATTTAAAAGAAAAATATTAATAGCAAGCATTATATTACAAACCTCTCAATGGCACTTGTTCTTTTCAGTGGCTCTCAGGAAGTAAAAGCAAAAATTACTTGTGGCAGCAGGTAGATGTTCTCCAATGGTTTACAGTTTCTCACTCCTCGTTGCCCATGATGTCAAGTTGTTAAGGAAAATTTGTTCCTGAGTTAGGGGCTATATATTCCAGCCTCCTTTGCATCCAGGTAAAACCATATAGCCAGTTCTCAGCAACAGAATGTGATTGGAAGTGATATGTGTTACTGCTTGTGCTCCTTGTATTCAAGTACACATCTGTCCAACTTCCATCTGCCAGCACCTATACTTCTTTTCTTAAAGACTTGATCCTCATTTTGCCCCTGCACCCCACACACAATCAGGTTAGAAGTGCCTGGGAATTAACATATCCTAGAAATATCTCTAAACATGATGGACAACATGGATATAAACTCATCTTCTTTATCTCTAAAGTGTGATAACTCTGAGCCATGTGATTCATGCTGTGTCTCAGAATTTTCCGACAGGAGTAAGCTCTGGTTGCCCACAGTAGCACCTTGCTTGACAACATTCCCTTACAGGTTGCCTTTTCTTTCCTGTCTAACTTTCTCAATTCCTCCATCAGCATTCAAATCACTGTCTGAGTCAGCTTCTGGACAATACAAATTAAGATAATACATTTTCCTTTAGATCCCATATTTCTTTCTCTTGTTTTACATTCTTGATTTATTGATGTACAACCTCTAGTGGCTTTCTAGAAAGGATCAATAGAAGGAACAATTTTTGAGATCTCGTGTGTCATAAAAGAGCCTTCATGTATAACTTAACTATATGTATAAAATTATAACTGTTATAATATGTATTAATTATTATTTAAAAATTATAATTATTTTCAAAATTATTTTTTCTTCTACTTTCATCGTTTTCCAGCTTCCAGTGTTGTTCTTGAGAGTTTCAATACCATTATAGTCCCTCATCTTTTGTATGTGAGATATTCTTTTTCTGAAAGATCTTAGAAACTTCTCTTTAACAAGATTTCATACAATTTAATAATTATGAGTCTTGGTGTTGTTTATATTACTGTTTCTTCATTCATTGATCTGGGCTTTTAAGGAACTCTTATACACTATAAACTCCTGTTCTTTGGATTTTCAAAAGTTTCTTATATTATTTTTTAATAATTTCCTTCCTCTCATTTTCTTTTACCTCTCCCTGAAACTCTCAATATTAGGATATTTGAATTCTTTACTAGTTCTTAAATTTCCTTTAATTTTTTAAATTTTCTTTATTCTTTGATTAAATTTTATAGAACAATTTCTCAACTCTATTTGCTAATCTTCCTATATATATTTTTTAAAACTGATATCACATGTTTGATTTCAAAACCCTGCAGTTATAACCAAAAGTCTTGGAATTATAGTATCCAAATATATGTGGCTTTTAGAGAAGGGTTATTGAGAGGGAAAGGAGAAAAATGTGATTTGGGGTGCATTCTATGGACAAAACTTTAGTCGCCACTGCTATGGCCTTTGCTCACCTTGCCCCATAATCCTAAAATTGTTAATGTCATTAATAATAATAATTGTAGTGGTCAGTATAGTCAGAAAGATGAAAATCACTCTAGTTATTTCAAACAGAGGACATTTAACAAAGGGACTTGTCTATAAAAGTATTGGAAGAACTAGGGACTCAAGAAGAGAAAGGATGAGATGTTACTCAGAGATTAGTAGCTGGGAAGTACTGATATCTATATTAGTATACCCATTGGTTGCAGGGACAAAAGGGACAGTGGTATTTCATGGAATTCACACAGATTGTGTTGCTCAGGGTGCTGAAGTGTTATTAGTATCACAGCTGTTATCAAAACCACAACTGTTGCTCTGCAGGAAGCCAAAAGCCTACTATCCTGCTGACTCTACAGGAGCCCTGAAGCCCAGTCTTGCTGATGCTGTTGGAATTGTTGCTGAGACTTCTGGAGCACATAGTTGTTTATTTCTGCTGCTACAGCTGCCTAAGCATACCAGAAATGCAGCACCTGGCAGTCACCTACAGTTACTTGCCATTGTCACTGCTGTTGCAGCTGCTGCAATCAGAGTCAATGAGCCCATTTTTCTGAGACTTTTGGCATTCTGCTGCTTCCACTTCCAGAGGCAAATACAAAGTAAGGGAAATGGCTTATCTTTTCTTTTGCCTTTTATTTTTCCACCAGTATCTCCCAGTTAGAAACTATCTGGCAAAGTAGTCTGGATAACACTGCTGAGGCAGAAGGGTAGGAATAAGGCTAAGAATCAAAAGACAAAAACCAATATCTGGATTTCTTGTCCACTAAGTAGATACCAGACTTACATTATCTCATTTAATTCTCATGACAACCATTGGAAGTAAGTATAGTTATTGCCCACATTTTATAAATGAGGAAATAATCTCAGAGATGTTGAGCAGCTTACCTAATGTTACATCTAAACCTATCCAGGTGCCTAAAGATATAATTCAGTGCTTCTGGACATACCATAATAGTAGAGAATCCTGCCCTCCAGCACTCTAAGATAGCAGGAATTTTCTTTTTACTGTAATCACATTAGAACACTCAAGTTATTCCCCTTACCCATCCTAATTCTCACTCTAATTGCACTATTCGCTCCCTACAGAGGGGAAACAGATGGTCATGTATCAGCAAGCAGGAAGAAATGAGAGAACATGTCTTCAACAACTCTCATTTTCTTCTGTTTTTTTTTTTTGTGGGTTTTTTTTTTTGGTCAGTTTTGCATGTGATATCAGTCCTCCAAGCCCTGCCTGCCCCTCTGCCATGGGCGATGAAATTAATGCATTCTACTTGTGTGATTACCTTCCCTCAGTTGCTGGGAGCTGCTGCCAAAATCCAGACATCTAAAAAGAATGATATGAATAGACTTTTTAGGGAAACCATAGTCATATTTTCAAGCAATACATCAGTGTTTATTCTGCTTCTTGAACAGCTTCTTAATTCTTGTGGAGTTTATTAGTCACCCTTGTTCTCAGTTGATTAGATTTGTTTATAGTTGCCTCCAAGGTTATATTGACAGATATTTCTCCTTACAATTTAATAGCAACATTTTTGCAGAGTATGAGCTGACATGATAAGATAAATGGAAAAAGCAAATGCACAATACTGTGCAGATCTGATTCATATTTCCTCCCATCTCCTTAATTATTTTTGCCATGATTGAGAATCAAATGAATAGGGTGACAATTGGTTTTAGTAAGATAACTCTATTATTTTTTTTACTTATGTTTTCATATTTTTAAAAGTAAACACAATAAAAGTAGAGATAAAAGTTTCCTGAAGTAATGTGAAGAGCCACTATATTTTTTGGGTTAATTGTTTTAGGGTACATTATGAATAGCACAAATTAAAACAATATAGAGAAAAATAAAAGATTCTTTTAAAATTCTGTTTTGGTTAAATGTAATTTTATTTAAATAGAAACCCTTCTGAGGAGTAGGAAACATGTAAGATATGCAGCATGAGAAAGTCTGGTTCATTGAGCAATTCTGATTTAATCTACACAATATAGTAGGCATGTCTACTATTTACTCGCTACTGGATCATTGATGATCTTTGTGAGGTTGCAAGGAAGAGACAAAAGCAAATATTCATTAGTAGAAAAATATAAAAATTCTGGTGGTTCTTTGTGGTCTTACAGTCACTTTGAAACACAATACTTCAAGAGTAGGTTGCATACTGGGCTGTGTGGAAAACTAGGTCATCAGTTCATCAGCACTGTCAGTCATTACTTTCTCTGTGTTCTCACATGTAAACATCCACAAAAGGTATGTGAATGAGTCAATTCACTACTTAACATCACGAATATTAACATGGTTGGCTTCCTTAATCATTTTGCCTATCTCTGGGGGTTCTGACCTGGTGCCCACATAAGCAAGGTTGGTGTCTCTGCTTGGCCCAAGACACTAGCCATGGCAGCTCTGCATATAAAGCACTACAATTTCTGATCATGGATAGAAGGTACTGTGGATTCTTCTGTGTCCAAGGATCAATGAATCTCTTTCCCTCAAAGTAGAAAAGTTTAAATAATTTGACTTTTAAAAAAAATATGGCCACTTTGGGTATCACATGGATTACCTATATTCTAACAGTATAAGTCATACAAGGACAAAGATTTGTCTGTTTTAGTCATTGCTGCATCCTCAGAACCTAGAACAATTATTGACTCATGATGGGTTCTCCATAAACATTTGTAAAGAAATGAATAAACATAGAGCAAAAGTTATATTTAATATTGTTGGCTAAAAGATAGGATCAGGATGTGTGAGATAACCTCAGCAAATTAGTGTGTTCTGCCTTGTTTAGTATCTAGGATGAGGAGCATTTATAATTACTTGCTTCTTAAGTATGCTGAAAGGATTATTTAGTTGGTACTTTTAAGGACTATAGAGTTAGAAAATTCTCAATTGAATTCTGCTTAATTAGTGCTTATTGTGTTTGCTAAATTCTTAGGGGTATAAAAAAATACAACACCCTTTCAATGGCCTCAAGTAGATTATAATCACATTATTACTCTGATATATTGACCCCTGTACCCACTCTATCTTCAGTGCTTCACTGTTTCTTCACTTCTATTGTGGGGCCAGAGCAAGATGGGTAAGAGTGCCCTACTAGTTAGCCTGTGTGCAGGAGGAAATCTCATGGGATGACAAAAGTAGACGGCTGCTGGCCTGTCTCAAATAGGCTTACTCTATCTCAGTAGTGGACAAAATCAATCTGGAAATATAGTGCATTTGTCTGTACATTAAACAATAATAAAAATAGGAGAGCAAGCTTAAAGTGAATATCTGGAAGTTCTCAAGAAGTGCAGAGGAAATTACTGGAAATGGTTCAAAGAGATTGGCCAGAAGTAAGGTTTTTAATGGAGAGCTTCAGCTGATATTTAGGGACAAGAGTGGTAAATAACCTAAAGTTGACACTCATGAGTGTACATCATTAACTTGTCATAGATTTCAAAGCTCAAAAATTAGTCTTGGGCTTCTAGGTAAAGGTAATTGAGAAAGACATTTACCTCCCATTTCTTCACATTAAAGTTACAATAAAGATATAAAACTGAGAAAAAATTTGTAAGAGCAAAGAGAATAGGTGTACCACAGAAGATAAAAAATATTTCTGCATTTCTGTAATTTAAAAATGAGTGCCAGAGTGACAACAAATGAAAGCGTGGAGAGGAAGCTGCAACCTAGAATGCATACTGAGAAGTTCCAATGTGCTGCGGAATCCCAGAGAGGATTCCTTGTGTAGAGCAGAAGTGAGATATATAGCTAAAATGAGAAGAATAATTAAAAGTCTGAACAGCAATTCCCACATCTCTCTACAACCTGCAGAGGTGGAGCATTGGTATCTTAGCAATTACTACTAGATCAAAAGATCAAGGGAATCTTAAAAAAAAAAAAAAAAGGAAAAAAAAAAGAAAAGAATTTAGAGCCACTCATTGCTTCTCAAAGAAAATGATTTTTTTATTTTGCAAACTCTTCTTTGACAGTTACTTCTAAACATTGATTGGAATAACACTGATAGAAAAAAGCTCAGGCTGCAGGCAGGTACCTAACATTTCAACTTTGGTGGTGCAAATGTAGGGGCTATCTCACTTTATGGTTTTCTGCATCAATGACCATCCATCCACTCCTTAGCAGCTTCCAGCCAGTTTCTCACCAGGCACATTCACACTCTCTACCATTGGCCATGGAATAACTGCTCTTTTACTGATGAGCCACAAAAGAATCATGGAATTTGTACTTTTGTACTTTCTCTCAGTGTAATGATTTTGATATTCATTTCCATTGTTAGGCAAATGTAGTCCATTTCTTTTAACATTGAATTGTATTCCATCATTCCATCATTGTATCCCATCAATTTCTTTATTGCTGCATTTGTTTCTCCATTTGCCTGTTGATAGACTTCAAGTTTCTTTCTAGTTTTCAGTTACTATAAATAGGTACACTCTGAACATTTGCATATAAGTCCTATATGGTCATATATTTTTATTTCTTTTATTTTAGAGGGGGTGGTACATAGCTAGAAGTAGAATAGCTGTAGAATAGACAATGTAGAATGGACAATGAATATTGTAGGTGCATGTGTAACTTTAGAAGGAACTGCCAAACAACTTTCCAAAGAGTTTGCACTGTTTTGCATTCTCATCAACAATATATGAGAATTCTAGTTGGTTCACCATTTGTCAACACTTGGTTACCAGTCTTCTTAATTTTAGGGTAGTGTGTATCATTGTGGCTTTAATTAGCATTTTCTTGATGATTAATTATGCTGAGAATTATTTTATGATCTTAGTAGCCATTTTTATGTCTTATAAAAGTTTCCATTCAAATCTTTCAGCCATTATTGGTTTGTCTTCTTACCGAGTATAAGACTTATTCATACATGTAGGATACAAAACTTTTGTCAGATAACATATATGTAATACTTGTGATACTGTAGAATATATATGTGATACTTACGCAAAGCTTTATATATATATATATATATATATATATATATATATATATATAACAAATTTTTAATTCTAGGGCTTATTATTTTATTATTAGTTTATTTTGAAGAGCAAGTTTATCAACTCTTTCCATAGTCATCTCAATTCTGCTATTATGTCATTTCAATTCTACTGAGTTTTCTATGTTAGAAATTGTATTTTTCAATTTTAAAGTTTTTGTTTGATTTTTTGTTATTTTTCTATGCTAAATGTCCTATCTTTTCAATCATTATGGTATTTTCATTTATATCTTTTACCTTTACTTATAATTATTACAACTTTTAAAATTAAAAATATTATAACTATTTTGAACTCATTACCTAATAATTCCAATATTTGAATTAATATGGGGGTCTTCCTCTTTTGATTGTATTTTTCTTTGTGAATGATTTACATTTTCTTGATTTTGTATACTTTGAGTGTTTTTAGATTATATCCTGAACATTGTGAATATGTCGGAAAGGCTTTAAATGTTGATATGTTCTGCTAAAGAGTGTTGATGTTTTTGTTTTAGAGATTAATTAAATTGATTAGACTCAAACTAAAAACACTCTCTTGTTTATGGTGGGTAATAACCAAATTCCAATTCAGTCCTTATAGCCTTAGCTGCAATCTGTCTTGAATCTCTCCCACACATCCATCATTTAGGAACCAGCCAGAGACTTGGACAAAGTTTATGTTCAGAATTTGTAGGTTCTTCTCTCTAACATTCTCCTTTCTAGAATTACCTCTCACTTTCCAATGTCTGTTGTTTTTCCTGACTGTATGACTCCTTGGGATAGAAAGATGGCAAGTTTCCTATTAGTTTTAATTGCCCATTTTGGCAGGATTTCCATATCTTAACTCTTGCCCGCTCTCAAGTGAAATTTATAAAAATGGGATATTTATCCCATGGTATTTGCTCTTTTCAAGTTTCATTTTCTCTCCAAAATCTGCTCTTTAATTTTTTCATTTTTATTCTCCAGAGGTTGAAGACAACAAATTTAAATTGTTCAGGTTTTAAAGATATCTCTAACTTGTCTAAGTGACTGACTCTCCTGAATAACTGCTTGGCTGAAGTAATCCAAAGAATAAAATATTGAGGCCAATCGTAACCCACGTGTGTGTGACTCTAACATCTAAATTTTCCAACCACTATATAGTGCAGCCCCCTGAATAGCTGATCATCTAACAAGACTCTAGTAAATAATCTTATTTCTCTCCAAAGTGCTAGAACAATCAGGACTGTCTCAGTTACAGCACCATCTTCTAGTAGATTTTTATTGCTGATGGCAACTGTTGGGTCATCTCATCTCCAGGGCCTCATCTGGCTTACCTAAGAAGACAGATTCTTTGTTACTTAGAAATTTTAACAAAGATCAAAGAACAGTTGTTAATAACATATACACAACTTCAAAATTACGTGCAAACGAATTTGGAAATGAAAATGATTTTTTTCCCTTAGTATCTCATTTAGCACAACTAACTTAGTGTTAGTCATCCAGGATAAAGTCACAGATGATAATATTTTACTTCAATCAGTCATTAAAAGTATTTGTGATTACATTTAAGATCTATGCTCTTAGCAACTTTCAAGTATGTAGTATAGTATTCACTATGGTCACCATGCCATACATTATACTCCCAGAACCTACTCATAACTAGAAATTTGTAAACTTTGACCAACATCTCCCTATTTCTTCCAAACTTTAACCCTTGGCAGCTACATTTCTATTCTCTATTTATACAAGTTTGGCTTTTTAAAATTTTGAATATAAGTGAAAACATGCACTATTTCTCTTTGTCTATCTGACTTATTTCACTTAGCATAATGCTCTCAGAGCCCATCCATGTTGTCACAAATGGCAGGATTTCCCTTTTTATGTCTCAATAACATCCCATTGTGTGTGTATATATATGTTTCCCATTTTCTTTATTCTTTCATCCATTGATGGACACTTAGAGGTGGTTTCAGTATCCTAGCTGTTGTAAATAATATTGCTATGAACATGGAGGTGAAGATATCTCTTTGAGATAGTGAGTTCATTTCCTTTGGCTGTATAACCAGAAGTAGAATTTCTGGATCAAATAATAGTTTTATTTTTAATATTTTTAGGAATTGCCATAGTTTTTTCCACAGTGATGGTACCAGCACACATTCCCAACAACAATGCACATGGTTGCCTTTTCTTCACATTCTCACTATCACTCGTTATTTCTTGTGTTTTTTTTTTTTAATTTTTTTTTTATAATAGCCATTCTAACAGGTGTAAAGAGATATTTCATTGTGGTTTTGATTTGTATTTTCTTGACATTTACTGATATTGAGAACTTCTTCATGTATCTATTAGCCATTTGTATGTCTTTTTGGGAAAAAAAAGTCTATTGAAGTCCCTTTCTCATTTTTTAATTAGATTGTTTTCTTACTAATGAGTTATATGAGTTCCTTTTATATTTTCAGTATCAGCTCCTTCTCAGATAAATATTTCACAAATATTTTCTCTCATTCCTTTTCATGTTGTTGACTGCTACTTTTCCTGACAGGAAATTGAGCAGTGCACCACAATGTCCACTATGTATTCCAAACAATAAATGCATAAGAATTGTATGTAACATACATTGCTTCTTTTATTACTTTTTTCTAGATAATATGTTCCTGGTATGTAGGAACAATGTTTATCTTAACTGCTTGTCATATAGAAAAAGTCGACAAATATGTCTTATATAAATAGAATTGTTTATTTTTAAAAAACTGTCCTTTAAGAAATGTATGTTTTCCTCCATTTAAAGACTTAGAAAATCTATCCTTAGACATGTAGAAATAACTAATATTTTTCATACTATAGTATCAATTTTTAAAATAATTTAACTAGACAGAAAATACAGTGAGCAAAGTACTAATCTAATTCCCGTTATTTGAATATATCTCAAAGGGTAAACTAAAAATCTCCCCAAACAATTTATTATCACATCTGTTAATTCCATTTCATTTGTAATGTTGTTTAGTGAGAACCCTATTTTCTGAATTAAGAGGTAAAAAAAGATGGATGGATAATAATGTGATAACACAAGATATAGTTGTAGAATCTAGGAAATGCCTATAGGTGATCAATATATTATTCTTGCATCTTCTATATACTTGAAAGTTTCTATAATAAAATCATATAAAAAGACCCTATTTTTTATTAAGTTATTTATATGTTTATGAAAATATTAAACAAGGATACTTCTTAAGTGAAATAAGAGAAAGGACACTAGTTGAAACCAAGCATTTTGACATGTAGAGGGTTGTCACAATTTAGAGACATCTCTGATTCAAGAGATAACCTGAGTTTATATTAGTTGTTCCTTTTGGGGATAGTAGGCTAAGGCCATTTTGTAACAGTGATGTATATATTATGGAAGAAGACAGCAAAAGAAGATATCTTCTATTGATAATGAGAATCCAAACACTGAATAAAGATTTATAAAAAAGTTTAAAGGTAATTGGCTCCAGGTCAATCATTTTATCATTTTATAGGTGAGAAAACAGGTCAGGCATTTAAAGAAACTTGTTCAAAATTATACAAGAAGTAGTGTCAGAAAGGGTCTTTATTTTTCTCAAAACACTCCTCCCTTCTATTTCCTTTCACACTACCTATATACAAAAAAAATCATAATGCCACAAACTCTCATAAATACTTGACTTAAGTAATAGCAAATATTTCTGGGGTACCATGTGGAGTTTCCCTGACTGAATATGTCTCTCCACTGACCAACCATAATTATTCAATTTATTAAAATTTTTCTGGGAGTACAAAGCCTTATAAATATTTATTGAGTGGGTTAGTGAGTGATTATGCAAATTACTGAATGAATAGTTGGTTATTTATTAAGTCATTATTGCTCTGGAACAAATTGCTATCAGATTAACTAATGAATCACAAGGAAATGAGGAAGCAGGCCCTTGAACAGGTACATTTTGATAAGAAAGAGGGAAAGAAAGATAGAAGCTTGGAATGAGTCCTGGATGGAGATAAGCAATGGAAGCCTTTAAGAAGCATAGGTGGTAATGGTGGAATCGCTAACAAGGACAGGAGAAAGTTACAAGGCCAATGGGGCCAACCACAAGGAGATAAAGAAGGACTTTATCCATTTATTTTCCAGAAATCTCACTGTGTCTCAGAATTCACTATCACATTGGGAACCTACAGTGTAATGATGAGAGTCTTTTGGGAAATTGTGGTGGAATAATGCCTGACTTTCTCAGAAGCAAAATTTGCCATGGATGTCAACTCTAGAATAGGTTATTTTTATTCACTTATTCTACTCTAATTGTCAACGGTCTGATTTGTCTGTTTTTTATTTTTGCCATGGCCTTAGATTAGTGGTCTTTAAACTAGTTTTCATCTGTAAAGTCCTTTCTTATAAATTCTGCATGTAGAAGATACATTTGGGGTTGTATTTTGGGGGAATAGAACAAGATAGTGTTGAAGGGCTCACACACAACTTCCTCACCCCAGCTTTGGCCATTCTTGAAGAACTCTGAGGAATATGGAGACTCCAAGGACCATGGTTAGAAAAGCATTGTCTTAGAAAAACAGAAATCTGAGTCCAGTACAGAAGCAATTACAATGTTATTTCCTTAAGTCTTTGAGTTCTTCATGTGACTCTACCCTATTCTTTCAGAATAGATGAGATGTAACTGATTAGCTTGAAGTGGTTTCGTTTCCCACCAAAACAATGAGACCACGCTGATATTGAAAATATATGTACTCAGATGGGTTCCATTGTCTGTTCTATGTGAGGAATAATCATTTCCTAGATTCAGAGGTAAGATTGTCTTTTATATCCCTCTGAGATTACTGACCTCAGAGCCTCATTTCTATCTTTTAAGAGGTAACTACTATTGTTACTATTTTTTATTTATGAGTTCAGTCAGACCATGTAATATCACATTAGTGTCCTCTTCAAACCTATTTCTTTACAATTCACAATCTATCCCTTTTTGACATGTTAGTAGATACCCTGCTTTATCTGGCCATGTGTGGGCATGAGACATCCCTTCTTTCTTTTCTTACATTTCAACTCCTTCCTACATCTTCAAGAAAAGTGGAACTACAAGAGGAAACACTGACTATAACACTTGACCTTAATATTTATCTTTCAAAAATCACTTACTCAAAGAAATAAAAAGTTCTTTTTTTTATTTTCACCATTTTTATCACTGACAGATTCTTGGAGGGCTATATGAATTGTTTATTTTATTTTTTATTGTTGAATTATTAATGACATGTTTGCTGCATGCTTGGTATTGCTAAACTGTTCACCTCACTCCTGCAAGTTGCACCAAATTCTTCATGTGGGACTCTTCCAGGTCTGCTGAGTGTCCCCACATCATGCTGGTGAATTCTTCCTCGAGAGGAGAGAAAAGAAAACCAGGTGGAAATTGGTTCCAGGTTTCACATACGCTAAGGGAAGCAATGTTATGAAAGGTTAACAATCTCAGTTCAGAATGAATTTTAAGAAGATCTTATTCATCTCTAAGGAAAGAACTGTTTTATTGGTAGTAGAATTCATTTCAAGAGTTTGTAACAGAAAAAAATGTTACCACTAATTGAAATACAGTTTGACAGAGGAAGCAATTTAATGAGCAGTTACACTGTATGCTCAGAGACAGCACTGAAGAATGGAAATCCATAGCTGTGTAAGATGGAAAATCTAACAGTGCTTGAAATATTGGATTGAAAAGCAATATAGGAGGTTTTAAATCTTGTGAATTCTGTTGTTAGCTCTATGTTAGTCATAGAATATACACCATGATATGGAGCCATATTTAGCATTTACCTTTCATTTTATGAGTAATTTTCAAATTAGTTTTTGCCATATGTTGGAAACTTTTTACTGTTTTGGTGATGCCTAATATCCAAAAATCTGGTGTTTCACAAATAAAAGTAATAAAATCCTCAATTCCTTTTAGGAATTTGTTAGTTTCTATTAAGTGCAATTTTCATTGAAATAAAAACCAAGACATCTTGCCATTCTATTATCAAAAGGAGATCCATGAACAAAATGTGACAATATGACTTTGCTTTTACTTTTAATTTTCTCCAGAATGATATAAAACCAGAATAAAATATTTGGAAGAGCTTCATTTCATTGGCAACCCTAATAAGGCTTTTCTGGTGGTTTTAATATATGTCTTCAAATCCTTTGAAACATCTACCTTCAAAAGCTAGAATTTCATTTCTTTTCTCTTGAATTTGGGCTAGATTTCTTCTAATGAATACAATATATAATTGAGTGTATAATGCAGCTCCAAAAAAGCTAGATCATAACAAGATTACAGTTTGCTTCTCTCTCTCTCTCTCTCTCTCTCTCTCTCTCTCTCCCCCCCCCCCCCCGCCTCCCCCCCCTCCCCCGCGCCTCTTTCTTTTTTCTTTTTCAAGGGGGAATCAGCTGCCATGGTGTGAAGATACTTAAGGAGAACTGAAAGAGTTCCTAAAAAGAACAACTGAGACTCCTGCTAAAAAGCTTTCGCCAGCTTGATAGCTATGTGAGTGAATCACCTAGCAAGTGGATTCTCTTGCTCTGCTTAATCTTCAGATGTCTGTAACTGTGATCAACATGTTGATGGCAATCTCATGAGATACCCTGAGCCATAAACACTTAGCCAGGAGGCTTCCAAATTATTCATCATTGAAACTGTGAGCTATAACAATATTTATTGTCATTTGAGCAATGACACTTGGGGGACAATCTGGTCAACAGCAATAGATAAATAATAAAGTTGTGAGCCAGCTCATGCTACCAAGACTTTCTGAAGTTTCATTGCTTCTTTTCACTTCTTCAACCTCCTTCAGTCTTCCCTGTGATTCTATAAGCCCCTACTCAACTTCATTCTGATAAAGTCAGATTCAATTGCTTGTTATTAAAGAACATAACTTTAAAATAGTAAATAATAAACTTAAACAAAATAAGAAAAATATATTTTTTAATCTGAGAAATTTAAATTAAATATCAATCTACTGTGGATTTTATTTTATTTTTTAATTCAGAGTTTTATGTACATGTAAATTTTACATAAACATAGCTAAAAGACTGTACTTTATCTACTGGCATTGTATAAGTCAAAAGTGATTTACCACTGATATATATGTCTCGATGAATATTCTAAGGTTATGCAGCTGTGCTTTATCATACGTTATTTATAAAGAATTATATGATCATCAGCTGTAAAGAATACAACTGTAAGCTTGTGAAATGAGACTAACTGCTTGCTAATTAATATATTAATTTTAGATTTAATTGCTGAATAGTTATATTGATTTATCCACACAAGTGGTTATTTTATATTTAAACATTGGATATCCTGAACTTTTGCATGTTACTCTCATGAGTCTGTGATTTTTTTAAATTTTTCATTTATTTCTACAAATTGATGAAAAATTCAAGAACAAATAAATCTACATTCAGTGAAAATGCATGCCCATTATTTTAAATCAAATAATTTTGTTTAGTATGTTTCAAAAGTAGTGTAAGCTGTGCTTTTATACCAAACTCAGGAAAATTGGGGGCATTATATTTAACATATTTTTATTGTATCATTCTCTCTTTCTTATCCTCCTCCTCTCCTCTCCTTCTAAGACTCCAATTATGTTTATGTTATAACTTGATATTGTTCCACAGGTCCTGCACTGTTCATTTCTTTCTCTTATTTTCTCTCCATTCTTCAAATTGCATAATTACACATTGATCTTCCTTTGAGCTCGATGATATTTCTTATGTTGTCAATCTATGATTAAAGTTATCAAGTAAATTTTTTATACTTTTCAATTCTACAATTTTTATTTGCTTCATTTTTATAGTTTCCATTTCTATTCTGAGATCTTTATCTGTTCATTCATCGTGATCATATTGTCCTTTAAAATACTTATAAAAGCTGCTTTAAAGTCTCTGCTAATGTCAACATCTGGATATTTGGTATTGATTCATATAGACTGCTTTTTCTCTCAAATATAGTTCATGTTTTTTTTCTGTTTTCTTATTTTTAGTAACTTTTGCTCTACACTGAACATTATGGATCATAAATTATAGGAAATCTGAATTATATTGTCTTTCTTAAATAATGTTGACATTTTATGACTGACGGATAAATTATTTGTGGATAATCTATCTTGTTAGGATTAGATTTATTCTTTATTAGAGCTTTATGAATATTTCATTTTTAACTTCATTGTAGCACATGTCTACATACTAAAGCATATTTCTTATGCTTAAGATACCATTTCTTTGAAGTCTGCACTGAATGATGAATGAGGGCTCTTCATTTTGTCTGAGACACCAATTAATTACAGAACTTTATGAATTGTATGCCCTCTCGCATTACTATTTAGCTCTCAGCCCTGAAAAACCAATCTTTGCTAGGCCTTGTAATGTCTCACTCTGCACATATGCAGCCCAGACCCTGGCCAGCAGTTAATCCCCACACACACTTCTGGGGCCTCCAGCAGCATAGCTTCTTTTCTAAGATCATGTGGCTTTTAAATTTTAGGTATCTCAGCAGCCTAGATAACCAATCTCTCTCTTCAGATCAGTGAGACCACCAACCCTACTTTCCTATCATTGGGAAAGCCTAAGTGATTGTGAGTTGATATTATGAGGCTCATCTCTAATATTTATAACCTTTCAAGGATGACAGTCTTATCCAGCCTATTGTTCAATTTCTGAAAACAATAATTTTATATTATTTTCCAATTTTATGGTTCTTTTTGGCAAGAGGATACATCTGGTACCAGTTATACCATCAAGGTCAACAGTTGAAGTCGCTTTCAAATGGATATTTTAAGCCAGTTTGCAGTAACATTTCTAGATTTTCTTAACATATAAACTCAGCTTGTTAGGATGTTTTAAATACCCCCCCAAAAAAAATAAAGAAAAACCTAATAACCCCTAGTACATATACACATAGTATATACATGATCAAAATAGAGAACTTCTTTAGACTTCGTATAACATGGATTAAATTTATTTTAATGAAAATAGGCTAACCTACAAGTGGCTTTACTACTTAATTAATATCTATATTTTGTATTTAGACACACACAAAGATACACTTTTGTCATGGGAACCTATATATTTGTATTTATGTGATATACTAAGCATTATTTTTAATAATATTCATTTTTTATAGAGAAAAGGAACTCAATTATTTTGATATTTTAGCAAATCACCTTTGTAAGGAGTCTGCCAATCATGCCTAATTCAAATAGAGACCTTTATCTCTTAAGAACAGGGTTCAACTTACCAACCCAATTTTCACCAGGACCTTTACTCTCAGTGGAAGAAATCTTAATAAATGATTTTGCCATTCAGCTTTCTATATTTCTATAATATAGTAACAATCTACTAAAAATGTAAAACTTTTCTAAAGAGACAAAATGTGGTATCTCAGATATTTTAACTATAAAATTTAAGTCAGAACACTACCAAAGAGTTTCTAAAGTATTTACAGATTGTAGCTAAGAGCTTTGCACAATTTATCTTCCAGATGTAGACACACTAATGAATTTAAGTGTATTAATTTTCTTATAGCATTACAATTAATTATTGACTGGTTTGGCATTGAAATGTTAAAAGGGGTTCAAGGTCCAAGTGAAATGATTTTTAAGTGCATTGAGAATGATGAGTTGTATTTATTTTAACAACACCAAGTCCTTTTAAAGGCTCCATGCTGTCATTGTCAAAGTTTTTAAATCAGAATTTTCTTTGATAAATGTTTCACTGAAACACATAAAAGTCTAGGATAGGCATTTAACAAACAAGGGAATACATTAGGCTAATAAACATGAAAAGTGCTATGTTTTAAACATCCTCATTGATAGCAAGGGAAATGCAAAATAAAATCACAATGAGTTATTACTGCCTATCCAACAGATGGTAATTTTTTTTAAAGTTTGATAATGCTAAATATTGGCAGAGATGTGAAACAACAGAAAACTCTCATGCACTTAATTGGGGAGCATAAATTAGTGCAATCACTTTGGAAAATAATTGGGCATTTTTTTGGTAAAGTTGACAGAATACATACCCTACAACCTTGTAAATCCACTTAAAGTATGCATCCTCAGAAAACTAGTGGATATTAACATCAGGATACACATACAACAACAGTCATAGCAGCATTGTCTGCAATAGGCCAAAACCTAGGAACAATTCATTATCCATCTATAGCATAATAAAAATATTAAATATATCCAGAAGATTCTATGATTAGGAACAGAGAAAAAAAGAGATTAGATAAAAGCATCAAAAATGAATTATACAGCTTTTGCTAATAAGTAGAATAAAACAATTCAGAATAACTGAAACTATAACTTGCATTATCTTTAAAAACAAGAAATTTAGAAATAGGATGTCTCCAGGTTAGATTCGTATAGGAGCCAAACAATGTCATCAAGGTTTCTTTCATATTTCCACTCTGCATTTTTCATCATTTTATACTGTTTGTTTAGGACAGTGATCACAAGACAGAAGAAACACTGTATCCATCTTTTAATTAATGCAGAGTACAGACATACACACACACACACACACACACACACACACACACGTTTTTCCTGTTATTGACTAAAGTTGCATCCCATGCTCATGCCCCCAGTTGGGGAAAGGGACAACCATGATCGACTTAGAACAATTACATTTTACCCTCTCACCTCCCCTGAAACAAAATTGAAGGCAGGAGTGAAGACAACAATAAATTGAGGTTCTGTTAGATAGGAGAAAGATGTATGAATGTTGTCTGCTACAAATTTAAAAATATAGAAAATTTCTCTAAAAATCTTAAGCCTTGGACTGGAAACCATTAAACTTCTAGAAGAAAACATAGGCAGCGAACTCTCTGATATTACTAACGGGAATTTCTTTTCAGATACACCTCCTTGGGCAAGGAAAACAAAAGAAAAAGTAAACAAATGTGATTTCA
This sequence comes from Macroglossus sobrinus, assembly GCA_004027375.1. Lineage (NCBI taxonomy): Eukaryota > Metazoa > Chordata > Mammalia > Chiroptera > Pteropodidae > Macroglossus > Macroglossus sobrinus. Next base: position 208,705 of record PVKZ01000971.1, read on the forward strand.
TCAAACTAAAAAGGCTTTGTACAGTAAAGGAAAGCATCAACAAAATGAAAGGACAACCAACTGGGAGAAGATACTTGCTAATGATACATCTGATAAGGGGTTAATATACAAAATTTATAAAGAACTATATAACTCAACAACAACAAAAAAACAATCCAATTAAAAAATGGGAAGAAGACCTGTACAGATACTTCTCCATAGAAGAAATACAGACGGTTAATAGACATATGAAAAAATGTTCAAGGTCGCTAGTCATCAGAGAAATGCAAATTAATACCACAATATCACTTCACACTTGTCAGAATGGCTATCATCAATAAATCAAAAAGCAGCAAGTGTTGGCGAGGATGCAGACACTTATACGTTGTTGGTGGGATTGCAAATTGATACAGCCACTATGAAAAACAGTATGGAGGTTTCTCAAAAAATTAAAAATGGATACACCTTTTGACCCAGTAATTGCACTTCTGGGTATTTATCCAAAGAAAACCAAAACAATAATTCATAAAAATTTATGCACCCTAATATTAGTGGCAGCACAATTTACAATAGCTAAGATATGGAAGCAACCTAAATGCCCATCAACAGATGATGGCTAGGTGGAGGGCCAAGGAAGGGAGTCAGCAAATGGGAGGATTGTTTTATGAACTATATAGATATCTAACCAATGTACCATACACTTGAAACTAATTTAAATAAATGCATTTTTTAAAAAAAAATCTTAAGCCTTGGGATAAAAGCACTCTTAGAGTACTAATTGGCATTACCAAAATGACTAATATTTAAGCATTTTCTAATATACTTTTAAAAATTATTGAATTATCATCAGGTAAATATCATTACCTAATCTGGTTATATATGAATCCAAATTTTAGAAAAGTAGGAGCCTCTACAGAATTTCTAGGGGAAATAATGTTTGTTTCTAATTCTATGTCTTCTTGGTTAGGCTATTGTTTATAGCAAAGGACAACAAAAACTATTTTCAGAAATTCATAGACTAAAAAATGTTACCACTCCAAGAAACCTGCTAAGAAAAAAGGACACTGAAAATGATGTTCCCTTGTCTTCTAGTCATAAAGAAGTAAACCAAACAGAAAACTCAACTGAGAAGTTGTATTTAAAATTCCATTGAATACTGAAATTTAAAATTTAGACTTAGTACTTTCCAAGAACAAGGAGTGACTCTATAAATATTAGTTATTTAATAATTGTTATTAATATTGTTTTGAAATAAACTTTATTTTTTAGAACAGTTTATATTTACAGAAAAAATATGAAGATCGTTCAGAGAGTTCCCATAGACATGGCACCCAGTTTCCCCTATCACTAAAATATTAGTATGGTATATTTGTTATAATTAATGATCCTATATTGATACATTATTATTAACTGAAGTCCATACTTTAATCAGATTTTCTTAGTTTTTACCTAATGTCCTTTTTCTCTTCTAGGATGCTATCCAAAATACCACATTGCATTTAGTTGTCATTCTCTTTAGCTCCTCTTGGCTGTTACAGTTACTGACTTTTCCTATTTTTGATAAGTTTGACAATTTTAAGGAGTGTTAGTCAGGTATTTTGTAGAATGCCCCTCAATTGGAATTTCTCTGATATTTTTTCTCATCATAAAACTGGGGCTATGAGTTTTGGGGAGGAAAATCACAGAGGCACAATGCTACTTTCATCACATAATATCAAGGGTATATACTATTGTTGGAGGTGCTAATCAGAGGAAATAACCAGCCCAGTTGACTTGCAAACTGGCCCCAGGCAATCAGAGGCTCCTCGTCCCCTCCCCTTGGAAAGTACACTCTGCCCACCTTTTCCAAGGGTGGGAGCTCTTCCAAGTGTAGCCTTGAGGGAGTAATGTGTTGTTGAGTCCATCTGAATGAAATATGTGACTGAACCCACTTAAGGCCTCTATATAAACTTTAAAATTCTGGCAGACAAATGCAGGGTTCTACTCATCTTGTGGTTACTCAAGACAAGCCTCATATGTAAATTCCCTTGCTTATCAAAATTGCCACCTATCAACCTCAAGTGGTCTCTCTCTTTCTCCAGTTTATAAACTCCGTGCCCCCTGTCTATGGGGGCCAGTTTATGAACTATCAATGTGACTTATGACTGTTGAGATTCCTCTTGATCCCTTGGCTGAGGTAGTATTTCTTAGGGGTTTCTACAGTACAGTTACTCTTTTTTTTTAACCCCTTTTCATACTGTACTCTTTGGAAGAAAGTCACTATAAATAGCCCATCCTTTAGATTGGGTACTTATGTCACTCCTTCTTAAGGAGAAAATATGTATACAAGTTATATTGAAGACTTCTACATGGGAGATTTATCTCTTCTTCCATTTATTTACTCAGTCATTTATATTCATATGGTTATATTATTTTGGATATTTATTTTTGGCTATAATTCAATAATTATTTTGTTGTTCAAATTAGTCTAGCTTTGGCCATTGGGAGCTCTTTTAGCTGATTTCTGTGTCTCTTTGCTATATCCCCAACATTGTGAGCCTTTTTGTTTTGTAGCGCTTTCTTACTTTCTTACACTACAAGATGCTCTAGGTTCATCTTTTATATTTTCTGCCCCAATTCTTTTAAAGCTTATTACCAGAAAAATATTTTTATCTCTTAAAAAATTTGTGCTTCTTTCAGAGACTGGGAAAATTTCCCTCTTTGCCTGTCAGGAGTTCCACACTAACTTTGTGGCTTAATAACCATGACAGTATTAGCTTTCTCTGTTTTTATAGTTTTAATATTATATTTCTATTTTACAGTATCTATTCATTTATCTCTATGCATTCTGTTGTGAGCTATCTCCAATACAGATAGAAGAGATATAATAAATAATAATAATATATATAAATATAACAAATAATAAAACTTCTAAGATTCTATATGTTATTATTTTTTAAGTTAGAAAATAATAAATTTCAAAAATTGCTATGCATTTTAAAAATATTTCTTAAATATTTATCAGGATTTGAAATTAGTATTTATTGGCTCTTTAAAGTCACTTAAAAATAAATGTTTATAAAAATAGTCAAGGATGTGGTTCCATAGTGTAGCGGTTAGCACGTCTGCTTTACACGCAAAGGTCCTGGGTTCATGCCCCAGTGGAGCAATGGTCCATGGTTTATGGCCATGCCATCCTGAACAAGCCTGATGTCTGATCTTGGTTACTACTTGGATGGGAGACCACCTAGGAAGACCAGGTACTGCAGGCATAAATAATGATAAATAATAAAAAAAAATTAAAAATATAATAAAAATGGTCAAACTTAATTTAATGAATGGACTGTATTACTTACAAATTGCTGTATAACAAATTACTCCCAAACAAAGCAATTAAAAACAACAAATATTCATTATCTCATATCATTTCTGAGGGTCAAAAATCCAGGTTGTCAGGTAGTTCTTGTTCAGGTTGCAGCCAAAACCATGGTCATCTCAGGAGGTCCAGGGCTGAAAAGTCCATTTCCACATCTACTTAGGTATTGTAGACAGGCCTTAATTCCTCACTAGTTTTATAGTTTTAGCCTTTACATTTAGATCTTTTATCTATTTTGAGTTAATTTTTATATATGGCATGTGGTAAGGGTCCAACTTTATTCTTTTATATATGGATATACAGTTGTCCCAGTACCATTTATTGAAAAAATATTATTTCCCCATTGAATGGACTTGACACTTCTGTCAAAAATAAATTGACCATAAATGTACAGATTTCTCTCTGGAATCTGTTTTTTAAACTAATAACTTATTTGTCTATGCTTATGCCAGTACTACATAGTCTTGATTATTGCATCATTGTAGTAAGTTTTGAAATACTCCCTTAATTTGTACTTCTTGTTTAAGATTGTGTTGACTATTCTGGGTCCCCCACATTTTCATGTTAATTTTAGGATTAGCATGTCAATTTGGGCAAAAAAGATAGATGGGAAAATCTGTATTCTAGACAACTAAACCACATTAAAGATTATTTAGTACCATATAAAAATGTCTACAGTTTGACTGTGGTCCATGAATATAAGATTGTATTATACTCTGATATGCATAGATATGAATTAAAAGTTAAAGTAAGATGCTTGTTAGTAGGAAAATGAGATTGTTCATTATCTTCCTTTTTCCTTCCATAATATTTTAATGCTATGTTATAATAAGAAAAAATATGCTTAAAGTTTTTAAGGAAACAATTTATTTTGGAACTTCTTAGAGCAACTGGCATATTTCATTGCACATAGTAGGCACTTGGTACATATTTCTTGGAATGAATTTTGTGTTCATTTGCAGATGAAAAAAGTGAGTTAATTTATATTGCATGAAGCTCAACATTGCTCTTTGAAAACAAATATTCAATCTAGCTAAATTTAACAAGTACATTATTCAAAAATACTTTTCTCTAGAGAGTTGCATGTCCTCCCATTACTATTATTAATTCTCTGAAACTGAACCTTTACAAAAATAATTTAAAATATCAGAAAAAAATTTCAAGTGGACAGTGTGAGCTAGATCTTATAATTTTTTCTCAAAAAAATTCTAATCTTTGAGAGATTAGAAACTTGAATCCCTTCTGAGATGTTGAAGTCTAAGACTGTAATCAGTGAATAAACTTTGGCAAACTATTAAATTCTTGGAAATCTTTTCTTGGAAAATAATATGACACCCTAAAAAGTTGTATCAATAGGGGAAAATGGTAATTGTGAGTTGATTTTTACCATCATTAAGGAGAACCAGTAAGGATTAGTGGGAGAGGGAAAGGCAAGTGGAAAACAGCCTATCTTTATGGCATTCTAGTAGTACTACAAACCACTCTGCTTTTACTCCCATGATTGATGATGCTACTGAAAACCCTCCATGAGACGGCTGCACTTTCTTGAGTCTCAAACTGTAGAATACTTATTATGCTGTATATTTTCTCCCCTGACCTAGTATTGATGTATACTGTGTTTAATGAATCATATTTATCACACATTCAGCACTGTATCTTATCTTACAGTCATGGTCCAAGTAGGAAATGGAGTCAGTGAGGTCTGGGAATAAAATTGGACTAGAGGCAGGCTAGAGAGCTCTGGACAGTAAGGGGAAAGAGAGAGAAAACTTGAGTTAGAACCTTCAGCAGGAACTATGCTGAATATTCCAAACACTAGTGAAAAACAACAGTGGATTCTTGCCATCTGCATGGTGGCAAAATGACAACGTCTATAAAACCAGCTTCAGGTAATCATCAGAATCAGTTTCCAATGGATGGTCATAACAATGTCCCCAAGTGTTGAACTCATGGGCATATAACCAGAACCACAAATTCCTACCAAAAATAGAATGAAGTATTTATATAGATATTTGAGAGGAAATTACAAATAAAAAATAAGGAAACTATTCTATGCATATTTCTAAGCTAGTTCTTTTCCTAAAAGAACAAAATAGACTTATACATGATATTTAACCACATTTATATTATAGCTTTTCTTTTGTGCCTTGCCTTGCTAATATTTCCAACATTTTGGAACATATAACAATCAGATAGGATGTGTCCTCAGGCAGCGGACAAGCCTTGAAAGACCACAGCCATCCCAATAAACATTGGTGTGGAGCTTCACCTAAGGCAGAGGAAGTTACTCAAGGACACATCACAAGAGGCAGCCAAGAGAAGTAAAAAATTTAATGATTACTGATTTATTGTACAAACTGAAGTGTAAATATGAAACTATTAGGTTTTTCTCAAGCCGCTTATCTCACATGTGTATATGAAATCTCTCTTCTGCATCATCAGGTAGAAGATCATTTAGCAAGACAGATTCCATAACTTCTGGATCACTTTCAGTTATTCACTTATATGTGCTAAAAATTTATCAAGTTTAAATTTCCAGTTTCATCTCCAGTTCAGATCTCTCTCTCTCATCACAGGCCAGTCTTGGGTCTAAGGAGCCTTAATTGAGAGAGGGTATGGCCTGTGCTTCTTTCTCTTCTTAAAGTAGCACCTAGGATTCCAAGAGGACCAATAATTGTTCGGGGGATACTTTTTTGTCCTGTTTTCAAGGCATAACTCTCTTCTCCTCTGGTCTTAGGGGTTAGAAGGGGAAGACAGAGGCGCAGCAAATTCTCAATTTTTAACTTCACTGTGTGGGCTGTCACAGCTTCTCAATTTATGATGGGCTGGTCATTAATACGTTCTCATGCCAGGCATCCAAATGCTGGCTCTCACAAGCAACAAAGTTATGAGGACACTGCTAATTCAGCCTATAGCTCATCAGCCTGGCATGACTTTCAGCTTAACCCAGCCCCCTCAATGCCCTCTCCACCTGATCCCATAGGACATCCCATAGCTGCTTGCTGCAGAGTTTCCCTTTCCCAGTGTTGATTCTGTTTGGGTAAGGTTTCAGATACCCAACTTATCCCTATTGATCTAAATGGGGAACACACATATTGAAAGAAAAAGTCAGTGTTCATCTCAGATACTCTCAAATCCTTTTTGTTATTTTTGTGTGTGACATCCTGCCTCCTCAAAATTCCTGATTTCATTGCTTTCAGCAGCCAGCAACCTTGACTTTTCTCTGAGGGACTGCCCTCAAGCAACTAGAGCCTACCAAAGTACCAGGAAATTTATTTCTCCTGAGAAGTTGTTAACCAATATACTGTCTAGAAAAGAAATATGAATGCCCAGCTCTCTTCACTTAGTTTGGGACAATTTAGAGGCTTAACTTAAACTCCAGAGCCTCCCCACAGTCAGGCCAAGCCCTACTCGCTATGGAACTATGGAATCCTTGTGTGGTTTTCTCCTCTTCCCTGTTTGTCTCTCCCTAATTCCCTTAGTGGTTTTCCTTAGGAGCACTTTCTTAATCACTTCCATGATTTCTTAATAAATCCTCACTTAGGGCCTGCTCCTTGGGATCCTGACCTAAGAAAACTCCCCTTGACATGCACCTGGGTAAGAATGGACCTCTTCCACCATTTCCTCTATAATTTCAAATCTAACCAAAATAAGAATTCAAGGCCAGAATTGAATCCTGAAACTAGCAGTAAAATCTAAGGCAGCCCCATTATGTTCTCCTCCTAGCAAAAAATCATCAGTTCCTCCAGTATTTAATAACACCTGAAGCTTTGGAAAGTAGAGTAGAAAATAGAGTGGGAGAGCTCATCACAAATAAAATGGTAAAGGGACTGAAGGGCTAACCTCCATTTGGTTTTTAGTTTGATCCGAGTGAAAGTTGAAACAAGAAATCCGAACAACAGTTGGATAATTAAAATGACTACATTGGCAGGAGATGGTTCCCTCTGATACACAGCATTTATGAATGAAAGTGTTCAGCATCCCAGTGGCTCTCCTTTTGAACTGGCTCATCCATTAGTGGGATAATGATTTTCCGTCTGGGCAACAGCAAAGCCAAAGGCCTATTACACAGACAACATAAAGTTAAAAAGACATTATGAATAAAACGGTGGCTCATGCCGGCTTTTGCCAACTCCAGAGATTGCCTGATGCCGACACGTGTTTATTACACTTAATAATGTTTACATAATTCTTCCTTGAGCTCATTAGAGCTGTCAGATCAGAAGTAAATGTGTTCTCCCTCTGTTTATCTCTAAAGACTATGCAGTCAATAAAGCAAGATGAATGACATCTAGGGAGCAAAGTACTCTCTTCCTTTGCAAACACTGCCAAATTAACCCTTCGGTCCGGTGGGCCCCTCCTGCGTTTTAGGATTGCATCTGACTAACTTCTTGGTACTCCAGGAAAAAAAGCAGTGTTTCTCCAACTTAAATGTGCTTGAAATCACTCCAGGAGCTTGTTAAAACACTCAGTGCTAGGCCTCACTTCCAAAGATTCTGATTCAGTTGATCTGCGGTGGGGCCCGGAAATTTGCATTGCTAGCACTCTCAGGTGATGCTGATGCTGCAGGTGCATGAACCATACTTGTCTGTTCTAGAGGTAATTTCCAGTCCTGTCCGTTGCAGGGGGTGGGGGTACCCTGGACAATTTGGGGCATCTTAGCCTATGGGATGCATCAGCAGCAGCGGCCACGACAGCGGTGGCAGCAGCGAGAGCAGCAGCCACCGCCTTATCATCGCAGCAGGCGCTCAAACCCCCTGGGCCAGCGTGGCTCCGAGCGGTTGTCAGCCAGCGTGGAGGGGCGGGATCTGGCGCCCGAGGGTGGGGCCTGGCGCCCAGGGGCGGGGCCTGGAGCCCGGGGGCGGGGCTCAGTGAGCCCTTCTCCTGCTGTCTGCTTTCCGCCGCGGCGCCAGCGGCTGAGGGCACAGCCAGCGGGAGGCGCGCCGCGGACTCCCAGGCAGCCCGCGGAAAGGTAATTCAGGGAGAGCGCGCCGGCGGGTCTTCAAGCCGGGCAGCCTCTATCCAAGTCCCTGAGCGTTTCTGGCGCCCCAAGCTGCGTTTGGGTGTCCAGGTATTTACATAGATTCCAGGGAACGGCTGCCTAGCCAGGGTTTTGTATGTATCGCGGCGGGGCCAGGTCGGGAATATTTGGGTTCTGCAGCAGGAGCCTCTTGCCATCCCAGGACATCTGGACTTGGAGACAACTTTGCGCAGCGGTCCTTTTCCAAGTTTCCTTTATTGCTATTGTCTTAGCGCCTTCCGTCTGACTGTCTCCCTAGACTCCAGCTTTGTTCTCATCAGGCCAAACCCGCGGTCCCCTAGGGCGTGAACCCTAGATGCTCTGGCAAATTGCACCTGCCAGCCAGGGTCCGCCCAAGCTCCCTTCTCATCCCTGCCAGTTCCATCGCGGTCCTGTGTACATTGGTACTGGGCACCCAGAGATCCAGCGCCCACAGGGGCAGCGGTACTCGCCTTATATTCCTGTGTATTCCGGGATCGAGAGTAGGGCGTCAAACCTCCGGGATGTGAGTGATTTGGGGCTGGAGAAAGAACGAGAAAAAGTTTGGAGCCTCGGCTAGAGCTAGGAAACCGGCAGCGCCAGGCTGCACATGGCAGGAGTTGGAAAGAGTGCTAGGGGCTTGGCACCGGGCAGAGGGACTCAGACAGAGATGGAACCTTGGAGATTGAAACTCCAAGATTGGGCTGTCAGTGGAGATGAGGTGCTCGTTGTGTGCGTGCGTTGGCATGAAAAGGCTATGTGTGATTGCAGAGAAGATTGGGGCGGGGGAGGGAGAAAGGAGGAGAGAGGTACTAGGGATATATGTAATTGCAGTACACAGTGTGCACTTTTTTCCTCTTCCAGATATATTGGAACAGCTGTGGACGGGATGCCTTCTTGTACCCGAACTCCTGAAAGTGTGTGTGTGTGTGTTGGGGGGGAGATGATGGAAGGCTAAGTTTTACCCACCCTTAGTGCTGGCTTTAAAAGTGAACAGGTGACAGAGACTTCGTGTGTGTGTGTGTGTGTGTGTGTGTGTGTGTGTGAACGCGCGCGCGGGCGCGCGCGCGTATCGGTGAGGGATGCTGGACCGTCCGCTGAACCTCTACCCCGCCCCCTTCCAGTTCCCAACCACCGTGTGAGTTTTCTTGCCATTCTCCGCCTGAGGCTGACAGGCGACAGGCGACAGGCGAAGTGATGGTGGCGGAGTGAAGCAGACAAAAGGGGCACTTGGACGACCCTCTACCCTTCGAAGGCCAGGCGGCTGCTGTGTGTGTGTGTGTGTGTGTGTGTGTGTGTGTGTGTGTAGGGGATTCCTTTTTTCGCCATCTAGGGAGAAAATACTGGTTGCCGAGGAAAGAGTAGGAGCTGAAGAAAGACAGGTGAAGCTGAGCCTATGAGAAAAGACAGAACGGGAGGAAAAGAAAGTAGATTTAAAAGCATCTTGACTGATTGGCTGTAAAATTATAAGTAAATTTTAAAGAGATGCTGGGAGGGGGGGACTCTGAAGCTAAAAATTTTAGAGGAGTGGGTGCAGTAAGTATGATTGATAAAGGTATTTAAGGGAGTGGTGTTAAAGTAAGTCTGAAACCTTCGCTAAAGTTTATTGCTGCGTTTAGATAATCTCCTTGGACGTATCTTTCCAGCACCTCCAGAAGTACCTTTTGACTGTCAGAAAGAAGTAAAAGTCATATATATATAATAAAGCTAAAATAAAGTTTAAATGTAGCTTTGAGCAGGATTAAATGGCTTGTGTAAATGCTGAATGTTACTAAAGTACTGCCAGGGCTATAAAATAGCCAGGCAAAAATATAGGAAAAAAAATAATTGTAACAAGAAAATGAAGGCTTTACAAGAACTTCAGTAATGAACACATAACAATTGATGGCATGATGCAGTAATTATTTTCGTATTTACGCCATTAACGATTGTAATTTAACGTTAATGTCCTGGTATTTTATTTCTTCTTATTTGCAGACAAAAGCACATCTGAGACACCATCAGGGAGTAATTTGGTAATATAAAGTCATGAATAGAAAACACTAAACCATGCTCAGAACTCTGACAACATAAAGCGTGAAACAAAATAACCTCATTTGCTGTTTATTATCTGTCTTTATAATTCTGTTTACTATCATTTGCATAAATGAATAGCTAAATTATATAGTATATCCCCTTTAGGAAAAAAAATACTTGATGCTTGTAGATATACTAGGGGGAAATTAGTAGGTAGATAATTCTTACATTAAGCACAAAAATATTTTTAAAAAATTTTGCAGCATTAGAAACCATCTGGAAATAATCAGAATGCAAATTCAACCTACCTAGGCATCCTTATTTTATTTAACTTGATTTAAGTAGTTTTTAACAATATGTATGTAGTCAATTGGCAGACCCTTAACTTCTCTAGCTAATCTTAACCAAACCAAACCAAACCAAACCAAACCATACTGAACCAATATACTCTACATACATCGCAAAGCAATTTTGTTAACCTGACAAAGTTTTTTCTTGTCAAACTTTCAAAGAGTGAATGTTCTGAAATTGAGAAGAAAGAAGTTTATTAAGAAAACCTCATAACAAAATTCTTTCAGCAAATACTTAAGTTATTAACATTTTAAGATAAATAAACATGAGTTCACACATTTCACAAATATTGTGCATATTTTTGCATTAGGATCTTTTCTAAAACTGCCTTACTCATCTGATTAACGGAACGATTAATACCGGTATTAATAGAGCTCTGAAGTAATATGCCAACAAAACAGCTGAGCAGAACATGTAATGTTTGGAAGGAATCAATCACATGGATGTTTTAAAAAATCCATTTATTCTTGCCAGGCACACAAAGTACTACAATGATTGAATGAACTTTTTCCTTTTCATACAAATATGCTGGTCTCATGTGGACTAGCTCAATGAAATCAGTATTTGAGAATGAATTTCATGTGGGAATAAGAACCTTGTATATATTTTAAGTGCAGAAAGAAAAAAAAAGAAGTGACAAGTGACTTGTTCATTATTGTGGAAACTGGTGATTGTGTAAGATTAGGGCAAGTTCTTACAGTTTTACTGGTTACAAACTTGAGAAATGCAATGGTGCAAACAAAGCACATTTTGAATACAGGCTTAAGTATTATATTCAGCCTTAACCAAAGTCGTTATTTCTCTGTGTTCTCATTTTTATATTTCAAATATTACACTGGCTGCCCCTTCTTTCTGTATTTCTATTGTTCTTTATACCATTGTTCTATAGAGGAGTTCTGTATTTTTCTTTGTTTTAAAGGTTAGAATCTGACTTTTAGTTAATTCATTGATTTATTTCTGCAGGATATTCACTGACTACCCATTATTAACTAACAGATATTGTACTAGGCTCTGGAGATTCAAAGATGAATTAGACTCAGTCCCTGTATTTAGAAAATGAGGGTAACAGTTATGTGGATAAATAAATACAATAAAATGTAATAAGTGGCAGTCTATCTGAGGGCTTTGGACAGAGGTTTCAGCTCTGCCTCTTACTAGCTGTGAGGACTGGATTACATTTTTTAATCTCTCTGAGCCTCATTTTTCTCATCTGATAAATGCGGGAAAGGTAACATCCCTGGATTACAGAGTTGTGAAGATTACATGTCAACATATTTTAACATGTTCCATCTTCAAAAGAAACGCTGGGTCTCATACTTCTCAGCATTCCTTGCTTCATTTCTCTGTTCCATGTCATTGTCAAATTTCTACTGAGTTTTATCTGTATATTTGCTATCTCCACTTCCTCTCTCCTTAACTATCCGTCCTACTCCAATGTGACTTCTAGATTCACCACTTATGGAATCAACTTCTGCTGAGATCAGCAATAACCATCATGTGGTAAGATCCAGTGAGCTGCATTCTTACTCAACTTGTTGGAGCTGGTCCCTTTTCCTTTATAAGTTATCTTCACTTGGCATCAGTGACTTTGGTGGCTTCTATGACACTGTACAACTTCAGTTTTCCTCATTTTGCTTTACTATTTCACAGCTGGCTCCTCCTTTATTACTCTATATCTAAATAAATATTGGATCATTCCAACATTGGGGCTTCATCCTGGGCCCCCTTCTTATATTTCCTCTCTTTACCTCTCTAAGTAATTTCTTCCACTTTTATGATTTTAAATCTTATGTATATGCTGACTCAATTTATGTTTCTAGTCCATACCTGGCCTCTGAACTTCAGAAACATCTGCTCAACTTTCAGTTTAACTTCTCTTGACTATTTCACAAGCATTTACTACTTTTTACATTAGAAATTAAAGTCTATATTGCTACTACCACCAACACACTAAATTTATACTTTCTTCAATCTTTCTTATTTTCAGAAATGATACCACCATACATCAAATTATGCAATCCAGAAACTTTACCCCTTTACTGCCAGCATATTTTTTAATTCATCATGTACTTTGTGTTCTGGATGGGTGTTTGCCTAGTACACACAGGTAGGCCTGCTAGTGTTGGTGATTTATAATTGGTATCTGTTCTGATTAGCCCTGCTTTGACAATACCAGCTAATGAACATTTTTTACTGTTACTCCTGCTTGTATTTATCTGCTTCTGTTCATTTCCACTGTAACCTCCCAGAGTCCAGCCACTATCATCTCTCACCTATTATTGTTGTCCATATATGATGAATTTGTGTATAAATATTAGTATAACTATTTATAGCCAACCTGACATCCTTCATTTTATAAATTGCTAAATACATTTTATACAATTTAGTACTAGGATTTTGGACATCAATAAAAGGCAACTGCTTTGCAATAAATTAGTGTCCTACTAATTAATGCTAAGAGATTGGATACTTTTTAAGGAGGAATTTCTTTATGGATGAGGAACTATGCTTGGTTGGCTTCCACACCAAAACAACAGATTATGGAATTTCTGATTGTAACTTTGTGCCAAATTTGGAATACTATGCCTGCATTTAATTTTAGAAAACTGAAGTCAGATAAAGTTCCAAGTTCAAGTAATCATAATTTTGAATGGTCTATTTTTTCCTCTTGACCGACAGAGAACATTCAATCAAAAAGCTAATCTAGAAGTATAATTAAGAGACAGTATCAAGAATGTTAAATATCAATATACAGATTTTTTGACAAATAGTAGCAAATGAAAGCAAAATAATTGGAATAAGATGTATAATCAGGGTCATCTCCAGAATTTCTTGTTATTCTAGTCTTTTCCTCTTTTGCTAGGAGGCCAGTGTTCTTAGAAAAATGGACATCCTTGAGTACATTTCACTTTGTATTCACTTCATTTGTGAATTAGAAGGTTGTACTTCAACAGGGTAGCAATGACGTGCATGTAACCATGTAAACAAGGCTCAAGTAACTTCTCAGTGATGTCATTGGAACTGAAAGATCAAGAAAAGTCTAAGCTTCAATTTTCTAAAGATAGAGGCACCTTTATTTACAAAAGAGGCACAGTAATGCAAGAAGAATTGGTTAGGTTGTAAATGTACTTTAAAATCTCTGGTAGTCAGATGATCCTGATCTTGGCTTCTACCTTTGGATAATATTGGGCTGTAGACTCAGCCTTTTTGTAACCTTCCTTTCTCTTTTTCTTTCTCTCTCTTCCTTCTTCCTTCTCTTTCACTATTTGTTTCCTTTCTTTCTCTTCTTTAGTTCTTTCATTTTACTTCTTAACTTTCTCTTATTCCTTCCTGCTTTCTCTTCTTCTCCTGCCTCCTCATCCTTTTTATTGTCTTTCTTCTTTATTTTTATATAAGTAAAAACAACAAGGAAAGATTTACCTGAACTTTTGCCCCTGGTGTTATTTTAGTATTTAATCTACCACATTGCCCTGCCATTTATACTTGGTGCTCTTCACTTTTATGCTTAGTGCCCATCACTTCAAACATATCTAAGAACCTTAAAATTCTTGAGCCAGTTTTTCCTGTGTCAACAAACAAGCATATAAGAGGTAGAAGAAGGAGATTGGTAAAATTGCTTTGTGGATCAATACTACCATGCTCTAGAATGACTTTTTTCCAATAAGTAATCTTTATCATCACATGATATAAAGGTAGAATGCCTGCTTCTTGAGCTCAGGTACCATTTTGGAAGATGAATGTCCATTTTCATAGTGCTGATAACAACAAGAATAATAGTTTAAGTGACAATAACTAATTTTTATTGAGTGCTTTCTATGTGCCAGACTCTGTTCTAAGTGCTTGATACATATTCTATTTATTCCTCACTCCTGGCATCCCCATATTATAGACAGACTATACTATAAACTATGGCATAGTTTATAGATTCTTCCATATTAAAGACAGACTAAACAAGGTTAAATTAAGTGAACCAAGGTTTCAGAACTAAAAGTTTTGGAGTGGTAATTCAGAGCTTCTTAGCTGCTGTGCTCTGTACTATAGTAGAGGTACTTTCTCAGCATCACCCAAATGCTATGTCTATGAATACATTCATATTGATAGTGAGCTTCAGGGATTCCCTGAAGCCATAGTGTCTGCCTTAATGAAAAACACCTCAAGGAAATAATGGGTGGAAAGAGTGGTGTTCAGTGGCCCTGTGGGCTCAAGTTGTATAGAAGGGCAGTCAGATAGATCCTAAGGTGAGATCCTTCACAGAAAAATATGATAAAGGCAGCTTATCATAGTCTCTTTCTCCAATGTGGTTGCTGGGGAAACCTGAAAACCAGTGGGATTTTCAGTGTAGGATCATCCAGACATCATAGGCTTTGAAAGAGACTTAAGTGGCTCCTGGCAAATGCTTTTCTTTCTCTCTCAAGGCAGTGGTTTTTAATTTTTTGGATAAACATGCTATAGATTGTCTTTTGTGAGAGTGAATGGTATAGAGCACTAGGTTTGAAATAAAGTGTCGGTGAAATGAGCCTTGACTGAAGAGTGGGAAAAATGGAACCTCCTATAACATAAACTGAAGCAATTGCAATCAGATGGGCTCATATTTTGTAGCATCAATGCCCCATGATCCTATACATGTGGAGGGACTGAGTATAAAAAAGAAGACAGTTGGCAAAAGGTGCTGAATGAATGTCTTACCAGGACTTCCAAAATTAATCCTGTGTTCTAACAGTACCTAGTTTGAATTACATGGGAGCATGAGCAGTCAAAAAACATGAGTATTCTAACAGCTTCTAGACTATGACCTTTTTTTATAATGCCACTTCACAAAATAGCTAGGTTGGTCTTATTCAAATGGTATTCAGAATATGACACTGATTGTGTCAGAGTCCTCTGATGGCTTCCCACTTCTCACTCTTACTAAAAGCCTAAGACCTTACAGTGGCCTATAAAGCTTTTCATGATTTGCTCCCCTGTTACCCTTCTGACCTCATTTACTGATCTCTTGTTGAATAAATGAATAAGTGAATGAGTGAATTACTCTTGAATGAACCAGGGAATATCTAAGGTGCCAACAGTGTTTGTTGAATAAATAAAGAAGGGGAAGACTCACCATTTTAATGAAGACATTAGAGAAATTAAGGTTAGAAACAAAAGGCATGAGAACAATTTGGTGAGTGTATGAATGAAGGTCAAAGCAGTATATCAGAACTGCTGGATGCTGACCTTGAGTTTTTATTATTTCTTTATTTAACAAGTATTTATTGAGAATCTACTATGTAACAGGCACAAATTTAAAAACTAGGTTTCCATCAATGAACAAGAAGTTAAAGTCACTGGTCCCTTGTGGCTGGCATTCTATTAGAAGCTATATATTGTAATAAAGTAGACAAAATCATAATTTTAGGTAGCAATATGTTTTATAAAGAACCTTATAAAGGGCCTTAGCATAGAGTTGGGAGCAAGATAAGTTTAATTGCAGATTCCATATCGTCTCGGCATTAAACACTGAATTTTGTGGTCATTTGTCTCCCTGCCACCTGTGCTAAAAATGGTACAGATCTCAGAAATGACTATAGTTTAAACATTCTTGCATTGAATGAGTATATTGTCTTTCTCAAGATTTTTCCACTAGTAAAATAAGACTTTCTTTTAAAATATTTGAAAAACAGAGTTTGACAAAAGAAGGTCCCAAACTAATGGCTTCTATGAATGTGCTCTGCATTTAATTTTAATGCTATGAGAAATATTTTAATGATACAATGGCACTTGTAGTATTCTCTTGATAATTTAATTTAAAAAGTCAAATTTAGTGTAGAGGGTTCTTTTCTTGTCGCAGACATCAATACATTTATCATTATAATTAAAAGAGATAATTGTAAAAATTTAAATCGAAAAGCTTCAGTTTCCATGTGATTTTTACATTTTTTAATTTTCTTAGTACTAACTTTGGCCTCTTTATTTTCTGGTTTGTGTTAATTTGTTATGGCAGTGATAGAAAATGAATACAGTCTCCAAATCAATATGATTGGTTTAGAAACATAAGTGATTAATGGCAAAGTCGTACCAACAAAGAAATAATGATTACTGTGGATGAAGTGTTCAGTCTTTCCGATACCACCCACTGGAGTCCCTGGTGACCATGCAGCCTGTATTTGTATTCTTTCACTGGATTAAAAAATTAACACAAACTTAGAATCTCACAAATTTATTATCTCATCATTTCTGTGGGTGAGAATTCCAGGCAGGCTTGGCTGGATAATCTGCTTAAGATATCACAAAGCTAAAAATCAAGGGCTCAGCTAACCTAAACTTTTTGGAGATTCTGGGAAAGAATTTGCTTCCAGGATCATTCAAGTTGTTGGTAGGATTCAGTTGCATGTGATTGTAGGACCGAGGTCCCCATTTTCTTGCTGACTGTCACTGTGGGATTGTTCTCCACTTCTGGAGGCATTTCTTGGCTCATGGACCCTTCTATCTTCAAAAATAGTAACAGTGGGTTCCATTCTTCTTGTGCTTCAAACCTCCCTGACTTCTTTTCCCACAACTCTTTCACCTCCAGCCAGAGAAAATTCTTTGCTTTTTAATGAAGGCCTTGTATGATTAGATTGAGCCCATGGAGATGATTCAAGATAATCTCCCTCTTTTAAAGTCCACTGATTAGTAATTATAATTACATCTGTAAAGTTCCTTTTGCCAAGTAAGGTAACATATTCACAGGAGTGACAACAGAGTAAAAAATATAAGACAAATTTTTTCCTGCCACAGGGCCTGTAAGATCTATACATGGGAATATGCCTGTCAAACTGAAACAGAGCAGGTGATCTGCCAACTAGATTAATTGGAAAAATATAAACCAAATCTGCTAACTCACAAATGAGTTTGAAAGAATTGTTTGAGGCAATGAATATAAATGCTTTTTATGGATTTGGAATCTAAATGGTTAATATTTGCTACTTTTCCTGCTGGGCCTTTTTCTTTGGTCTGGCATGAGTCAGAGAAAGAAAAATATGAAGATGACACCCAGCATAGCCACTACTGAATCATTTAATAAATATTTATTGAGTATCTATTCTTTTTTCAGTTATACTAAGTTCAGGGAATAAAAACTAAACAAACAAACACAAACCAATGATGCAATGCCTAACTTCTTGGAACTCATGGTCTATCCAAGAACATAAACACCATGATACACTGTGATACACACTTTGATTCAGTTTCTTGCAAAATATTTTGGAGAGCAATGGGGAAGTAGTGTAGGGAGAAAATCGAGGAAGATATCCTAAATAAAATATAATTAAAATACTTTTTAGCTCTAGAACACTACCAACTGATACCCTAACAAACAAAAACAACCAACCAAAATAAGTAAATAAATAAATAAATGTTTTTCTATTTGTTTTCTTGAACTTCAGTTATTATATACTCAATTGAAGAATTCCATGGATGTTTTCCCAATTTTTTCACCTAGGATCACATTTCTAAAAAATTATGTTTTCAAAATATAATTAGCAAAAGAGAAATTTACCTGCCACTGCCTCAGTGATAACATCAACATAGATTTTACGTACAAATGCATGCACAAACCATGTTCTTCAGTCATAGCACATGCCATGTGCTGCCTAGATGAGTGTTACCGTAAGCTCAAACTACTGCAGTGAATCAGAATGTTCTTATTTAATTTTAGATAAATTTTAGAAGGTGTGTTGCAGTGTTGATAACTGTAAAATACCATAAATTATTTTGGTACAGTTGCTAAAAACTAGATTTCAAAGAAAAAATAATTTAACCAAATTTACAGTAACTCCTTCTATCAAAATTGAATGATATTGTGTCTAGCTCACATTTTAGATGTGTAGAAAAATTAGACCAACAGAGGCATATAAATTACAAAATTCTAATTCTAATATCTTCCTTAAAATGTGTCTCTAATATAACAACTAATAAAATGATTTACTATTAATGAAATTATTGGCAGCATATTTCACAATTACAAATAGGAGTTTTATATATTAATGATAATAGAAGTGTAATAGGTTTTGAAAATATAAAATAGACAGATTTTAAAAATTATTTCTAAATAAATACATTTAGGAATAAATGTATTCATTAATGTATACATTTTGTCAATTTTGTATTTGTTGTCTTTTAAATTATTACATGGAGCTAACAAATAAACATGTACATGAAGAACCTATTTTTTATTTAGTTTTAATAATCAGAAGGTAGAAAATATATTCCTGGACCCTTGTTTTTAATTGATATCTATTTTCATGCTCCAAAGGCCTAATGATGCATTAAGAATTCTCCATTTTTGTTGGTTCGATTTTCTATTGAGCAACATTCCTGGGAGTAATAGAATTAAGTAGAGGGAAAAGACTGAGAACTGCCCAAAATTGGCTACAGTTATGGAAATAAGAAAATGACGGGAAATAATTCAGGTTATTTTCATTTTTCGTTCTTATCAGAGATTCATTGTATTTATATATAAGACATAGAAACTATCCCATTATAAATTCATAGCTATAGTTATATCAGCATATTAAAAACTACTTCAAAATGGAATTATTTTATCATTTTGAGTTCTTTATTTTCCTTATAGAAAAATAAATGCCAATTGAGCTGCAAATTATAGAGGATTATCTTCTCTCCTTATAAGAAATAGTAATATAAATATTATTTTGTGAGGAATTTAATTTAAGGGTTGAAGGAGTGATCTTATTAGCACCAGACTCCCTTGGCCAGTAATCTCATGACTATGAGATATATATTAAATCCTTTTCTATTTATATTCTTTGGCAGGCTGTTATTCATTGTTACTGTAGAGATTTTGTTAAGTAATTGTTCTCTTGAGAAATCATGGGTGCTTTTTCGAGGTCATGATTTCCTATGAGCTAAAAGAGTGGGCCATACATCCTCTCTTCAGTTAAGAACCCACTCTATACCCATTTTCTTTAACACGTACTTTATTTGTAAGGTTTCTGACACTCCTTTCTTCCGAGAACTTAAGAATGATATATCACTCTTTATTTTGTGAAGTGAAATTGATTAGAGGAAACAATAAACATAATTCTTTAAGCATGAAACCCAATATATTTTGAATACTTGGCTGGGCTGCCATGGCAATCATCATACATTCGTTCTCCAGAGACTGCTGGGCTGTGCCAAAGGCCTCCTGGTAAACAGTCCTCACAGTATTTCTTCTTATGGCAGAAGGAATTTTACATTTGGCCTTTATTTATTATTGTTTTTGCTCTTATGTAGCAAAAATCCATCACCTTCCAGATACTGATACCTGTTTGCTGCTGTCTAATCATTGACAGAAGAGAAAAATCAGCTAATTTAGTGGTGTTATTTTTTTAACATCCACCTAGAGGTTTTAATGATAGCCATGTTAAAAATTGGGTTAATTGAGCAATGCTTCTGAGCAGAGAATCACGTATTAGATTTGACTGAGTTTCAAGGCCCACAGGAAGGCCCATATCTAAGTCTCTGGCACTTCAAACAATCTATTTCCAGATAGGCATCAGCCTAAATGAATGAGGGGACATTTTAGGGGAGTAGGTAAAATAGTCTTTAGAAGATAAACTTTATTTCATATCTTGCCTTTACTACTTACTAGCTGTGAGACTGCAGAAGTTACTTCATTGCTTTTAATTTCAGTTTTTTCACCTGTAAAAGAGATATAAAAGTACCTACCTGAGAGAATTTGTTGAATTTACATAGGCAAGGTAACTGACATGTTATAGGCTCATTATAAAGTGAGTTACATACACTCATTTCCTTCATGGGCACATGTAGATTTGAATCAAATATCTACCTCCTACCTGCCCACAAAACAGCAAATAACGTATCAGGGAAGCATGAAAATTAGATTAGCCTTTTACTACCTTAAGTATGGTCCTCAGATGAGCAGCATCAGTGTTACCTGAGAGGTTATTAGAAACACAGAATTTTGGGTCCAACCCCAGATCAGCTGAATCATAACCTGAATTTTAATAAGGTCTACAGGTGATTGTTTGCAAAGTTTAAGAAGCACTTAGATAGACCATGACATTTCTCTCCTAACAGTCGATCCATTGTACCATTGGTTATTTATTCCTTTTCACTATTCACCTGTTATTTTGGTGATGTTTGGGGGGATAGACACACTCAAGGTATTCTCTCAGCATTTGTACCTTGGGGCAGATCAATGCATGCACACTCCCACACACATCAATGGAACATCCCTCAGCATAGGGTCTGGCACAAGTAGAGCCTCAATAAATGTTTATTGAGTGAAATAAAACAGCCAACAGTTAGACAAGTAGACTCTCCCATCTGTTCTGCAGACACACAGCAGCCCTAGAAGGGCCTGGAGAGAGATGTATGTGCTTGAGGTCTTTGCCAGGAGGCATTACCCATGCCTAGTGGGGAGGAGGGGTTTGTTCGCTGCTGTTCTTGCCAGGAGATCTGCTGAGGTTGTGAAAGCCTGTCAAATATGCACTGCCAGAACAAAGGACAGGGAGCTGCCTTTCTTTTTTCTTTTTCCCTAGCTGCCAAGGGTGTGCCCCAATGCTTTGGGAGCAGTTTTCTTTTGGTGATAGTCTTTCTTGCTCATAAAGGACAAAAAAGTGGGTACAATGGCAGTGCATCAGGGTCGTATTTTCCCACATGCATGACTAACTGAGCTATGTCTCAAAATTTCTCTATTGGTTTCAAATTTCTAAATTGCTAGTTCATAGACTGGCATATGGTGTGGTTGCAGTAGGGGGAAATCTGGGAGCTGATTGCCCAGAGAAAGATTCAATGGGCAGAGCATTCACTACTTTGGACACTGTGAGAAACAGGAAACTGTAGACTCTTGAAGGTTTGGGAAATGAATTGTACTGCATGACCTTGTGTAAATCAAATATGGCACTTCCCTGATCTGTAAACTTGTGATAAATACATTTAGAACAAGTTTTGCCTACCTACACCCGAGTATATTTCAGTGAAGTTCATACTAAGGTCCCTGGATCCTTGAGATCTGGAACCTGCCTCCTCTGTGAGGTTGCACTCTAACACTCTTCTTTCTCCCTCCTGCCAAGGTCAGTCTTGGCATAATTGTCAAATCAGGAGGCTTCTTTTGGAGCCATTCTACTTTACTATCTGACTCTGTTTTGGTCATGGAAATCTGGTAAACTCAGAATGACCAATGTCTTTCTCCTCAGCAAATCCTTCCTCCGTCTTTGCTGCAAAATCTTTCATTATATTCTTCTAACTGATACTCAAAACTCTCATTTATCCAGCATGGTTGATCCCGTATGGGAGTTAGGAGGAAAAAAATCAGACTAACACACATACAAGAGTAAAATTTTCCCTAATCATTTTAAGGATATATCCCCATTCTAAGCTAGAAATTTCACTCATGGAAATTTGCAACAGTCTGAGTGACATATTTAACATAGCATATGGCAGATTTTGGGGTAAAGGGGATACTGATCAGCATAATTGTTTGGCTAATACTAGCTGTGATAACAGACAAATCCCCACATTTCAGTGGCTTAATAAAATTAGATTTTATGTAATATGAAGGCAACAGTGGAATGATGGCATACCTTAAGTGGGGAGAAGCAGTAGGTCCATGCAGTCATTCAAGGACCCAGGCTGACAAAGACTTTGCCATCTTTCATGTGTGGTTTCCTAGATTATCCCGGGTATTTGCATCTAGTTGGTAAATGTGGCAAGAGATAAAGAGGGTCATGCATGAGACGTATTTATGGGGTGAAACTTCTGCTCACCTTCCATTGTCAAAAACAGAATCACATGGTCATGGTTAATTGCATGGTTAATTAATCATAGTTAATTGCATGGTTAAAAGGAAGTTGGAAAATGCAAACTAGCTGGGTCCCCATCCATTCATCATTGCTGCTCTACACAAAGGAATTGTCCTATTCCTTTTTACTCTTTCTCCTTCAACTCTTCAGAGAGGTTTGACATTTCCTCTGCCTCTTGAGTCAATTTTCTGTATCAGGAAGCCTCACTCCACCCACCTGAAGAACAAGAATAGAATCTTGGCATGCCACGTTTTTACAGTTGCCAACAATTAATCCAAACTCACTTTCCTGTATTTCACAAGGATCTCATGAGAATTAATGAATTATTTTGGGTGATTATTCCTTTGATCATTGTCTTCAGCTTGTGCTTTTATAGTTTACACATACAGGCACAGACATATACAATACCTTGGTAAGAGGCAGAGAGCTTTTTATTATCTTGCCTACTACAGAAGGAAGCTAAGATGCACACCGATTAAAGGCATATTCTGTCTGGTGCAATAGGGTGACTCTTGCATGCCCTTTCCATTATTACTATTAAAAAAAAAACAAAAAAACTCCTAGAATTTTATGGAAAGAGAGATAAGACAAGCATGATGGTTTAATGTCTTATTTGTGTGCTGGCTCTGGAACCACCTTGTTGGGTGACTTTGGGCAAGTTAATTAGACATTCTTGTCTCAATTCTCTAATCCATAAAATAGGACCAATTATAAGTAGCTACCTCCTGAGTTGTCATGTGGAGTAAATAAGATAATGGATGTTAAATGTTTAAGACAATATCTGAAACATAACTTGTGCTCTGTAAATATTAGTTACTACTTTTTTTTTAATTGCAGGATAATTGGTGTCTAGTTCAAGGAATCCAAAGAAGGAATCACAGAGTGTGTGGCCTTGTTACTGGCAAAACTAAAGTGGAGGTAGAAAATGTGATGGCAGCATTACCTATTTGCAGAAGGGAATACATTGCTTTTTAGTAAGCCACACAGGTAGGAATGCAACCTTCCTTCCCACGAGCTACAGCCACCTGCTGTCCCTCAGTTCAAAGGATTAGGAACTGTTACAAAGGCAGGGATTCTGCAGTCTGGCTGCGGGTGCTGACTGTGCCCAGATGTCTTTAGTGGACTGTGGTGGCTTTGCCTGAGTGGCTGCTTCCCTGGGGAGAGCAGACCTTATGTTCCTTGAGCCAGTGCAAATTCTCCTTCACTGTCAGCAATAAAGCTTTCTGCTCTTGGTGTTAAAAGGAACTTGTTTTATCCACTTGACCAGTGAACCTGCATAGCTGTGAGGAAATAAACTTTCTTCTTATTCTATGGTTAAATTAAAATAAATAAATTAATTAAATTAAAGATAATAAATTTTAATTTATTTTAATTTATTTATTTGTTTTGTTTTGTTTTGGAGAACAGGGAATGAATAAGGGAAGCCATTTTTTTTTTCCCAGAATAAAAAGACTGGGACCCTCTAGAACAGGGATTTACTAAGTATGATCAAAGGAGGTCAGCATCTGCATCTTGTGGGAACAGGTTAGGATTGCAAAATGTTAGGGCCTCCCCATAGCCCCTCAATCAGCTAGTCCAAGATTGGGACCCAGCAGCCTGTGTTTACAAGCCCCACAAGTGATTCTCATATAGCTAAAGTTGGAGAACCATTGCACTAGGGCAGCTGACCCTGGCTTTGAAAGGTTTGGTGTAACCACTCCTGTAGAATGAATCTGGGCTCCTGCAGCATGTCTCCTGGTCTCTTTCTGCTCATTTTCATTAGATTCCGTGGGCCATTATGTCCTGAAGTGAAAGAATTGGGTGTGGAAGAAGAGTGTTCTTCAAAGTCTTAGCTTGTCATTTCCAGCCTTCTACACTTGTTTCACTTTCCTTATGTGGGGACCACACAAAACCAAATGTGCCTTTAAAATAAAGCCTAGAAAACTATTTCAGGGTGTAATGATCCCTAAGAGGCTGTGAGTCTCAAGTCTCTCCATTGAGAACTTTCTTTGGTTATGGTATTGGGATAAAAAGGGTAGCCAACTGTCCAGATTTGCCTGAGACTGAGAGGTTCCCCACAGCACGGGACTTACACCAGGCCCCAGATGATCAGTCACCCTAATTGTAGTTTAGAGCTGTTCCAGCTTTAAAGTGTGAATTACCTGAGTGTCTTATTAAAATGCAAGCTCTGATTCAGAAACTCTAGATTGGAGATGCATTTCCAACAATCCCCCGGGTGACACATGCTGCTGATCTTAGGCCACACTTTGAGTAGCAAGGCAGTACGTCACTGTTGGAATACAAAAACTGGCCTATGTGCAGATATACTGGGTGCCTCATAGCCACTTACACTTCAAATGGGCTGCTCAGCCCTGACATTCAAAAAGACTTTTCGGGCCATCTCTAAGGCTTTAAGATTGTAGATTTTGGCTTCAAATATTTAATATCAATAAATATCTACACTTTGGGCTATAAGTATTTAGCTCAAACTCAAAAACTCTTTTTTTAGAAAAAAAAAAATTGTTAATTCCAAGGACAGTTGACCAAGCTGACTCATGACTAGAATATTCTCAGGCCTATTGATTTCTCAGTTTGTGTTTGACTGCTACTTAATGCTTCTCCTTGTTTGGGCTGAGCATCTACAAATTACCCAGGATGGTGTTTCTGTCACTTTTGGTCTTGTATCTGCCTCACAAGTGGTACATTTGTTCTTTGGTTTACAGCTCTGGTTGGCCACAGGGTTTCTTTGTTATTTTCAGGGTTTCTGCTTTTCAACAGAATGAGTCTTGCTTTATCCATATCCCTCTTTACTAATTGCAACACAGCAGCACATTCTATATTCCATCTGTTTCCATGATTGATTGTCTTGTATTTCAGGGTATCCTAGAGAGTTACTTAAAAAAAATCACACTTCAGTGTGACCTTTCGGATCATCATAAATTGTGTTTGTATCTAAGTATACCAGCCTGCACCTTACAACCACCCAAAACACAAGAAATAATTCACTGATGTTGATGATATGATTTCTCTTCACTTTCTACTCTTGACAGGCATGCACTGAGCTTTGTAGCCTTGTGACAAATACTTCATTCTGCTTATACGCCCCCACCCCCAATCAGTTTTCCTGACTACATGCCTTATCTGTTCATGAACAAAGTAGCCTGTGGCAGAGCTTAGTAATGGCTCTCACGAAGCTGCTGGTCATAGGAGTTCCTAATAATGCATAAAGTTGTTTATATATATAGTTAATTCTCACTATTCACAGTAGTTTTGGTATATAATGATACCACAAACCCTGAATTAGAGAATTCTGAACAATTGCCCGTAGGGGAAATACAGGGTTAGATTCTTGGTCTTCTGGTCGCAACATTTTTGTCAACTGATCAATACATAACCTTGTTTTATGATTGTTTCTGTTCAAAGATGCCTTATCTAATATATATTGTTGATTCATTAACATTGAACTCTTGGCCAATAGCACTATAACTCATGTCTGAAGCTTACCTAACACATGTGATTTCTCTGTAAGTAACATTGCAGCCTTTTTGCACTTAAGACTAATAGACGGCACTTTAGACTATTCTTGGGAGCCATTTTAAACAGTGAAATCAGCAAAAAGCACAACAATTGTGAAAATTGGGGCACTAAAAAGACCATGAAAGGGGCATTTGTTTACGGTATAAGAGCTGAAACTAGAAGGCAGTTGCCTTATTTGGCCTAAGCTGATGTGTGTACAGGGTGACTCCAATTTTTTACAACTTTGCACGTATTCACAAATGACCTTGAAAGTGCTACAAGTATTGATTTTAGGGTTACAAATAAATTGTATTGAGTAGAAAAATTCACAAATAGAGACTCCATGAGTAATGAAGATTGACTATATTGTTATATAACCATACTCTTTTAAAAAAATTTAAATTTAAACATATTTGGTATACATATTAGTTTCAGGTGTACACTCTAGTGACTCAAAGTTTATATACCTTACAATTTGATCACCACACTAAGTCAAGTATAACCATAATCTTGACAGTTGCTTTCTTTACTTTGGAAAGGACAAGAATTCATAGACTAACTCTCATTTAGAGGAGTAAAAGCATTTGCCTTCAGCTGTTGATCAACTGCTGGAAGCATGTTGGTAGAGGTCTGCTTTTTAAATAACTGAAGGTACATCATCACCTGGGCCACACCTCCTCAAACACCAGTATCAAAAGCTCTCATTTTAGGAACAAACATGGCAACAGGCTTTTGTTGGGTACAATGTGCATGGCACTGCGGCCAGTGCATGGGTCTCTGTGTTTTAAGGAGCTTGTAATCTCTGCAAAAAGTGAGGCTCAACTACAACATAGTAAAATTAAGTGTCTAATGGTACAGAAAATTTCAAAACTACCAATGGTTCACTAGTTTTTGTCTCCCATTAGACTGCAAGTTCCACATCTGTTTTTTTGTTGTTGTTGTTTTGTTTTTAACAAGGTATTTCAGTACCTAGAATATATTAGGGGTTCAAAAAGTACTTACTGAATGAACATGAAAGGATTTGAGCTGGTGTCTCAAGGCCTTACTCAGATCAGTTTTTCAAACTCTAATAATAATTTCCACGGGCACTTCACAAATTTTCACTTTACAAATCAATTGATTATGTCTAAGACATATAGACGTTAGCTTTTACACACTTTATCCTCCAACATCTTGTTATAAAAAGTTTCAAATATACAGAAAGATTAAAAGAATTTTACAGTGTATAGCCACATAGTCACTATCCATATTCCACATTTAACATTTTACTATCCTTATTTTATTATCTATCTATCTATCTATCTAATTTATCTATTCCTTTACTTATTCATCAATCCACCTTGTTTTTAAATTTATTTCAAAGTAAATTAAAGATATCAGTACATTTCTCCCACAGATTTTTTTTTTTTTTTACCTATAAAATTATAAGGCTGAAAGATGTCCATTATCTCTTTAGGTGAAATTTCTGTGGTTCTGTGAGTCCTTAATCCTTGGCTTAGTTTGGAGTGAATTAGAGTGTGGGACAAGTTAAGAATAACACCCCCAATTTTAAACCTTAGACCAAGAAAGCCTTACTGGAACCCAGCCACACCCATTCATTGCTGTAGTTTCTAAGGATGCTTTCATGCTACCATAGTAGAGCTGAGTAGCATGGCCTGCAAAACCTAAAATGTTTACTCTCTGGACATTACAGAATAAATTTGTTGATCTCTGCTGTGAAGAAATAAAAATTATAGATTAAATTGGGAGGAATCTAAAAATTAGAAGAATATAATTAAAAATATAATGGTAGAGTTGGCAGAGAAGGGGGCAACCTAATAGAGAATTCAGATATAAGTGTACCTTTAAATTAAACTCCTCTCTCTAAGTATGTTTTTTTCTATTTTTTATTTAATTGAAAAAGAGAAAAATTATAATCATTCAAGGTATATCGTCAGTCAGCTTTTACTAAAGTCTGCTGTAACAAATGGACCTCCAATCTCTGTGGCTTTCAGCAGCAAATTTTCTTTTCCTGCCTCAGTCACCTTGATTTTGTTCTATGTTGTCTTTATTCTGGACTCAAGTTGACAGAGCCTCCTCCACCTGGGTCATTGTCAGTCTTGTGATAATGGAGAGAGAGAGAGAAAAAGAAAGGAAGGAAGAGGAAGAGAGAGGACAAGCCATCAACAGACACTTAAAGCTGCTGCTTAAAAATGATACATATTACCTTTGCTTACATTTCATTGGACAAAGCAAGTAGTATAAGCAAATCTGGGTTTAACGGGATGGAGCTGTTTAATACTCCTACAGGGAATGGAAGCAGATAAACATGAATAATAGCTCACTCTTCCTCACAAGAGTAACAAGGTCAAGAGATTTTTGTTGTTTAAGATAGTGGCTCTATTACGTTTGGAGTCAGAGAGAAGAAACCTATGCAAAGAGGAGTGCTTTCTGGATGATAAATGTCCCTGATAAGGGTAGATTTTCAGCTAGGTAATGTGAGGTTCTCAGTCTGGTGGTTAGACATAGTAGTTCATGCTAGCTAAAGTTAAAAATCTAGCACATAGGGAATACCTGGGGAGATTGTTAGATTGTTAAAATGCAGATTCTGATCAGGAGATTAGGAATGAAGCATAAATTCTGCATTTTTAATAAGTTCCCATGAAAGGCTGATGTTGCCAGTCCATGGATCATACTTTGAGTAGCAACCTACATCACCAGATAGTCTAAAATAAAACAGGGAACCAAATATTCATTAGCAAACCATCTTGGTCAAACAGATAAATATTGAATCCAAAGGGAGCTGAGGCAGTTCCATCCACTGACACTGGCCACCACCATTCTGCCAACAGCCTATTTGTAATAGAATACAAGACAGATGAAGCATCAATATTCTTTAATCACAGACAGAATGCCAGAAACTGACAATAAATGTTTTTTGAGCACACAGACATGAACAGCAATTGTCAGAATTCACGTCTTTAGATAGTATCAAATGATTCAGTACAGTTAATAAAAACCATTCAACAATTTCATTGCTATGAAATATGTTTCATTTGAGTTTTGATTGTCATAAATATCTTGCTAGTTAAATCTTGAATCAAAATTACAACTATGGGATTTGTCATTTGAAGTGAAAATTTCAAAGTGAAATTATTCTCTAGAACTTCAGTATAGTTTCTACAAAGAAAAATCTATAGTTATTCAAAAACAGTTGAATTTATTGTTTGTTGATTCCTCCTTTTGATGACATTAACAGAAGTGTCTTGGTCGTGATTACTAAGATGAAGTCCATGCTTGTATTTTAAATATGCCTTGTCTTCTGCATAAATAACTCTTATATTTAAGTTTTATGCCACACACCTTTGGTGTTGAATTCAGATCCTGCCACCTACTTGCTGGAATTCCATGGGTAAATGTTTAACCTTTCTGAGCCTTATTTCTTTATTTGTAAACTATAAATAATATCTCATTGAATTAATAATGGGTTAACAATAACATATTTAAAGAACATTATACAGGGTAGACCCTCAATGAATGTTAGGTTCATTTTTATATTTGTGGTACAAATATAAATTTGAAATCACTCTTATTTCAACATTTAGAGTGAACTATGTATGGCTATAGTAGAAGAGATAGGTAATAACAAACATTGGAAAAGATATGGAGAAACTGGAACCCACATACATTGCTGGTGAAATTGTAATAGGGTAAAGCCACTTTGGAAAACAGTTTGGCATTTCTTAAAATGTTAAACATAGATTTACCACATGACCCAGAAATTCTACTTCTAGGAATCTACCCAAGGGAAATGAAAACTAGTCCACATAAAGGCTTGTACACAAATGTTCATAGCAGCCTTATTCATAATAGCCAAAACAAAATAATTACTAATGGACTCATGAATAAATAAACAAATTGTAATATATCTATACAATAAATATACTATTTTTGCAATAAAAAGGAATTAAATACCAATACTTGCTACAGCATGGATGAACCTCAAAAACACGCTGACTGAAAGAAGTCAGGCCCGGCAGACCACATACTGTATGATTTCATTTAGATGGAATTTCCATAAAAGGAAAATCTATAGATAGATTAGTGTTGACTAGGGCTGATAGCTGTTAACTGAAAATGAGCTCAACGTTTTTCTTTGGGATAATGAAAATGTTCTAAAATTATATAGTACTGATAGCTGTACAACTCTGTAAGTTTACCAAAAATCATTACATTATACACTTACATAGGTGAATTCCACATTATGTAAATTATAACTCAGTAATGTGGTTTTTTTGTATGGAGTGGACCATGTTTATTTTTTTAAGATTTTGATTATTTCTCTGTAGATTCTCATTGCTAGAAGAGGAAGACAATCAGAGAAATACTTTTTCACTTTCTGAAATGTGTTGGATCCTCCACCCTATCGTGACTACTTCAGCATTCTCAATGCATAGGGAAGGCTGGGTTTTTCAGGACAGCCCTAAAACTAATGGCCTGCAGGCGCCAGCTAGGGATACAACATCTGAAAACAATAGAAAGCCCAGTCAGTAAATGTAAATCAATAACACTGGCTGATGATTCCACATGAGTAAAAAGAGATTTGTAAGATGGAGTGTCTTCACTTTAGCCATTAAACTTCTCATTCACCAGTTCTTCATTAAATGCCTGTCTTAAACAGGCAATTGAATCTAAGATATCAGACATGTTTGAATTATGGAGATCAACTGCTTCATCGTTGGCCTTGGGCACAGGATAAAAGGAACTGAATTTAATATTCCCCAGAAAATGATGTAAGGAGACATAATTGGCAGAACCTGGAAGATACTATCTTAGAACTGCCATATATGTGGTTATGGAAGCACAAGTACATTCAAGAAGACACGCCAAATCTCACTGTATTAAAATGCTATGGACCTCATTTAAGCATCAGATTTAAGAACTAAGTGTGCGTGTGTGTGTGCGTGTGTGTGTTTGTGTGTGTATGTGTGTGTGTGTGTGTGTGTGTGTGTGTATGCACACGCATGGTTGCTGGCTTGTGCATGTTAATTCTCTGGGCTTTTTGAAAACAGAAATTGCTTGACAGGTAGTTCATAAATAAATAGAAAATGCAGGCACTTGCCTTTGACGCTTTCTTTGGTAGAGATCTTACATTTTACAGTGGAGATGTAATCTGAGTATACTCTCTCATGCACCCTACTCACTCCATCCCTGCAGATGGGCTGTCTGGGCTAATGCATGAATTCTCATAAGACTTTTTGGTTGGTGGTAAATGAACTGAAAATTGGACAGGAATAGAAGGGGTCTCAAAACAACAACAACAAAAACAACTCTTTTTTTCTCAGTGTGTCATGCAAGGATCACTGGTGTCAGAATCACCTTATGGGGAAGGGGAGAGGGATCTGTTACTTAAAAATAAAAAAGTTGAGTGACCATACTATGCCGCACTCTGTTGCTGGGGAAACAGTAATTAAACGAGACAAAGATCCCTGATTTATGTAGTATTTACTCTACTTAATTCGCCAAGTGGAATCCTTGGACCAACAACTCCTTTACTTAGATACTTAGTAGAAGTGTAAATTTCCAGGCCCCCACAATGAACCTATTCAAGAAATCAGAAACTTTAGGGATGCAGTTTGACGATGCAAATTTTAACAAGCCCTCTAGCTGTTGATGCATGATAGTGTTTGAGAAGTGTTCTTCTAGGGTAGAGTTTTTCAACCTCTGCACTATTGGCATTTTGTGCTGGAAATTTCTTTGTTTTAGGGGCCTGTCCTGTGCATTGTAGGATCTTTCGCAGCATTCCTGGCTTCTACTTCCAGAGATGCCAAGTAGCTCCTTAACCCCAGTTGTGACGATAAAAAATATCTCCAGGTATTGTGAACTGTTCCCTGGGGGACAAAATTATCCCAGATAAAAACAGTTGCCCTAGGGCAAGGTTTTTCAAAATGGTCTGCTGATCAGCACCTTTAGCATCATGTAAGTCAAATCTCTGGGGACAGGAATGTAGTATCTGTGTTTTAACAAGTCCTTCCAGTGATTCTGATAGTGCTACGGTTTGGGAGCCATCGTCCTAGCAGGAGAGACAGGCAAAAAACAATTAAATGTATATAAACCCATGTAAATCACTCAGAATGATTCGTGTGCTACACATGGATCTGTAAGATGGAGTGTCTTCACTTTCTCCATTAAACTTCACACTTTGGACTAGAGAAGACAGGAAAGGAAGACAGCGTGCTCCAGGGAGGGGAGGGTTGTGAATTTTTAATAATATGGTCTTTGAAGATCTCACTGAGAAGGTACTGTGTGATCAAAGACTGAAGGAGTGAATAAAGAGATAATGGAGAAGAATATTTCAGGCACAGAGAAAAGAAGAAGTAAGAAGAAAAAAGAAAAAGGGACAAGATTATATCTAGTAGGTTCAGAGAACATTAAGTAGCCCAGGATGACAGAGTAGAGGAGTCCAACAGGAAAGTAGTTGGAAAGAGTTGAGAACAATAATGAATGAATGAATGAACTTACCTGTTTTGGGACTTGATTTCTGTACGTACTGGCTATATGTCTTTTACTGTATTCTGTAGTCTTTTTGGACCTCACTTTCTCTTCCGTAAAGCAGGAATAATACTTGTCCCCCATAGGTCTGTTCTGAGAAATAAAACACTCTAATGATGGTAAACTTTTGAGAGAGAATAGTATAATTTATTTTTCTAAACTTTTATTGCTTAACATATTACATTGCCAATTGTACATCTTCAGTAAATATTATATGCATTGTAAACAAACAAAATAAAACCCAGAGTAATTTAGACCTACATATCAGAATCTCTGTGATACTGATAATCTGCATTTATAACAAATTTCCCCAAGTAATTCTTGAATACGAACATCATTTTGAGAATTTTCATTCTTCTCATATATTTGTATCCTGGTTTCCATTTAATTGTGTGAAATGCCCTAGCAATGAACTTTTTTAGGTATGAAAATTAAATAAGGGTCCAAGGCCTTCTCAAGGAGAGGCGAGGTTTTAGGTCTTCCATAGCTTGCTCAGGGGGTCATGCTGAGGAGCTTGGAACTTAATGGAAAGGCTTCCTGAGCTGAATGTTCAGGAAACTATTCAGAGGACTAATTCTTTTTTGACTTGCTCAAGCCAATCAATAATATTAAAAAAAATAGATCCACTTCCTATGTAATGAAAGTAACTCGGAGGTAGACAGATTGTTAGGTGCTCCATGATATCCTTGAGGATGGCTGAAGCCATCCAAGGCAAAAGATTCTTTGTACTTAATTTTCTAAGTTTGTTGTTTGTTTGTTTTTGCATTGTACTCAACTCACATCTCCCTGATGAGTTCCCTATGCCATTATGCTTTGGCAGCTTAATGTGATAACCTTGAAACCTGGTAACTTTGTCCCTCTAAATGTTTGGTATTTGGGCCATTTTCAGTCTTGAAAAATAAACTGTTCTTCAACATGTTATTATTTGGTTATTTTGCTCAACCTTATTTGCCTTAGGGAGGCTCAGAGATTAAATTTTACCAATTCTTGAAGCTGTGACAATTTGAACTGCTAGGTTTTTCTGCCTTAATTTCCCCCTTGTGAGTTCAAGAAGTCAGACATAGTCTAAGGCAACACTTAAGGAGACTATCTTGAGAAAGCAATTAGATTAGTCGGTTTGAATCCCTTTCTTTTTTTCCCTCTACACATTGAAATGGTGGGGTGAGAGAGTGTCAAGATGAGTTTTTAACTGATTTATTTGCTAGAGAAAATACATCAAAGATGAAGAGAAAATGCATTCTCATTATTTAGTTGCTGATCTGTGCCTGATAGTTCATGCTAATGGCCAAGAGTGGAACTGAAAGCACCCAAACAGTTTTTGTTCCATTAATTCACTTATACATTGTTTGAATTATAAATTAGTTACACTAATCGTTAAGATATCTACACCAGCAGTTTAAGGAAGTTAAAAAAACGAGGATGTTGCAGTTTATTTTGTATCATAACTGGACTATCATTACTTTTGATAACCTCTCCTTGCAGGCCCATGCAACATGTAGATAGCACACCTCACATTTCATAGATTGGAGAACTGAGGATTAAAGGTATTTGGGTCTTTTTCAGAGCTTTTAAGAACTTTTACCTCCCCAAATTAGGCAAAACGTAGTCACCAAATGTTTTCCTCACTAGTTCAGCAAGAAGCATTTTGATTAAAGTTGCTCCTAGATTTGTCAGAGAAAGTACAGAATGCCCAGGTAGATATGAATTGCAGATAATCAACAGATACATTTTTCATATGCAGTTATTCCATGCACTATTTTGGACATCCTTATATACGGGACACAGTTATGCTAAAAATATATTTGTTGTTTATCTGAAATTCAAATTCCACTGGATGTTCTGTATTTTTATTTGTAAAATTTGGGAATCCTAGTTGCTTCACTTTGGGCTAATGCAATTGAATTCAGTAATATCCAGTTGTGATTATTAAACCTCAATCTAAAAGAATCTTGGAGATGAGTTATTTAGCTTCTCTATAAGACAGAAATTAAGAAAACTGAATTATATGCTCAGAGTAAAAGACAATTTAGAAGGTAAGAATTTATTTGTGGTGGAGAACTAGAATTAGAAGCCCTTGTCATATTTCTCAAGATGGTTGAGGCACTAATTAGAGATATTTCTCAGAAGACCATAGGATGTATTTTATCATGTAAAAAAAATGAAAGAAACTAGAAGATCACAACATGCCTCTGTTTTTTCTTTAAATCTTCATAAGTCTGTATTATAGCAGAACTTCTATCGAATCTGCTTTCAATTTGCAATTGAGTCAAAGGTCCATCCCAATGGTAGATGCACCATTATAATTAATGTATATCACCTTTGTGAGTTCTTTTGCATATTAAAGTCCCATAGTTCACACCCAAGCCCCATTAATACAAAGATTAGCACAAAGAGGCTTCACTCTATCACTTGTTTTTTTCCCCCTCTCAATGGTCACAGCTTCAGTGATATTCCAGGTTGGTTCAAGAATTAACAAAGGAGCATGGTGGTTCCTTCGCATTGTAAGAAGAATAAATATGGCCCATCATAGAAGGAGATATTGTAAAGAAGCAGGCAAAGACTCTGAATAATCAAATTCACTATAAATTTATTGTTCTGAATTGTGCTATTTAAGACAGCTAACTAAATATAATGTCTATTGCAGGATCATGAGTATCACCATAAAGAGACTGTCGCCCATCCTTCTCATCTAGAGAATTGTTCTCGGGACCTGCAGATAGAAGGTATGTTTAGATTTACTTCTTTTAAGCTCTTGATACTCTTATTAGAAGCTATGTTGAGCAATTCTGTTTGTAAATGGCCCTATCTGATGTCAGAATATTTATTCCAATTAATCAGTTTGGTCCTTGGCACTAGTTTCTTGCCAGGAAGCGCTCAGAGAAAGGGATTAATGTTGCTGTCCTACTTTATAGCTAAGTATCTATCTCCTGAAACAAGGTGGTTCTGTGGGTTGGACAGTTTGAATCTGTTTGGGGTGGGAAGTGAGTTGTTACTGATAAAGTAAGGATGGATGGATGGGACAGGGTGGGATTTTATGTTAGAGCTTTGTGATGTAAGAAAAAGTTCATATTTCAACTCTTGTGCCAGTGTAATAGTTACATATTAGCATGACTTTAGCCATCCTGTTATGGTCCCCACCTACAAGTTAAACAAAATGTTCTAAAGCAGTTCTCTCACTTGAGATAATTTTGGTCTGAAACCACTGTATTCTGGCAATTCTAAATGAGGTTTAGAATTCTAAATCTTTCTGGTTTAGCATGTCCTACAAAATCCTAAATTCAGCTGTTATCGGTATACTTTGCTAAATCATTAAAATTTACCAGGAGAAATATGCATATGTTAAAATCTGAAACATGTGCCTTACATGCTCTGTGTTGTGGGTGGGAGATTCCGGAGTTCAGATCAGATGTTTGCAAACATTTCTGTGAAGGACCAGATAGTAAATATTTTATGCTTTGTGGGCCATACAGTTTCTGTCATAATTACTCTATTCTACCATTGCAGTAGTAAAGCAGCCCTATACAATATATAAAGGAATGACTATGGTGTGTTCCAATAAAATTTTATTTATGGACACTGAAATATAAAGTGTGTAATTTTATATGTCACAAATTTTTCCCCATAACTAAAAGGCTAGGAATAAAAAAAGTACTGGATTTGGCTTGCAAGTTGTAGTTTGCTAGCCCCTGCATTAGATTAATAAAACAAGGCAAGTTTTCTGGAAATCTCCATCTAGCTTGTATGCATTAACATTGCTGAGACTTTATATCATGCTCATGTTATAGTAATGGTTTCCCAAGGAGAACTGGGCCCATGTGAGGGCAGTTAGTGCTTCACAGGGTCAGATGACATAGCATCAGCTGTGCATTGTGGAAGAAGAAAGGACTATCAAATATTGAAGAAACTGGGGGCATCTTGATGCTGTGTGATCTAGAAACATACCTCTTGCATCTAAGCCATTTCACCTCCCAGCCAGGGCCCTTCTACCTGTTTCCATCTTCTCTTAGCTTTCTTTTAGCTCTTTAACTGGTTGGCAGGACTTGAGGAAGTTGGAAGCTTGGCAGCTGGTTTTCAACAGGTTGTATAGTGGAAGTTTCTTTGTATTTTGTTTGTTGATTTTTTATGGTTAAAGGGTTTTATTTCAAACACTTGGTAAGGATGGTTTGAGCATAAATATGCCTCAGTGTAGGCAAGCCCAAATATAAGAAACAAACAAACCCATGTACCCCACCCTCACCCCTTATTCTCTCCACACCCCTAAATACATACAGAAATAAGTTGGGGCATGATTATTTTAAGAAATTTTTATAAAAGAAATAATTGCAAGCAGTCCTTAAATAATGTTTTCGTAAAATTATCACAGACTTTTTCTGAATAATGTACTCCCTAAATATGTTCAAAATAAGACTATATTTAGAAATTAAAAGCATAGCTTCCTTGTATTAGCTAGTAATATGCTGTGTGACCTTAGATAAATCACTTCTCTTTATCTGACTAGTAATATGAGGAACTTGAGCTACGTGAACTCACAGTGCTTCCTACATACACTTAACTTAGTATAGAGTGTAGCAAGGTAGATAAGCCTTTAGAAATCAGGAGGTAGAAGAGTGTAATTTTCCTACCATGGTGTTATGGACTGCATTGTTTTCCTCCAAAATTCAATCGTTGAAGTCCCAGCCCTCTAGTACCTCAAAATGTGATCATATTGAAGATAGGGCTTTTAAACAGGCAAAGTTAAATGAGGGCAATATGGATAGGCCTTAATCCAGGTGACTGTATATGGAGATGGGATCTTCAAAGAGGTGATTAAGTTAAATGAGGCCAATAGGGTGGGGTCCTAATCCAATAGGATTGGTGTCCTTATAAGAAGAGGGAGATACCAAGGATGCTCCAGCACAGAGAAAAGGCCATGTAAGGACACAGTAAGGAGAAAGCTATTTGCAAGTCAAGGAGAAAGGCCTCAGGAGAAACCCAAACTTGCAAGACATTGATTGTCTAGTCTCTAGAATTGTGAGAATTAAACCTCTTTAAGTCACCCTGTCTGTGATATTTCATTACGACTACCTTAGCAAACTAACATACATGATATTATAAGGGATGAGTGTAGGGGCACCATTCCTGAACTGATCTCATGGAGAAGAGGTACTAGTATGAGCATTTTCCCTCCCTACACCTTGTTCTACTTAACTCATGGTGAGGAGCCTTTGGTGGTGGCAGCTTTGAAATAGGCGATAGCATAATGTGGACCTTACTGCCATTCCTGGGAGAAAATGCTTGGTGTTCAGGATATCAGAAGATAGTCATATTCTGCTGTGAGTGTACTTTTCATATATCTTAGCGAGGATGGAGTTAAACTTATTTCTCACCTCAAAGACTTTTTGTATGTGGGGTATAGCTATTAATATTTACCACATTAGCAAAATTTGCTTATTGCTTTATTTAAAATAATAAGCCTATTGCATATTAACATAAATTACACTATTTTTATGAAAAATAATTCTTCCAAAGCAAAGAGACTAGCGAGAAGCATAGCATTTTTCCACATTTTTGTAAGTCTCTGTAGTATCTGGCTTACCAGAAGAGAGCTGAATTTGCATATCTGCTTCTGCATTCAAGCAGTGGTAATATCATGTTTCATGATAAGCTCTGGAAAACTGCATTGTGCACATATGTGAGCATGAGAGTGAAAAAGTCAAGTGATATATCATTACAAGATTAGTTTTGACTTCATGGATGTCCTATAGGGCTCCTGCCAGGAATTGCTAGATCACAGTTTGAGAACCACTGATATAGCAGTGCAAAAAGAAAAGATATTTGCAGTTCCTTCAATCATCTGTCCTGTTGACCAACAATGAGCTTCTTGCTGTGATTGCTTTTTTGAAGTTGTGGCCTAAAGATGGTTGTTAACTAAACACTTTTAAAAATATAAGCAAATTTTTTTTAAATTGACACTACTACCTGTATATGACATACACTGCTCTTTACTTTAAAAGGTATGGCTGAAAATAAGAGAAATAAAAGAGAAGAAGGACTATTTCTGGTGACTCACATTGCCCATAAGGGTTGGGTGGGTAGGGAATGTGTGTGTGGTATTTTATTTTACTTTTCACTCTGGTTATAGATTTGTGTTTATTTATGAGTCTATCAGTCATCAAGTGTATTGAGTGTTACTAAAAACTGAAGTGATTAAAAAATGTAAAGCAGAAAATTACAGTTGTATGACTTTTCATCTTTCAAATGCAAAATGAATGTCCATAGACGTTAGGTGCATTACCCAAGATTACCCAGTTAGGAAGTATTATGTTTGGGATAGAAAAAAGACCTTTTTACATTATATAGTGCTATACTTGCATTACCTGCCTTTGAGCAGCTTCCAGTATCAAACTGAATAGAATTGTGAACAAAAGTATAAAATATAGCTTTCAAAAGCAGTCATTCAGCTACATAGACACTTGTGAAGGCTGGAAAAAGTTGAGAAAAATATTGGGACTTCAGGGAAATTGAGGCAAACTTTGATGTGCAGAGGGATTAGAGAGGAACAGAAAAATCGCAGAGGAAAGAGACACTTGGAAAAAGGCAGGGAGGCAGGGTGGCCAGAAAGGAGAAAGGCCTGGTGAACATGAGGGGTCATGTTGAGGCATGAGGAGAGGCGAGGCTGATTGGTGGGGTGATGGACACTGTCTGAATCAGAGCCTCCTTTTGGGAGACATCACATCTAACTGGGGCTGCAGGTAAATGGCTCATAAACATTTACCTGTTTTACAAGGGTTCCACCCAAGATTTTGGTCATTGCACTTCATGGATGAACCAACCAAGGGAACTAAGCAGCTGCAGATGTCTTTTTATAACTGAAGAGTTCACATGGGTTTAGCGATGATATTTCCGTGTCTATAAAATGCTGAGAGTTAAACGGTGATACCCTGTGAAGCACTTGGAATCTCTATCTTGAGAGGCAGTTCTTAAGTGTAATGGTTTAATGGTCATTTAGCATGATGGGCCAACAGAGAGTAATATCATTTGCCTGACAGTTAAAATGAACACTTCTCCATGGGAAGTCAAAGATCACGTTGGTGTAACTTGGATTAGGTGAAGGAGAGCATCAGGAAGTGAATGCCAAAACAGAGAATAGGGAATAAAGCCTTTTGCATGCCTCGCCTGTTCATAAATCTGTCGTAATTAGAGAACACCACTCATTTCCACTAATCGTGGGAGGAAATACACTCTGAATTGGTGAGAAGTTTGACTTATTTTTTAAAGAATGCTGCTTTATTATTTTCTCCACTTTTCTCATGTCCCCAACCTAAAACCTTTCTAATCTTATTTGATAGTTGAACCTCTTACTTTGTTGATAAAATTAAAGTTACTAAAAATAAAGAAGCCGCACTTCTGTCCTCCCTGAAACTTCTGTGTCTCTACTCTTGCTGGCATGTGGGGAAGGGGTGTGCTTCCTCATCCTTAGGGCTAGTCCTACACTCTATGCCCCTTTTTAAAATTTCTCAGGGACTTCAATCCTTCAAGTTATTCCTCTTCTGTTCTCTTCAGTCCACCTCTGATAATAAATTTTTTTTTGTTCTTACTCAGAAAGATAGAAGTTTTATCAACTTCTGCTCCCCTCTTTTCTTTTGACTGCTGTCACTTTGAATACATCCATTTCACCCCCACACTTAACTGCGAGCACACACACAGTCACTGGTGAAGTCCTGACTGCAGATGGGAGGGCCACTGCTCAGTGCTTATGATACTGCAGGCTTGAAATTGATCATAGCCACATTCTCTCCTCCTCCGTCTTCAAGCCCACAATTCCTGGCGTTTTCTCTTTCTTCGCTGTCAATGTTGGTGTCCTCTGGATTTCATCCATGACCATCACCTTGCTCATGCTCCATGTGCATCATGGGTAGTGTCTTTTGCACCCACCTTTTAAATTAGTGTTATCTTGTCTATCAAACCTGCATCTTCAGCCCTGCTTTTTCCCTCAAACTCCAGTAACAGCTAATTCAACTGAAAATTGGCCATTTCTACCTCAAACTCATCATCTCAAACCTAGACTTAGTTTACACTTCAGCCTTGTTCCTTCTTTATTGCCAGTTTCAGCTGCTGTCATCAGCGCCCTGGGGCAGGGGTCCATAAACAATGGCCAGTTGTCAAATCTAGCCTCCACATGGTTTTGTAAGTGATGATTCATCGAAATACAGCTGTGTCCATTTTTAAAAAATGTGTTTCAAAGGGGACCATGTGGCCTGTGGCCTGCAAAACCTAAAATATTTACTCTCTGACCCTCAACAGGAGTTTCCCAACTCCTAGTCCAGAATACAAAAATTATTTAAAGGGCTCATAAAAATACATTTCTAGGAGCTCCCACTGAGTTTTTGGTTTAGAGACCTGAGAATTTGCATTTCCAGCAGGTTCTGAGGCAGAGCTGGTCGAGGAACCACCCTTTGAACAGACTGTAACAATGTCTTCAATCACACTGTCATTCCCTTCTGTATCCGAAGCACATTGAAATCTCTCTTCTCCGTCAAATCAATTCACTCAAAAGATTTTTCAGAAATATATATCTATCTATTTCTGTCTGTAATATGACAAGTTCTCAGGGTCTTCCCCTTACCTACAGGTATGTTTTATCAACATAAACAAGTTATGGATTCCAGTAAAAGGAAAAAGAGACAGCAATATTATGAGCATGAGCCATTTTTATTTTGTACCAAGCCCTTTACAGCCTTAACTCCTTGAGTCTTCCCAGTGACCCAACTGTGGTAGGAGTTTTTATTATCCCCACTTTCCAGATAAGTAAACTAAGGTTCAATGACAAAGCCAGGCAGCAGGAAGGTAGTAGAATCAGAACTTGAACCCAAGCAGTCTGGCTCCAGAGTCCCTGCTTGACTGAGTCTCCTCATAGCCCTTCCTGCAATGCAAGCCCTGTGCTAATTTTTTTCTTATAGTATTATCTTAATATTTACAATTGTAAACTTAGATATACTCACCTGTGCTAATAGTTCCTACAGAGCTATAAAATAAATCCAAAGTGAATACAAAGAATACTCAATACTAATAACATCTAAATTAACATTGAATTGAGGTGACAGATGATGATGAATATTTTACTGAACATTCAATCGTTTTACAACATGATTTGGTATCTGTTGCAGTGAGGTTCTTGTGAATTTGACCCCACTGTTTACCCTGAAGCATATCATATCTGTTAGTACATTTTTCTTTTCCAAACTCCTGTTAAGTCTTCATTTTTACACTGTAGTATGATGATCTTTCACCTGAGTGCACTGTAAAAATATTAAGTTGACCCCTTTTCCCTTTATTAAACTGTTTCTATTTTTATTATTAAATTTATTGGAATAATGTTGGTTAATAACATTCTATAAATTTCTGGTGTATAACTTTGTAATACAGCATCTGTATACTCTATTGTGTGCTCACTACCTGATGACTAGTCTCCCTCCGTCACCATATATTTGGCCCTTCTACCCATTTTGTCCTCCTCCCCATCCCCTCCCTCTGGTAACAACCATTCTGTTATCTGTATCTGTTTGTTGTTTTCTTTTTGTTTCTTTGTTTGTTGCTTTTTGTTTTATATCTCACATATGAGTGAAAACTATTTCTTAATAAGTATATCTTGTCATCACAAAATCAAAAGAAAAACATTGGCCCTAAATTCCACAGAGATTCTGGGTGGCTTTTAGGTCCATAGCCTCAGACCCCGGTCTGAGGAATAGTGGTGGTCAGGATGATGTCTAAGTCCAG
Source organism: Macroglossus sobrinus (assembly GCA_004027375.1). NCBI lineage: Eukaryota > Metazoa > Chordata > Mammalia > Chiroptera > Pteropodidae > Macroglossus > Macroglossus sobrinus. The sequence continues at coordinate 250,973 of PVKZ01000971.1, forward strand.
TGGTACCCAGACTGATGTTCAAGGCCCTTCACACCCCATCCCACCTAGTCCTCATTTCATCTCCTACTACCTTCTCCTACTTTGCATTTCATTAATATTAAATTACTTGTAAGTCCAGGTATTTAATGAACTGTTTTATTTCTTTAGGCCTTTGTATGAACTTTTTCTTTGAATGACTCCCTTTTCCAATCTTCAAGCCCACCCCTTAAATCCACTTTACTCGACTCCTGTTCATCTCTTAAAATCCTGCTTTAGCACAGATACCTCATAAATCATCAAACTGACATATAGGAAAACTAACTAGTGACTTATTATAATGCCAGGCAAGGCCCTTGTGAGCTGCCTTCTCTTGTGTACCAGGTGACAAGATGAGTTCTACAATGTCACACAGCATGGTGTAAAAGGTAGGCTTTGTGGGGAAAGGGAAAACTTACAAAGCCAGGATCATCAGTCAGTCAGATAAGGGAATTGGGGGTCTCCAGCCTCTCTTCACCCACCAAGATATGCTGCTGGGTCATGGTTATCTGTTGGCCTCACAGTGTGGTTTTATGTTCCTTTTTTCAGGGAAAGCTTGAGGGAACAACCTTCTCAGAAGAGAATAAACAGGCAAACTTGGCATCGGGCAGACTGAATTTTGGTGTAGCAGCTATTCATAGAGTTGTCTTGGAAAGCCAGCTACTCAATACCTGGGCACTTTAAAATCCATAGGAAATTGCTTAGTTCTCCTTTGGGGTGAAAAGAGCATGAACATGATGAGGATAGGCCATTGGTCCCATTGGAATCTGACTTCAGGTGCAAAAGGGGGAGCTGGCTCAATGTCCAGGCAACTCAGAATGAGAACACAGGATTATTTTCACTCCTCTGCCCTCTTGGTGTGCAAGTCCTACCAGATTTTTAGTGGTCCATTAGGTTGAAAATTCAACTTTGGAAATTATCTTAAGAAAAATTTACAAAATGACAAAAGAGAATGAGTAGAGGCCTGAGAAATTTTATTGGCTGCCATTGATGTCAAGTTGACCACCAAGGAGATTTCCAAGTCAAGTGACAACTAAGGATTCCTCATTGAGATAAAAGTACCCACTATTAGATTACTGGTGTCTGTTGAAGGGGTAGTGTTTGAGACTATTTATCCCTATTGAAGAAAATGCATTTCTGTATCTCTGGATGAGTTGCAGAGAAAATAGGGCTTGATATCTGTGTTGTAAGAACTATCAAATTACAATAATTTTCCTTGGCCATGTTAACACTCAAAATTGAATCCTTTCAGTGTTGATTCACTAAAACAGTATAAAATACTTGTTGTACATGTGGGTGTTAGCCTCCTGTATGGATGTGAAAAATCTAGGTTTTCAGATCAAAACAATTCACTTAATAAACAAGAATAGAAGATACTTCAGAAACACATTTGTAACAAATGATGCCCAATTACTTAGTATTTAATCGATTTATAAGGCTGGTAAGGCTTTTAAAAATGAATCATTGTCAAAATACTTTACATATTAACTCCATTTGTGGCTACTTTCTATTTTTGTGAAGCAATAAATCAACTTTTCATGTTATATCGCTCTTTTGTCCAAGGAAATCTGAATAATTCTTAATAAGGTATAGTCCCTTATTCATTTATGTAGATATTTAAATGTCTTTCTTTAAATGTGCAATTAAACTTACTAATTGCAATTATGCTTGCATATGTAAGCTTTTTCATAATATTATTTCTTAAGTTGTTGATTTGTAAATCTGAACAATTTTGTCATTTGTGTGCAATATCTTGATATATTGAAAAAATATCAGCACGAAGTACATATTTAGAGTATAGAATATATAGCTCTTATAGAAATATGAAATTTGCTTAAGCCAACTAAAATGCTTTATGGCCTTAGAAAATTGAGTTTAATACTTATTTTATTTTGATTAATTATTTTCAATGTTAAAAATTTGCAAAATAGAGAAAAAGTATGAAGGAGAAAATAAATCACTCACATAACATTTCCAACTTTTAAAAATATACACATATGTATTAATGTATTCTCTCCTCTAAATTAGAATTATAGTGTAAGTTGACAGTTCTCTAAGCAAGAACATATTTTCTATCATTAAATGTTCTTTGAAATTGTGATTTTAAAAATTGCATATAGTTCTTTATATAGATGTATAGTAGCCTATATTTTCTTTTAATAGACATTAAAATATTTCTAATTGTTGTATTTTATAAGTAAACAACAAATAATATTTGTATTTATACTGATATTTGTATTTATACTGATTATTCCTCTACAATGGCTTTCTAGAAATGAAATTACTCAATTACTACATAAAAAAGGAGCTTTATTTATATTGATAAAACATTTTTCAAATAAGGGAGACAAATTTACACTGCTATCAGAGTATGTGAAAGTATTTCTTTTACTGCTCCTTTTCTGGTATAAAAATTTTATAATTTTAAAAATTCTCCTCTAGTAAGCTGGCTTCTGTGAGATAGTTTGTCATTCGTGTCTACATTTGGTTCTGTATTTGGTTTCATAGATGCATCTGTTGATTCATTAATTACTATTACTTTTGTTGTTTCCTGGCTATACATATCTTCCTATTTTATTTTTCTCATTTGAAAATTTAAATCAAATTTGAATTACAATTATAGTTCAGGAATTTTTTATCATTTCAGTTTTAAATTTCCAACCCAGAATAAATTTGTCTTTTTATTCATCTCTGTGGTTGTCCACCTATTTTTATTTTGTTTTTGAACCTGGTGACCTTATCAAGATAGTGTTGATTATTTATACTATATCTTCCTCCAGCTCCACAATCCACTATACCCTTCTCATTTGTTGATTCAGATCTCCCTTTATTTCAGAAAAAAAATTTCTTTGAATATTTCTTTCAGTGCCTTCTTTTTGTATAACCTTGATGTAACTTAGACATCAATAATCCTTCTTCTCCAATTTAGCATCTTAATGTTATTTACTTAGTTTCTCCTAGACTGTTTTTTTTCAAATTGTTGAAAAAAAAATCAAAAGGCTTGTCTGGTTGATTTAGTGCGATTTCATTTCTGTAACACTTTTGCTTTTTACTGCTATTCTTTAGTGAGCTAGGCTAGCTAAATTTTCATCTCTTTCTGTTGCCTTATGGTTTTTGAAAATATTGCATTTCATCTTTGTATTCTTATTGCATAGGGGTCATTTGTTCTTTAATTGCTTTGAGATAATGAAGAGTTTTGTCTAAGATTTTTATTCTGCTTTGTAGATTAAATTTCTATTGTTTAATTTTTCAGGGTAATTTATAATATCATGATATATAAGGGAAAATACACATAAAAGATAGTAAATTAATTAATAAAATACTTGAAAATAATCGAATAATAAATATAAATAAACACATATTATAGAAATAAACATAAATATAATTAATGACAAAATAATGAAATATACAATATAATCGTCAATAAAGTAAAATATTAACAAATGCAAGAATAATTGATAATCAAATAGTGAAATATATAATGAATAAAACATAATCCCAATATTCCACACCCAGTTTTAGAATCAGAATGTTGTCATTACCTTTGAATCCTCTGGTACCTTTTTACTTTTTCTGTCTCTTTTCCTAATGGAGTCTTAGCACTCTCCTGAGTTTTGTGTTAATTATTCGCTTGTTTATAATTCTGTCATTTATATCTATGTTGGAGAAATATATAGCATATATAAGTATCATGGATGTTTTATATGTTCATCATCACTTTGTATTGCTAAACTTCTTTATTTTTTCACACTTGTTTAGAAAACAGTTGGCATTTACCTAATTTATTGATAAGGTCATATATCTCTTCATCTTCAATGAGCATTATGTGTTTTATCATTTACAAAGCATCTGTGATGTCTTTCTATTAATTTCTAAAAGTTCTTATATAGCGTCAAGCTAGTTCCTTATTAATGGTATGTTTTGAAAATATATACTCCCAGTTTGAAATATATGTTACTATCTTTGTGGGGTCTTTTGATAAACAAAGCTTATTAATTTTAATGCATCCTAATTTTCTTTTCTTTTCTGACCTACTTTTATTTTCTTATAAATATTTTAGTTTTTCCTCTGATATCATTCATTTGGAATTGATTTCTGTAACTGGTGTGAGATAGGGATCAATTTTTTTTCCAAATATGGAAACCACTTGCTCCAGCACTGTTTATTTGATAATCTATTTTTATCTCTGTGATATATTGTCTGTCATAAATAAAATTTTGGGGTGTGTGTGTGTCTTTCTGGGCTTTTAGTTCTGTCTTGTTTAGAAGTTTATATCAATACTGTTTTGCTTAATTCCTATTTTTTATACTAAATCTTGATTTTCTGATTTTCTGATTTTCTGGTTATGCCTCCTACCTTGTACTACTTTGGAAATGTTTTGGTTTCTCTTTTGCTTTGCATTTTCTAATGATTTTCAGAAGCAGCTTATCAAGTTTCATGAAAAACTCTGGAGATTTTGATTAGAATAGCTTTGTCTGTAAGGTTCAGTCTAGGTGCAGATATAAATCATGAATATTACTCTCATTTATTTGACTTTTTAATATATATATTTCAATATATTTTTTTCTGCATAGAAATGACAAATTCTGTTTGACTTATTATAGATGTATTTTTAATATTTTAATGACTGTTTTTTAAAAATTACATTTTCTGTTTTTTTCTTAGCATATAAATACAACTGACTTTATATCCAGAAAAATTTAGAAACTCATTAATTTTAGTTTGATGTCTTTTTGAGATCATATTATCTGTAATTCTTTTTCCCAATCATTTTGCCCTGTATGTGTATGTTGGAGCAGGTGGGTAGGGTGGATGAGTATATTTTACTGCACTGATTCAAATCTCTAATACAACTTTTAATAGATCTTGTGATGGGGAGCAAGCCTCTCTTGTTCCTAATGTTTGAGGGAATATTTTTAACCAGTGAGCTTGAAATTTTTTGTGTAGGAACCCCATATTAGGTTAAAGAAATTCACTTCATTTTCTATGATTTTTTTACTATGGCAGCTGATTTTTATTTTGTCTTTTTTTATCTATTCAGACAATACTATAGTTTCCTCTTTAAATCTTTTGATGAACCAAGTGGTCAATTTTTACCTTTCGTCTTATTTTACCTGCTAGCCTCTAAGTTGCTCATTTCCTCTTTCTTAATACTCTTTTCTCATTTGGCTTTAGGACTTCCCCTCACTACCACCTCTCTTCTGGGTGTTCTCCTTATTCCACTTCAGGTGTCTTGCTAGTTCTTCTTCTTCTTCTCTATGATCTCTATATGTTTGAGAGTGTCCTAGGGCTCAGCTCTTGGACTTCTGTCCTTTACCAACACTTATTTTCTTGGTGATCTCATGTTTTTATGCCTACATCTCCAAATTTATATCTCCTGCCAAGTCCTCTCTTCCAAACACCAGATTTGGATATTCGACTGCAACTCAGCACCTCTACTTGGATGCCTACAAAACAGCTCAAGTTAAACACATCTAAAACTGACCACCTGGCCTCTCTCCCTGACACCTACCGCCTGCTCCACATGGCTTCTCACATTTTATTATTGGTGAATTTATTTCTTGAAACAATCAGACCAAATCCTTAGAATAATTTTATACTTCTTTCATTCACACCTCATTTGCAAAGAGTCAAGAAATACTATTAGCTCTTCCTATGAAATATGTATAAAATTTCACACTTCTCACCACATCCACTGCTATCACTGTGGTCTGATCCACTGTCATCTCTTGCATCCCAATAGGTCTCTGCTTTGTACCCTTGCCCCTTTATCAACAATTTCTAATATTGCCATAGTGTTTCTTTTAGAGAGTAAGGTAGGTCATGACACTTGTCTTTTCAAAGTCCTAGTGTGGTTTTCCATTTAACTTAGGTAAAAGCCAGAATCCTAGTGGCCTGCAAGGATCTACATAAACCTACTCTATTCCATCTCTCCACAACATAAACGTTACCTCTCTGACCTCCTCTGCTACTTCTATTATATGCCTGGCACTCTGCCTCCTTGTCATGCCTTGAACACAGAAGGTACACTCCTGCCTTGAGCCTTTTAATTAGCTCTTCCTTCTACCTGGAAGGCTCTTCCAAACAGGTATTCACTTAACTAATACCCTCATCTCTTTTAACTCCTAGTTTACATTTCTCCTTCTCTATTGACCTTATTTAATGTTATAAACTATGCATCTATACACATCCCTTACCCATCCCCTCATTCTAACTCATGTACCCTGCTCTACTTTTTTCCACAGCAGTTTTTCACTGGCATTCTGGATCAGAGGTCAGCAAACTTTCTCTGTAAGAGCCAGATATAAAGTTTTTCACTCTGAGGATAGTATGGTCTCTGTCACAGCTACCCAACTCTGCCATTCTGGCATGAAAGTTATCATAGCAAAGACAAAATGGGAAAAAAATCATGTAGCAGTGTTGCAATAAAACTTTATTTACAAAAACAGTCCACAAGCCAATTTATCCCATGGGCTTTTGATTCTTGTTCTACATTTAATTATTATTTTTGTCTTTTTCTAAGTTTTAAATTACCTCTTTCATGAATGATTAGCTTATAAAATCATCTAGACCTGGCATTTTATTTGTGGAAATACTTTTTATTCAATTTCACTAATGGTTTTAGGACCATTTAGATATTCCAGTTCTTTTAAAGTGAATTTTATTTAAGTTAATTTATTAATTTAAATTTAATCATTCATAATTATTTCATCTTTTTAGTCCCTCCACCAATGGTCATATTTTTTAATTCTAAGTATTAACATAGTCTTTCTTTATTTTCTTGATTATTCATATTGGTGAGATTGTACTTTTTTTTCTCTTTTCAGAGGACCAAAAGGGTTTTGTCTATGCTGTCTATAGTATATTTTTATAATTTTTATAATTTTCTGCTCTTATTTTTACTTAGCATTTTTTTATTCTTTGAGCTAATTTACTCTTTCTAGATAATCAGTTCATTAATTATCAGCCTTTTTTTGTTCCTAGAATTTATAGCTATATATTTGCATCGAATAAGTGATTTTACTTCATCCTACATATTTTAATATGGGGTATTATCATTTTTCATTAGCCTGAAGTGTTTTCTTAATTCCATTGCAATTTTAAAAGTATGTAACTTTAATGATCCACCATATATTAATTGCTAAAAATTTTTAGCATTGGATTAGAAAATGGAATTTCTTTGTATATAGAAACATGATACCAATTAGAAAAGTGGAATTTAGACAGTGGCATTTTACCTATCAAGTATTTATTGCTAAGCATTGGTATAAGAATTACAGTATATACTCTCATTCTCAGGCATAAGCATATTCAGAAGCAAAATTTACATAAATTTATCATAAAAGAGTAAGTAGTGAGAGAAGTATCATTTTATTAACCCTGGGGCTATCTTGGAATATTAATGAGAATACTTAGGCCTGAGAGCTAATAGTACAAATTGGAATGACAGTATATGTCTTTAGTAAATGCAAATGAATTTGTTCTATCATGTATATTTTTCCTAACTTTTATTAGCAGTGCCCTGAGTTGCAAGAATGTTTAATGGTTAGTGTATTGTGTAAAAAAATCTGTGTAATTTTTAAACAGTTGTTTCAATGTAAATGAAAGCATGCCTTAGCTACAGTGATTCTTAGTATCTCTCTTTAAACTATTGAAATGTAGTTCTCAAAAAAGGACAAATACATAAACTCTAAAAAGTTTTGATACATTTCCTTGCTGAAATTAGTCATATAAATTTTATATAATTTGGTGTTTAAAAAACAATTAATATATGGTGGATCATTAAAGTTACATACTTTTAAAATTGCAATGGAATTAAGAAAACACTTCAGGCTAAAGAAAAATGATAATACCCCATATTAAAATATGTTACTTTTTTCTAATATATAAATTTGCATAATCTTTATAAAATGCTAGAAAGATTTAAGAATAGAAAGTTTCAGGAACATTTAAAAAGTGGACTGTTGATGTGGCTGAAAATAGGAGAGTTTGTCTAAAGTCTGTAAAAGAAACAATTATAATGACTTCAGCCTCATCTACAAAATCTTCAAGGTTCACTTATGAAAATGTTGATCAAATAAGACCTCAAGACCACAACCAAGATAGCAAATACAGCGAGGGTTGAAATATCTTCCTAAAGGAAAGAAATTTCATTGAAAACCTATAAGCAGAAGACCTCCAGGATTGTTCTTCCACTAAGAACAGTGGTGGACTGACTTATACTTCTCAGAAGGGAAATTGAAGATCTCCTCTCTGTGGTGGTTGATAACTGTCATTGAGGTTGATTGTGATTTCTGGAACCCAAGAGAAGCTGAAGTTGAGGATGCAGAGCAAAGAGAGAATAAGTATGTGGGACCTTATGATATTGTGAAACCATTAAATTAACTAACTCTAGAAATCAACTCCAGCTTGTTGTTGTTGTTGTTTTATTAAGTTAGGTTTTACAGATCTACTTACTTGAGCCATCAATTGAATCTGTATTTTTAAAAAGTGCAACTGAAGTCATTTTAATTGATATTTTCCCAAAAGTAAATTGTGCTTTATAATTATATTGACTTCTAATAATTATTGTTTTATATGCAATCAGTTATTTGATACTCAGGGATAAAAATATACTTTTACTTGAACATATTCGAAGCTAGAATTTTAATAGTCAAAACTTGGTATTTTTTTAGATCACATTTTTAAATTCAAAGGAATGGTGGTCTGTGAAGCAAACAAACTTTTAAATACTATAAAGTGAAGAAATCAAGAGAGAGGGCAAAGCAGGAACACAATTGTTTTGACATTCTAATTATAAATACATTAGACTTGGCGCAAAAAATCATCAAACCATCAGTCTTGACGATGGTTAAGTTAATTCACTTTTTGAAATTCAATAATTCATCTGCGAAATGTCAGCAGCTGGGTCTTGTTAATGGTAAGCCTTTCATTCTTGTTAAATCAATTGTAAATAATAGAACCTCTCTGAGAAAAATGATGAAATAAGCATTGATTTCCAAATTGGGTGTCAGATACAGAGCATTAATAAAACACATTGCAAGCAAACAAGTACCTAATATACTCTGATCACTGAAATAGTAATCAGAGGGGGAAAAAAATCAATGATTTTTGTGTAAGTTGCTAGTCGTTTTACAATTCATTTGTATCTATGTACCATCATATCAAATTTGTCATTTTAGACCCTATGTGGTTACTTAATTTTCATTATCCTCACCAGCAAAACCAGGTAGTTTTGTGTAATGTTAGATTTGTTTCTCCCTTCTTCTGAATAGGTGGCAAGCATCTGGTCACATAGTGTTTTAGTTCCCTGACACCAATGATTTTGTTTTGTTTAATGCAATACAATAATCATTTACAGCAAGTCACATAAAACACTACAGAAAAAATGTAACAGCTCCAATAAAACTTTCAAAGGAAAATAAAGCTCTCTAGCAGGTGTCCATAAAAGTGCTTTATGCCCACAAACTCTATTAAATGTTAATGCCGGTGTCCTGTGACTACCACATATGGGGTCTGTTTGAAAGGAAAATGTGGCTGTACAACTGTGATTCTCCAGCAAAGGAGGTTGGAAGGGCAATGCTGTGTTATCTATTAGACTGAAATATGAAGGCCATTAGAAGCTCTACTCATTGTGCATTTTATGAAGGACTAGTTTGAGGGAAAATACATGAATTTTTAAAAAAGGCTTACATGGAATAAGGGTAGAAATACCAAAGGCACAACTCTCAAAAGAGTGCACCCAAAATTCTCAAAGTTATATAGCACATTTTTTTAATCCGAGGATGTTCTCTAAAGATAAAAAAGCAGTGATGGAGTCATGGTAGATTAGAGCTTGGTTTTTCTCTTTTACTAGTGTTTCCTCACATTTCATTACTAATTGCATTTTTGTCTCTGAGTCTTTTGTTTTCCTTTTTTGTTTCTATATTTCTTCATGAAATCTTTTTAGGAAGTTATTCAAATAATGTTTTGGGCATTATCAAATGGTTAAATAAGTGGCACTTATCTTTGACCTCAGCAACAGGTTCATTAACTTTGTAGAAACCTTATTTTGAAGAGTAGGTGAGATCCAAATGGTCACTGCAAAAATAGTTAGAAATAGAAGCTATTACTCACAAGAGAGAATTATAGCCGAATACACAATGTGAAGTGACTGACTGTTAAATGTAAAACAATATATTTACAGAGTGTAGAGAACTTGTAATCTGACACCTTTTCCCCAAATCTACACAGAAGAAGGAAACAGGATAGTTATAGAACTTAAATTACTCCAGGTGAAGAATATTTGCAGGATCTGGAAAATTTTAGCTGGAAGTAAAGAAGACTCAGACTCAGGCAGTCTAACAGCTGGTAAAGATCCGTTCCTTGTATTAGGATGACAATGTAATTAATTTTCCAAAGGGTTTATCTTTGAAAATAAAAGAAATATTATACTCATGATTAGGTTGGGAGAACCATGATAAACGAGGACTGCACTTAGCAAACAGGTTGTATGGTCAACCTAATTTTAAAAAAGAGGAGTTTGACTGCTGACCTCAAAGAGTTTAAGTAGGATCAATGATAGAGAGAGACAGATATTGGATTCTGTGTAAGGAAGGAATTTGTAAGAAACTTGAGTGGCTGAAATGGGATGGTTACCTTTAGGAATATCCAGTTAGTCAGTGAAATTTCTCAAATGAGATTGTGAAGCCATTTAACATGAACATTTTAGTGAGGATTTGAGTATCAGAATTATGGTTGGACCAAATGAACTTTAATGTTTTCACAAACCTTGAAAATCTGTGGTTCTAAATTTTAAATGAAGTCCCATGGAGACCTGTACATTCTAAATAAATTGTTTTAAGATCCATCCATAGAATTGTATTCTAGAATGAGTGCAATCTAGCATGGCTCTAAATTATCGACATCAGAATGAACCTCAGTTTTGGCCAAGACTGAGCTTGGCAGAAACCTCAGGATCCTACTTTTGAGTAGCAGGATCTAGTGCTAGGACTGCTAAATTAGAACTGGGTGAGACACAAAATTAAGGTATAGATTGGAGAGCTTCAGACTTGAAGAAAAATTCCCTTTTAGGACAGCTTGAATAATATGGGAAGGCTAACGATGTCTATAAAAGGCAGTACTGTAAAGGAGACATTCCATTTAAGTTAGTTTTATACTGCTTTCTGATATTAAGCTACAGGGTCCATGATACACAGACCATGTGCTCACAAAAACGTTTCTAATTATTTTAAAAATGTTCTCTCTTCCTTTGGGAGTTTTGCGTACAAACTGGCTGATTTCATAGTTATAAACTCATAATCAAGATTCATATTTTACACAAAATATAGTAGTAATAGTTCGAAAAGTATTTCTTGCATAAGAACCATAGATTTCTACTTCTCTAATACCTGCTTTTTTGAGTCAATGCCATGCAGGCATGAAAACAGTTGTATTTTGACCACCTGTAAATTTATGTTTTATAAGTAAGGACTATCAATTACATAATAGTCTGGCTTAAAGGGATTGCAAAGAATTTAAAGTCAGATGTCTCTGTTAACTAATATACATGAGAAAAAAATAATGTAGGGTGAAAACTTTCCAGGAAAGAGTGATAAAAGCTACTTCTAATACAATGGAAAATATTTTTTTCAAGCTATTATCTCAATGTAAGATTATATCCGTAATATATTAGAAGATAAATTTTGGCTGAGCCCATTTACTATAGCACATCTCTATAGTGTATTAACCCTGAGTTGTACTTCATGAAAGTACGTGTTGAAGTCCACTTCTTTAAGCCCCCTTGCTCCTTCAGTGTTAGAATTAATAATTGCACCTTCTTTAATGTTTAGCACTATTTTATGAGAGAATATCAGAGCTAGGCTTATGTAAAATATTTATTAAATGGCTGGTGAGTACTTAACTAAGAGACATAGCAATCGAAGAATATATTGTTTTCACTTACCGTAATGAAAGAGCATGATGTGCAGGCTAGCGTCTAGAATAATCTAATACTTTGCATAGCTGCTACTTCTGGATATGATGCTCAGTGTGATAATTGCCTATACATTATGACCTCTTAAAGGTTATATTATTTTTACCTTCTTTTTCATCTTTGTGACGCACCCCTGCAGCTGACCACTTGGAGGGGGACATTACTGACTTGCAGCAACTCTGGCAGGTGTTGGTTTTGCCAGCAGTGGTTTAATTGTGGCATTAACTTTCTTGGCATACAAAAGGGGAAAGCTGACAGCTTCAAGGGGTGGGAGTCGGGAGAGCAGGGCAGCTGGGATTAAGGCAGCATACCTCCAAACATTTTTTCTGAGTCTTGGCCCATATGTGCTGGGTCCTGGCCCATATGATTGGCTGGTTGATCAGCACGGTTTGAGTGTCCATGGAATACAGGCACATGGTGGATACTGTTATGATAACAGGACACTCAGTGTCATAGTTCTTCATTTTGGGAATAAGATGCCCTCCCTTGCTACACGGAAATACTAGAAAAGCCAGATGTGACTCTTTTTATATATCCTGAAAACTGAAAGATGAGCTATTATACATAGGATATAAAATTGTTCTTAAAAGCATAATAACAATAAAGGATATTGACAATAGAAAATATTTTAGTAGTTCTCGGTGCATGCTAACCAAATATTTCATATATATCAATTTGTTAAATACTGCCCACAACCCTGTGAGAATTGAAGCTAGAAAAGTAAAGTAACTTACATGGGTAATAGTGGTAGAGCTGGTATTTGAACACAGGTCATCACAGCTTTTTTTTTTTCTTAACAACCATGCACAGTGGCTTAAAGCCCTGCAATCAGCCAAAGCTGAGTTAAAGGGCTGAACAGCTGATACTTAACACTCAAGCTTTTTTTTTTTTTAATTGATCTGTAAAATGAAGATAGTAATAGAATCTAACTCTTAACATCACTTTGGAAATTGTGATATCTCTGGCATATAGCAAGTGCTCAGTAAATGTTAGCTTAGTATAATTTATAATGGTAGAAATAGAAGGTTATCAATTGATAGATATGAAAGAGCCTTGTGTGTATTTCTGTGTTTTATGAGCACACGTAAAGCGGAGTTTGTAGCCAGAAGGGGGATGGTAGCAGAGGGGGAATGGTAACCAGAGTGGGGGATGAATGAAAAGGGGGAATGCTAGTGGAGGAGTGATGGCCCCTGTTTTCATTTAGAACAGGTAGTTTAATCCACCCCATGGAGGCCCTGAAGTAGAGAAATTTTGCCTCAGGCCTGTACTTCAACTTCCTTCATTTTGAGCAAATTCACCTCACTTTACATCTGACATTCCTGGATCTTATTTAACTGGAAAACAGTAACTGTTAGTCTAATTTCCTCTTAATAATATTGTGAATTTCCTTCTCTAATTAGATAATAGAATTATTGAGAATTTTGAAAATAGAAAACGGGACGATCTGCTGAGGGCAGGAAGTGATAGCAATGTGCTGGACTATGTAAGAGCTCACAGCACACAGTCTGAGCCACAAAATGTGTGGATTCATCAAAATCCACAGAGCCGTCATCTATATTCTTTCGTTTTTATTTCCAGATATGTGAGTGCTACCACCACAAACTATCATTATCACCTCTTTTTTTGTGTAGTTTTGCTTTCCTTGACTGATTCATCCTGGGGCAGTTTGCAAACTTCATGCTTTCAAATTGGGGCTTTTCATTGGTGAAACAGAATAGGAAGAAAAATCTTGACTTTTCTCTTGAATTGCTGCAATGTCTACATTTTTTATTACCTTATATTTGTTGAATGGGTAAAAATTGGCTCCTGAAATGATAGGAGCAAATCATAATATTAATATTTCTAAAGACATTATGTTAATAAAAATTTATGTTAATAAAATTATATGTACAAGGTGTTGGCAATTTTGGTATTTCTGAAATCTCCATACCAAACTTTTGCTTAGAATATTTTTAAGTTTTCAGTTTCTACTCTTAGTGTTTAGGTAGTGTCTCCCTCCTTCCCTCCCTTCTTTAATGTATATAGTTACATCTTAACACACACACACACACACACACACACACACACACACACACACACACTTTTTAAAGGTATCTTCAGTAAGGACAGAAATTTTGCTTTTCAGAAGTTTTTAGTTTTTTAATATGTGGTCCAAGGTATGGAAGTTTTCTGTTAATAAGAAAACAGTTTTCTGTTATTAAAAGAGTTGTTAAAAATTTTTGGCAAACAATTCAAAGAAGTTACCGTCAGGCTAAGAGTAAGAATGTTAAAAAAAATTAACTCAAAAGAATTTCTTGGATTACTATGAAAGAAAACTCTAATAATGTTTGTGTAGCACATTCATTACTATAATGTAACCAGTAGTGCACACAATAATTTTATGTATAACAACTCTACATTACCAGGTGAAAATAGTAAAGAGTTAGGCCAACCGAGGCGTGACTATAGTTAACTAAGGTGTGACTTCTATATGTCTTACCATAGATGTACTCTTTTCATTTGTTTTCCTAGAGCTTATCATTTTTCTGCCATCTAAAAGCACTGGTCTATGATGGTTGCCTTGCTGGTGCTGTCTATATAGATTCAATGAGAACTTCTCTCTTCCCATTTGGTGCTGAGCTTCAACCTGCATGTGTTTCTAACTTGTCAAGCTCTTGCCTGTGGCTGTGTTAAAATTCCTTAGATTAGTCTCTCACAGTTACTGATGGGGGATTCCAGGGAACTCAAGACTCACTTTTGTGTTGATCACATCCCAGGCTCTCTGAGAACTTGGACTTGTGTTTCTTGGGCAGCACCATGGATAAATGTGACTTTATCATGTTTCTAACTGACAATAGCCTTGGAATGTAGGCATCTAGAGGATGTAGGAAGCCCTAGCTAAACAGAAGAATGGAAAGATCTGAGGAATAGCTGGTGTTACACTAGTTCTTGAATAGAGAGTTCTCTCTTTTTTCTTTTCCTGGGCAAGGAGTTGTTTGTGTAGGTGCTTCCGAAATGCCTGGACAGTATTGCATGACATGTTGAGAGTCACACAGATGTGGTTTGAGTTTTAGGTCACTTAGCAGATACATGACCTTGGGCAAATTGCTTAACCCTGCTAAGCCTCCATTTCTTCATCTGTTAAAATGGGGATAAGAAGGGGTATTATCGGATGGATGCCCTGCAACAGCCTAACTAACATTTGTGAGTAAAGTAGCACCAAGATTAAAATGCACATAGAAAAGCTCAGTGCATTTAAATCTTTCTGCAAAGTTGTGACCAATATAGCTCATAAAATTTTATTTTAAGCAAATGAAGAACTGAATGTAAAAAAGTAATCCAACCGAGGACTGTAAGTTTCAATTTACATGATACCTCATGACATTTTGACTTTGAAGTCTCTTTGCACATCTTTCATTTAGATTGTTCTCAAAGCTCGGCTGTGTGTCAATCATACTAGTGATGGCATACGGTGCATACCAGTTAATACCAAGGAGCCCAGACTGCCTGGACTGCAATCTTGTCTCTTCTACTTACTGTCTGAGTGGCCTTGGGCAAGTTACTTAGCCTGGTCGTGCTTCAGTTTCCCACCTCCCAAATGGGAGGAATAACTATAGCTTCCTTATAGGTTAGTTATGTGCATTATGAGATACTGTTTTAGGTGCTTTATTGCTTTTCTCAGCATATGGTACACTTGTTACCTGCTTCTTATCCATCCCTATGCCTGAAGTATATAGTTAATGCTAATGAACATTTGCTTTTATCAGAATTTTTCTCTACGGTTAATTAAATATTGACATTAATAGTGAAAAAATGTTAGACAAAAATGAACAGACACAAGGGATGCTAAAGAAAAGTCTAATCATTTTCTGGCCTATGAGAAAAGGGAACTAATCAGTCAAACATTCTATAATAGGTAAGAATTAAAGAATTCAAGAGAACTTCTACCTTGTTCACCTATAAAGAACTTGGGAGAGGGATTTCGGGCTGCCCATAGCCGGGGCATACCCCTAAGGTTCAACTTTCTTGAGCCACCCTTGATTTTGGAAAGGCACCTATAGAAGTAGGTGAGATGGTAGCTGAGAGCTGGCCAAAGTAGATCACCAGCATGTGGAGGAGAGGGCTGCTGAGAAAACTGGTCTGTGGCCCAAAGGCAGCCTAGCTAGACTTTTGAGGGAGCCAAGGTGAGGGAGTAAGAACTTGAGAAGAGACAGATGGTGAGTTATCATCATCCTTTCACAGCAGTGGGAAATTTTAGAGGGCTAGAGGTAGCCAGGTGGATGAGGACATTTTCTGGCTCATCAACTCTGAGATAGAAAGCAACACCTTTTCTCTAATTCACTTGAGCTCCATCTTAGGAACAAAGAAAAATGTGGTTGACTTTCTTCTTTTACTTGTGCCTGATATCCTCACAGGGAGAGAATTGGTTGGAAGCGGAAAAATGAGGGCTCTCTGAGAGATAAAATATTTTTATTTAAGGGAGCTGAATACTATTTCTAGGGACTGGGTAAAGCTTAGTCCAACTGATGGTATAAACTGGTCAATTATTTTCTCCCATCAACCAGATGGAGGAGACTTATGAAGCAGGCCAAGTTAATTGAGACAAAATAAAAGATAGGTTTCCTGTGTTTTCAACTTACACTGTTAATTAAATTTTGCAGCCTCAATCAATAGGTAAAATATGTGGTTTTATTGAATTTCTCTGTGAGTGCTTGACAGGGAAAATGACCAAAATTCATTTGCTTACTTCTCAAAGGAGTCAGTAAACCCCAAAAATCAAGAATTATAATTCTGCCCAAGATTTACCAAGAAAATTTCTAACAGTACTTTTTTATCTATAAAAAGCAAGGGCTAGTAGTTACCTCTCTATATTTTTTTTCAGAACATATCCATGTAGAATAAATGGCATTGAAATATTAAAAATGCACACACAGAGCATAATGTTAAATTCAGTGATGATCTAACATAATATGGTGACAGATGCTGGAGATCGGAAGCTGTTTCTGGGATATGATGATGTAAGTGATCTTTTGGCAATTGCTTTTTATTTAGGATGGTGTTGAGTCTTCCAAGTGGCCACATTTAAAGTAGCTGATTCAGGAGTATACTATGTGTTTTCTGTACCAAACATCTATAACACCAGGATTACCTTCAGTTATCAAGGACCAAGGTCCCTTCCATATCTCCTCAAATGGAGATCTTTTGAATGAGCTTCAATAACAGTGGAACACCTGCTTAATGACAATTTCACAGAGGTTCCTCTTCAATTGCATGAAATTAATTTGCACCTGAACTATGTTGAGAGATTATGTTAACCTATTCACTATCTTGACCTTGTTAAACATAAGGTGGGAAAAATGTTAAGAACGATATTTGTATATGGTTGCCCAGATTGTTAAGTGAATGCAATCTCAAAATAGAGGAGCAAAAGAAATATTTAAAATGAATGGTCTACCATCCATTTAAATATTTGAGATGTTATTTATAGCTTTAATTTTTTGACCACCCACTCAGTGCAAGACAGAGATGAATAAGATATGGCTTTTGACTTTAAAGATCTTACCTTGGTGAAATAAAAATACCTGAATATGTAAAATTTTTTTTATGTATGTAGTCATGTGCATTTCTTAGAAAAAATGTTTATATAACACTTCCATTCACTTTTCAAACAAGCCGGTGACTCCAAAAGATCAAGAACAATTGTAGTTTTAGTCTGCTTGATGTAAGCCTGTCCTTTTCAATAATAATTATTCAGAGAGTTCTGTGACTTAGCCAGTCTGCTTTTTGCTAGTGATAATAAAATTATATCAATAAAAGAATTCAATTATTTAGCTTATTTGTAGCAAGTATATGTGAGATGCCAGAGAAACAAAGATAAGGAAACTGTAGTGCTTGCCCTTATGAAGGCCAATATCCAACGGGAACAAACAATGTGGTACAAACTGTAGGGAAGGTTTGAGCTAAGTACATGGGATATGAGGGGAGTCAGGGGGCTTCTCAAAAAATTGTCATATAAATTGAGTTGAAGAACATATATGAAAAGACTTGTTTTTCTCTTTACTTTTATCTAGGGAGGTGTACTTAATCTCTCCACCTGCTTTGCTAAGTTGTATAAGATCAAATGAATCCTCTTTCTAACATTTAGGAAAGTAAAGCTGACTATTGATTAAAAGGTGGCGTGCTAAGTGCTTTCATAAGAACTATTTGATTTACTCAACCATTTCCAAATAAAAGAACTGAAGCTCAGAATTTTTTAGACTGATTATAGGGCTAACTCATTAAATAGGGGGAATAAACATAGATTGGCTCAATCTATTTAGAGCATAGGCAGCTCAGGTTAGATTTGAGACTGCATTTTTTAGAAGCTCATTTTTCATCAGTCCTGAGCTCTGGATTAGTGGTTCTCAAACTTTTGTGCACATCAGAATCACTGCTGCATCCTATCCCTAGAGTATCTGATTCAGTAGGTGGGGTGGAGACCCAGAATTTGGGTTCACGAACCATACTTTGAGAACCCATGCTGTAGATTAAAGGTTTATGTATCATGGATTTAAAAAGGCACTTGTGGATTAAAGTAAAATTTACACATATTTTTCTCTCTTTCCATATACTAATTATCTCTATCCCACTTGCTTCCTACAAGTAGGCTTTTAAAAAGAAACTGTGAACCCTTTAGGATGGCTGTTGTAAAATGCTCAGAAAGTGACAAGTACTGGTGAGGATACAGAGAATGTGGAATCCTTGGGCATTGTAAGTGGAAATGTTAAAAGATGTATCTGCAGTAGAACAGCATGGTAGTTCTTTAATTAGATATAGCATTAACATGTGATCCAGCAATTCAACTCCTGGGTATATGCCCCCCAAAAATAAAAGTAGGGACTCAAACAGATATTTGTACAACCATGTTCAAAGGAGCATTATTCACAGTAGCCAAAGGTGTAAACAACTCGGATGTTCATGGCTGGACAAATAGATGAACAAAATTTATTATATGGAACATTATTCAGCTTAAATGGGAATTACGTCTTGGTACGTGCTACAACATGGGTGAACCTTGAGGATATTGTGCTATATCGAATAAGCCAGACACTGAAGAACACATATTGCATGTTTCCACTTATATGCGATATCTAGGATAGTCAAATTTATAAAGACAGTAAGTAAAATAGTGCTTACCAGAAGCTTGAAGAGAGGAGAATGGGGAGTTATTATTTAATGGGTACAGAGTTTATTTAAGATAAAGTTCTGGAAATAGGTCATGGTGATGGCTGTATAACATTGTGAATGTGGTTAATGTTGCTGAACTGTATACTTAAAAATTGTTAAAGTTGTAAGTTTTGTTATGCTTATTTTACTACAGTAAAAAAGGGACCATGAAGAGTATTGCACATACCCTCTTGCTGATCTGACAAATTCTCTAAAATTGCTAGAATAGTCTAGACAGTCTTGCTAGAATGACTGATGAACTGGGAATGGGGAAGTATTTACTGCTACAGTGGAAAAATAAACCTCTTTTTTAGATACATTGCATATCAAAATTTGACCTGGAAAAATGTACACATTGAACCAGCCCAGAAATTAACCCTTTACATCCAACCACTGGCCAAGCTTCCAAGAAAATAATATTTCTCAATTTGCCTGAATGGGGAGCCACTGTCCACTGTCCATAAGTTTAGCACGTAGAAATGGCTGGAAGTCAGAGACTGTCTGATTCGGCATCCTTGATGTCTGTCTCTGACACTTATGTCTAAATTAGACTGCTGCTAATTAAATAAACGTGTAAAGCCAGAATCATGCCCCGTCTCTCCTCCTTCATAAAGCAGGGCATTGCCATTTTGGGTAGTTGTCCATATCCATCATTTCATAATTTCTAACCTTAGGCATAGCTGTTTAACTCAATTAAATGTGACCAAAGTGATCTTCATTGAAAAACCTAATAATAAAATAAATATATGGAGTGAAATGCTTAGGGGTGATTTCTGCAACTCAAGTAAGGGCTATTAATTTTGGGTATCATGTATAGTTCTCCAACATTTTTCAAAAGAAATTTCTTCTTTCTGAATTATACTTTTGTGAAAGGGAAGATTGTTCCTGAATTACATGCCACATGTCTATTTTAATAAAAATTTTATTATACTGAAGTGACCAATTTTCTTGATTCTTGCAAATGCCATAACTATATATTATGTAATATTAAATTATATTAAAAGTATAAAACTATATTTTAAAACTATAAATGATAGTTATTTATTTAGGTCAAAAATTAGGTACAAGATTAATACTTGATAACAATGTGGTTGTCATTCTTTTTTTGTGTCTTCCATTTCTTTTACAGTAGTTTCCTCTTATCTTTGGGGAATATATTCCAAGACCCCCTCCAGTGGATGCCTGAAACTGCAGAGAGTACCAAACCTTATGTACTATGTTTTTTCCTATACATACATATAGTTCACTCAAATGAAGCACTTTGCAATTCTCTTTGGCATATCAGAATTTCTTGCATTTTGGGGCCATTATTAAGTAAATAAGGGTTACTTGAACACAAGCACTCTTATACCCCAAAAGTCAATCTGATAACCGAGACAGCTACTAAGTGACTAATGGATGAGGAAGTGTATACATTATGATGATGCTGGACAACGGGATGTTTAAAATCTGGATGGGATGAAACTGCTTGGTGTGAGATTTCATCACACTACTCAGAATGGCATGCAATTTCAAACTTATAAGTTTAGTTCTGCAATTTTACACTTAATATTTTTGGACTGCAGTTGATCATGGGTAACTAAAACTGTAAAAAGCAAATCCATGGATAAGGGGAACTA
The DNA here is from genome assembly GCA_004027375.1 of Macroglossus sobrinus. Lineage (NCBI taxonomy): Eukaryota > Metazoa > Chordata > Mammalia > Chiroptera > Pteropodidae > Macroglossus > Macroglossus sobrinus. The sequence goes on from PVKZ01000971.1 coordinate 271,766, forward strand.
CTGTACGTATTCAATATAGTCTTAAAATCAGAAGGGACTTTTACTTCCATAAAACACAATGTTCTGAGAGGTATTGATGAGTTTTTTTTTTTTTTTTGAAGGAAGTGTTGTTTGGTCAAATAACTTTGACAAAATTTGGGTTAAACAAAAATTTTAAAAATACAGGATTTTAAAGAACACTTTACTTCTAATTTGCATTGTGAACTGCCAAGAAGAAATTAGTAGAATTCAGTCTTCCAAAACTTACTTATAGAAGCTTTAAGTTTTCTCAGTGGCATCTCTTAGAAGTAGGGGAAAATAAAATAGACCTTAAAAATGTTAGTCCAACTTCTTGAATTGGTTTATTTGGCATTCTATAACCTTGAAATTAGATTATTTTTCACTTTGAAGTAAAAAGACATTGGATTAAGAATTAAGACTAGAGTTTGATTCCTACTCAGTTGGCTAACTGGGCAACCTCACATTTCTATAACTCTGATGATTCATACCTAGACTGGGTCACTGCTCCTTCCCATGTCCGACTCATAGAATTGTTGCCAATAAGTGAGATAATACTTGTGAAATAGCCTTGTAAACTACAAAGCACAATTGCACAGCATCGTTATCATGAAAATAAGTACAATTCGACATCAGCTTTGGTATTTACTATTTTTGTGATTACATTTAGATGCAAAATTTTATACATACAATGATTAATGATCACAGCAATGTCTAAAAACAACCTTACATATAGAATAAATAATATTGGAATACCCAATGCTCAAATATTAGCAATATTTTGTTTTGGTAAGGTTTTGTGTGAGTAGTTTTTAAATTTATGTAATAATTATAGTACACAGATTTTTTTTCCCTGATCAGCTTCATTTCCTAGGAAGTCTTCCTTCCCTATAGTAGAAAACCATGCTGTGGTGGCTGTTGTTAGCTTTCTGCTTCCACATATTCACATTTTATGTTTTTCCTCATTTTTTTCAAGATGGCTGCTATACCACCAGGCCCCACAACTATGGGGATGGGCAAAGGAAAGGGTGAAAATTTTACTTTTTGCAAAAAAAGGAGACCCTTCTCAGTAAAATTCTATTCATAATTCATTTGCCAGAATTACTTTATGACCATCCCTGGCTTGAAGTGGCTGGGAAATTAAGACTTTAGCATTCTGACTTCTAGCACATAGATCTCAAGATGTAGTCCCCAGACTGGCAGCATTAGCATTACCTAGAATCTTTTTAGAAATGGAAATTCTCCTCTTCTAGACTTGATCTTCTGTTAAGATTAGCTACTAATTTGTTGGGTCCAAAATGAAAATGTGAAGCCTCTAGTTTAAAAAGTCTTAAAAATTTTAAGACAGCAGTAGAGCAATGGCAAAAGTCACATGTCCGTGAAGTAATCCTACCTTTTGTAACAGGAAGAGTAACAAGCTTTCCGGGTGATTCTGAGGCATGCTCAGTTTTGAGATCCACTGGAGAGGATTTGGCAGCCTAGAATAGGCACTTAATTATTCTCAAGACCTTCCAGCTCCTTGAGAAACCTGCTGGGTGCTTTGTAGAAAGATTCGGTCACCAATCAGTCATGTGAGAAACAGAAGTTTGTATGATATATATATTTGCCATTGGTAAAAAGCATCTCCTGACATCTGCCTCTCCCCTTCACAGGGGACAGAAGCCCAGTGGGAACTGAGTAGGACCCAGAGGACCTTCTACTAACCAACAGCTGTGGCCAAGGATGAATTCCAGACTAATAAGCTGGGTAGTGTTGCTCCCCTGATAAATGATCATTTCAAGGGGTATAAAAAATTGCAGATGAGCCTTCAATGAAAGTGAAATTAAAGTCATTTATCCCAGATCATTTGGAAATATCAATTCCCTTCTTAAAGAAGGAAAATATAATAAAGCTCCCTCATAAAGATATAAAATATTTAACATATGACTTCTGCTTTGTACCAGCATCACCTCTTAATGGTCCCATTATTTTGTTATGTTTAACTTCAATGAAAAATTTAGGAGGAAGGATAGGCAAATGTTTAACCCAAATCAGGATTTTTCTTGCCTGAAATCTGTGATTACATCATTGGCACATTTATATTGCAAGACACTTTTACGATATAAGCATTTTTTCATTTGGACAGCAACCATAATAAATTGAAATAAAATTCAGTCTTGATTGATGTTGTAAGTGTCATGTACAGGGCAAGTCCCATCTATTAAGTGTGGTTTGCCAGGGCAGCAATAATAGTAGCATTTGAATGTTTTTCTTATTAAGGAGAAAAATGGTCAGGAACATTGGTTTGGTGGACTCCAAGGATTGTGGTAAATGGAAAGTGCCTGAAGCATGTGTGACTTCTTCCCAGGCTTTAGGATAAAGGTGGTTAGAGGGCTACAAGAATTATTTTTCCTTTTTTCAAAATTAGGATAAACTATTACAGTTTGTGGAATGAAAGAGAGAGGCTGATTACAACATAATGGAGTGTACCATATTCATCTCTTTGAAATATGACCTCACCCGGCCTTTTCCATTTTACAATCGATTCTCTCATTCCCTTAATGAACCTTTGCATTCATGAGTCTTCCTTGGAAGTATGCACATGAAGTATTGCTGGAGCAAAGAATAATTGTCTGCCAAGTAAGTAAGAACAAAGTGCCTCTCTTGTCGTTCAGTTCAATTACATTAGAAACTGTTAATGCATCATGTTAGGAGCCGTATTGTTTTGCTTAATAATTATCTAATTTGCCAAAGCTTGCTTTAAAAAATGTTTTTTGAAAACTGCTACAATAGAGTTGCCTATTTCTCTAGAGATGGGATGAGAGGGCTGATGCCACTGTATTTAACCACAATCTTAGTTCTTAAAATGTTGCTAAGCATGTCTAATTTGAGCAAAGTAGCACATTCAGTTTGACAGCGATACTGTGAAATGAAAGGTGTGATAAAATTATAGGGAGAAGTTGGATGTTTGAAATAGAAAGGAATATAAAGCAATAAATAATTCTTGGGGTTCTGAATAACATGCCTATAATTTGAAATGCATACATACAAGGTCCATTGATCTAATATTTAAGAAAATAATAGGTTTTATATAACCAAAGACTTAAAATATGTTTGTCTCATTTTTTTATGTTTTCCCTCCACCGGTAGGAATTAAACTATGCTCTATTGAATATGTTGGTTATGTATTTGACTCAGTGTAAATTGGATAAAAATCTTGTTGTGAATTAATGGCAGATACCATGAAAAAGGAAAGAAGGGGATTGGACTATGACTGCAGTTGTCAGCCACAAAACAATTTCGAAGGTTATGCTGCTTGCTTGGAAGCGGGGGACTACAGTTGCCAGTGTGTGATGGGATGTTTCAAATGAGCTCAGGTGTATTAAGGGTAGACACAAAACAATAAAATAAAAAAAAAAATTTCAAACAATAAGGAAAAAGGAAAGGGGAAAAGTGGGCATTATCATAGGCCCCTATTTGAAAGAAGGAAAAAGATGAGGGAACAAAGTCTAAGCCTTATGGGGATTTTAAAAATTAAAAGGTAAACACAATGTCACCAAAGCCTGTGACGATCAAGTCTTAAAAAGTATATATAATATAAATTATACTCATATCTTATGATTGTAAATAGATTCCAAACACTAGTGAATTAAGGTCCAGCATGTCTGTTAGCTTCTCTCTTTGTCAGAATCTTCTTGTGATGTCTAGTTTAACTTCCTTCAGGGAGCCTTTTCTGACTCCTCTCTGAGTTCTCACTTCCTTGGAAGCACTCTTAAACCATACAGTCATTAGGCCTTTATGTATGCTGATATTTTATTGAGCATTTACTATGCTGGGTGCTGAGTGTTATGTATATAAAATTCTCTAATCATCTTATGAGATTGATAACTATCATTATCTGTTTTACTGAGATTCAGTAAGGTTAAGTGGCTTGTCCAAGTTCCTACAGCTGGGATGTAGCAAATGTAGAATTTAACCACGATTTATCTGTCCCCAGAGACTACTAAGAGCACTGCTTCCAAAATACATCTCCTTATTTTTGTTAGGTTTTAATGTAGACCTAACCTATAAACCCATCAGGAGAAGGTAAATGAAGAGAATAGAAAGAGCATGTGTTTCCAGGGAATCACATCCAACCTCACTTGAAACCATTTTTTCTTCCCTACTTTTCTTCCTCTTTACAAAAGAAACACCTTTCATCCTCCCAAATCTTGCCAAGGCTTATTGGTAGGGCTTTGAGATTTAGCTATAGTCTATTAAGAACAATCTGAGATTAAAGAAATGGGTAATTTGGTTTGCGCTGAAATTTTTCTGAATTTAAATATATTGTAGTGTCAAATGAGTATGATGAGACTATTCAATGACTTCCTCCTTTTATCTTCTGATGTGTCAAAGAATGTTCAACTCTGTCTCTGTCTCTGAAATAGAGACTAATATGTTGATCATAGGAATGTTTGTTGACATGTTTATTTGAAATAAAAATTGGAGTCCTGCCTTTTCTGGTAAATGTAAGCCTAATGGGCTGATTGGTTTGACAAAAGACTGACTTCGCCATTCTGGCTGTATAGTGGATATTTTAAATAAATTGCATACACTATATTGTAGTTTAAAAGTTTTAGCAAAAAAATATAAAACACATAAGATAAAAGAATTTTATCTTTATATTGATAAAGGTGCTTTTTAATTAAAAAAAACTTTGTTTTTCTAACTCTTTCAAAGTATATTAAGATAAACAAGGTATTTCTAAGCAAGAGCACGAGCATAATTAATAGTCATTTGTTCTCTTAGAAAAACCATTTAAGGTACTTTCAAAGTTTACTGAGAAAATTTAAAACTCCATATCACTAAAATAATTTCTAATACAACTTATTCTTACATTTAATAGCTGTAAGACTTTTTGATAATTTTTAAAGTAGAATAACTAATAATAATTCAACCTAAAAGACTTTTTGTTTTTCACAATAGATCAGCCTTTTGACCACAGGAAATAAAATAAAAATGATACATTGGGCAGAGTAGTAGAATGAGACCATAAACATAAAAATATATTACATTAAAACAAAATTTTATGTGAATCAGGTCACAGGAGCACAGTAACCCTGGTCCAGTGACAGAGAGCTTCTCTGAAATGCTTGGTGTTTTGTGCAAGTGACATGTATCTATAGAAGCATTTAAATGATTTGACATACATGCTTTGTCTTTGTTTAAAATCCCTCAGTTACTCTGGTCAGATGATGTCATCTGCTTCTACAGATGGGGCCACCAAGGCCCAGGAAAGTGCTGATTGACCTTCTCTATGACTGAACCCCAGACTGGAAGGAAAGGCCCCTAACTCATCCAAGCCAAAGTAAATTTGCTTTTAAAACAAAGGGACAAATGGGAAAAATGGACTTAAAGTGATATTTGTTAATGGAATAGATTAAATGACCATGAAAATTATCAGTAATGACAAACACTTGATTAAAAGTCAAAGTATTAATAAAATTATCTCAAGATGAGAGAATTCTATAATGAATTTCTATCTTCAGGACCTTGATACTCAAGTGGAATATATTATGTTTCTGGTAAATTTTAGGTGAGAGCCAGAAAAGGGAGCATATTTTGAGAAACATCAGTATTTTGTATGTGGCCATATGGAGGTACTTAAAGATATTCACATATATTTTAAAAGAAGCTTTGAATCTAATTGGAAAAAATTTTACTACCTTATAATATGCAATAGTTTTAAGAAGTCACATTTCAAAGTTGATCTAGGTACCAAAATCACAAGTCCTAAGAATAAGAAATATATTTCTGAAGGAATGCTGCCACTCTATAATTTGTTTTCCCAGGTCACATTCGAAATCTGATAAAAATATTGGACTCAGTTTCCACATGTATCTAAATGAATCAGTCTTTTTCCTTAAAGCAGAGGAACATTGAAATGTTAATTCTAAAAATAAATAGTTGGATTCTTTTTTCAGTTCTTATTAATTAAATGAGGCCTATGGTTGAGCAAGTTCTTTAACTTTATTCATCGCTAAAGTGGGAAAGATAGCATTAACTTTATAGAACTGTTTTGAGGATTAAATGATGTACCGTATGTGTCATTAGTCTAAGCCCTCTGAGAAGCAGGTGCCTAAATGGGATTAAATGTGCAAGGATATTATTAGGAGTAATGCTTGTGAAAGATGATGGAGGGTGGAACCAAAGAAGATGCAGAGGGCCAGAGACTGAAGGATGCAAATCTGACCCCAAGGAAAGGACAGAGGGAAGAAGATTGAGGAAGCTTTAGACCTTAGTGCAGTCTAAGAAAAGCTCAGCCCAACAGTTGGGGCCCTGGGACACTTTCTGCAATTAAAAGTCTGTGAGCTGCATTCTTGTGACTGCCAAAATATGTGAAGATGTCTGGCACATAGTAGGTACTACAGTGTGTATTGCTTTTTATACTGTTGTAGTCATGGCTCATTTTTCCAAGGCTTCAGTTTACACACACACACACACACACACACACACACACACACACACACACTCATCTTAAGGCTAAATCCAACCTTTAGCACAACATGAAAACCTCTCTGCTTACTTTATGCATCTGACTACATCTGTTCTCACTCTGCTCATCTTTCTGCTCCAGTGATGTGTTGGTAGGCTGACTCACTCCTACCCGCAGCCTCCCACTCTCTGGGGATGGTCAAGTGATATAGTTCTGGCCATTGCAACAATGGAGGAGATTATTGGGGTGGAGCTTTTAGACAAGTTTTCTCTTTGCAGATTAAAAAAAATAGTTTGACCTGGCAAGCATTTTGTCTTTTGTACCTCCTTTCTGTTTCCCATTTGAAACCTTGGGGAAGCAGTGGTCATCTTGAGTGAGGCAACAAAGAATAAGGAACAATCTCACACCATAAGGATGGTACATCATAGAATTTGCTAGAGCCCGGATCCCTTGAAAGCATCACTGAACAGTTGCACCAGCCAAGAGTGCCTCTTTTGAGACTTTTTACATGAATTTGATTAATATAAATTTATACTGTTAGGTTTTCTGTTATAAATACAATTTTGCCTATTTCATTTTTTTTCACATTTTACCTCAAAAAAATTTAGTGTTTTAATTGCTGGGTTTTTTGTCTAAACTAGATAAGACAGTAAACTCACTGGTGAATTTTTTCCTTCAGTATACTATTCTCAAAGAATTGAGCTAAGCCCTGTGATATAGAAAGTAAAACCCCAGTCCCTCTCAAAAAATATATACAACCCAACAACAACAAAAAATAGGCTAAAATGTTGAGGCAGACTGTAGAATGAGGATCTAATCTAGGCAGAGAACGTAGCATGGAAACCTGAGTATAAAAATAACCAGATGGAGAGAGTACACAATGGTCATAAGAATATGTGTAAAATCCTGGAAGTTAGAAGTAGCTTGTTGTGTTCAGAAAAGTGAAAGAAGTTTAGAATAGCCAGTTGGTAAAGTTGGAAGAGAACAGTACCAATAAATAGAAAAGAACAGGAGAAAGGGGACCTTGCAGCTTGTGAGAAAGAGTATGGACCATATTTTATGAACAATGATAAGTATTGATGAGTTTTATTCAAGGATGGAGGGTGGTGTATTTTCACCTTCTCTGCATTTTAAGAAGTTTGTCATGATTAGTAGCTGGACAACAGTTACCTAGTAGCTTGACAAAAAGAGGGAGTCTAGTAGAAAGGATTTTGTCAGATTCCAGAGAAATACTGGAGTTTTGGGATGCAATTATGGCAGTGGTTTTGGAGAAGAATAGATGAGTACTAGTTTTTAGATTGACTGAATATAAAAGGTGCAGACAGAATCGAAATCCAGAATGTGTCATAAAATTTTAGCATAGACTAAAAGTGGTGTTAGAAATGACCAAGACCGGGAGCACTGTCAAAGACCATATAGTTCATATAGTTGAATCAAAAATACATGAGTGTGAATTGGAGTTTCATCTTTTATAAGCTTCATGATCTCACTAATCCTCAAAATTTCTTATCTTTAATGCTATCCTAATCATATATACCTTAAAGGTTGTATTAAGAGGACTAAATGAGACAATCATGTGAAACTTCAAGCATAGAAATAGTTTAGTGTTTATTATTGTTGGATCAGGTTACGCGAAAGAAGAGATTGAAGTCAGTTTTGTATGGATTATGCCAAAAGACTACCAAGTATACATATCCAGTCAGAATTTGGGGCTGAACTGAATATATAGGTTTGGAATTATTTATTCATTTAATTGGCCACTGTTTATGGAGCACCCATCATGCATAGGTGTTCCTCTAGGCACTGGTATGTTGATGGTAGTTGAAGCTAGGAGAAAAGGGCCATGGGCCAACTTCAGAAAAAAAAAAAAAAAACATAAGGATTAGAGTGGTAGTTCTCAAACTTTAGCAACAGAATTACCTGAAGGGTTTCTTAAAAAGAAATTTCTAAGTCTCCACCCCACAGATCTGATGTGGTAGGTGTGAACTAAGGGTTGAGATTCTGCAATTCTAACAATCCCCTAGGTTATGATGCTGATGCTGCTGGTCTTAGTAGTGCTAGACTAGAAAAGAGCGTTGGCTTTAAGGGGGCTGAGAGGAAAAGCAAGGAGACATAGAGAGAAGCCAAGAAAATGAAATTTTTGAAAAGAAAGCAATAGATATATCTCTTAAGTGATGCTGAGAGTGCTGAAAAGTCAAACTGAACCTGGATTTAGTAAAATGGTCAAGAGAACCTGAGCAGAACTGTGATGAGAACAGATAGAGGAATGTGAGTAGTAAAGTAACTAGAATGATGTACAAAGTCAACTCACATAAGAAATTTGATTCTCTCCTAAATTAACAGAGGCTCTGAACACCTTTTCTCCAAAGTGCTTTGGGTGGGTAAATGAATTGTATTTGAAAAGGAATGGTTCTATGTGTAAATATCTGATGAATATTGCCTTAGGTAAAGCTAAACAGAGTTGCTTTAGCAACCCTTTTCTGTGCCTTTATAATGCAAATGAACTTTGCACATTGACAATAGAAAAATCCAGTTAATGATGTTTTCTAAAATTATTTGACAATGAAATTTTTGTCTGAATGTTTAGGGATCAGTAGCCCAGGATTCTCTTTTGGAAATGGTTTCTCTACAATGCTAAACTTTAGGAACAAGTATACCAAAGACCAGTCTTTGAAAAGGTTTTTCTGCAGTTCTAAACCTGATCATGGTTTCTGGGGGGTCACTGGAAAGGGAGGTCTCATATCCTTATCAACCTTGGGAATTGGAAGGAAAGCTTGGGAATTGGAAGGGATTTATTTTCTGAGCCTAGGACTATATACATAAGTCATAGGTATCAAGCATCCTACCTATGTATCATTACAGTGTATTCTAAGTATTTAGTTGCTGGACAACTTGGAGAAAAAGAACTGATCTTATCTGGGTATTATTTGAGTAAAATGTAAATTTATTTTTTCCCTACTTCTGTGTCTTAATACACACTTTCCACCTTCCTAGATCCTTTAACTGCCCATGTGCAACCTCCCATTGTGATCTAGCTGAATTCTATTTTTTCTATGAAGTGTTTATTTGCTGAGGACTTCAACAGAAAAGCATGCTATTAAAAATACTGATAACTATCATTTGTATAGCACATTAGAAGCATTGAAGGAGTTTTTACAAAAGGATCATTTTTACTCCTTATGAGAACCCTGAGAAGCAAGTTATTATCTCGATGGCCTGTTTATGGAGGAAGGAACCAAGTTTCCACGAGGTTAAATACCAATAAGTCGTAGACTTGAACCCGAGTCAGGATTTATGCTGAAAATTTTATACTCTATCCACTATTAAGTGGTTGTCTTTTCCCTCGCTGAACTACTGAAGCACTTATCTATTTATTCATCCAACAGATATTTATTGAACACTTACTGTATTCTGCTATAATGCATGTTTCTGTAATATGCAATTACAGTGTATTCTAAGTCTTTAGTTGCTGGACAACTTGGAGAAAAAGAACTGATCTTGTCTGGGTATTATTTGAGTAAAATGTAAATTTATTTTTTACCTACTTCTGTGCCTTAATACATATATGCAATTGGTAAGTAGAGGAGTAAAGTCAATAAACATGGCAGTCATTTTCGTTTTTCCCAGAACATTAATGCTTAACATATTAAAGTTCACTAACACAGCTAAATGCAACCATCTCTGAGGAAATGTATATAGTGCCCCTTCCCTACATTCTTTCTCTTGATGAATTATGGCTATGTGTTCTGCTTTGGAAGCATTTGTCATGCTAGTCTTTACCTTTTTTCCATTTTTGCCTCATCTTAGACTCAGGTTTAACCTTTCCTTAAACCTACTTCCATCAAGTTACCCCCATCTCTTTTTTGTTGTTTGTGGGCTAAAATTCTTGTGTACACTACAGTTTTATTTACCTAGGGATTTATCATGTCTTTTAACTGCCAGTATTTTTATTAGGATTGCTATTTTTGTTTGTGCTCTGATTTCAAGGTCCATACATTCTAAATAGTCTGCCCTGACCTATTTGTATTCTAGCCCCTCTGATTTTTAATGTGTAATCTTTTAAGGCACAAGAATTTGAATAATGTATATATTGCATGGTCACGTAACTACCTGTATTTGCTGAGTAACAAATAAATATGTATGTGTGCCATGTGTCCCTGTGTATTTTCCACAGTAAACTACCTAACCTCCAAATATCTTTCCTTAAGATAGTTATGTCAGAAAAGTAAAGAATGGTGGCTTTCAGTTGTTCTAGATAAGGATTAAAGTAAAGCTACTCTGTGCTAGGTACTTTATCATTTTATTTAATTTCACAGGAAATGTAAATCTGGGTGTTTGTAATCCCCATTTTTGGAAAAGGATTTGAACCTAGGACCATCTTACTGTATAACTCCTTTTTCAGTTCTCTGTGTTGTTTCTATTTTCTAAAAAGCTAAATATTGAATTTCATATTTTAAAAATCATTCTACCTAAGCCTAGAAGCTGAAGAGGAGGGATACTGGCAAAAATGTTGAATTGTTTACCTTCCTATCACTCTTTCGAGTAAGTTTTGTAGTTTTTCCCTCAGATCCAGTCCCTCTAACACTGCCTAACTCTTTTTACTCCAAATCCTATAATAGTCAAAGATTTTTTTAAAACACAAAAATAACTAAATTATATGTAATGAAAAGTATAAAGTATGAAGTAAAAGCTTTGCAATTTCTCAGGACCCATGGATACCTGTGCTATTTTACTTAAAATAATGCTAGCTGTTCTAATAGATAAACCTCTGACCCTTTTGAACCTCAGGCTAATGTAAGAAAGGTTTATTTGTTACTCACATAACAGTCCAATTTGGATGCCCTTGGTCTGGCAACTCTTCTCCAAGCTAGAATTCAGAGCCTCCTTTTCCTTACATTTGGTAATTCTACAGTTTTTAATGAACGGGTCTCAGTCTGCCCTGGGAATCATCCCCAAGTCAGCCAATCAGAAGCAGAGAAGACTGTGGAGAGTTGAGAGGGAGGACTTTATGTGGAGACCTCAAGATGGCATACATCACTGCTGCTCCATTATGCTGGCTAACACTCAGGCGTGCGGCCACTTCTAATCACAAGGACTATATGTAGTCTGTGTGTTCCAAAGGGAAAGGAACTGCATTTTGTGAACAGCTAGCCAGTTTCTGCCACAGGGTGGATATAAGTGCTTTAACAGCTCAAGTTGTGCGTCTGAAACTATTGCTTCCAGCAGGATAAATTTCTTTACAGCAAGCTGTGATAAATGTTATGACTTTATATTTTATTTTATAGCACCTCTGCTCCATTCCTTCTAAATTGCCTTATTGCGTTTCATTATGAACGCTAATGATGGATTAAGTTGGACTGCTTAATAATTAAAAGTATCTCTAGGATAAAACCATATTTTCTCTTGGAGCAAATCTATTTGGCTTTGTTCACAGCTGGAATATTCAGTGTAAGAGAATTAGAATTCTTAAGACGTGAACTAACAGACTTCTGAATAAATGACATCAACAGGATTGTTCAGTTAGATTATAAAATAAAGATATAAAATAAAAAAGTTGTATAAAATACAGAAAGGAGCTTTGTATCAAGATATCATAGACATGAGTGATATGAACTTTTAAGAATAATTTTGGGAATGCTAACCCTTGAAAAAGCTGATATATCTGAAAGAAAACTCTAGAAACAACCAATTTCTGATGCATATTTAGAAAAAAATGGAGGAAAAATAGTGCCATGGATTTGGATCAAGTGTGTTACCTGTCAGATTTTATTTCTTATTTGTTTTCCCTTTAAAGTAGTCTCAACTTAACATTACAAAAAATCGAATAAATTTGGATCCTATGGTTTCTCCATGGATGGCAACAGAGAATCTATATATTTACCAATTTGAGGGTTAAAAATGTGTATCTTTGGAGTGCATTTTCCTGGAGAGAGTCTATAGCTTTCATTAGATTTAAAACATTCTATGATATTCCCCTAAAGCTTAGAACCTGTAAATATAAGACTTTAATCATAAGATTGGTGAAAACACAGAGCAGATAGCGACTTTAAAAATTTTAAGTCTCCAGGCCTAGAAAGTGACATTCTAGAATGCTAAAAAGCACAAACATGGGACCCCCAAAACCATATGAGTAATATTTACTCATGTGACTATTCATCAAACAAATATTGCTTGGGTGCCTTTTTTATGTTGCATGTTATATTTAAATATCCTAATAGATTAAGGGAGAGTTGCTAGAAATATTAGAATGAGGGAGATGTAAAGGAAACATGGATCTGTAATAGTGTCTAAGAGCTCAAGTGTTGGCATCAGGCATACAGCGGTTCAAAGCCCACTTCTTCCACTGGTTGTCTGTGTCATCTTGGGTAGGTTAGGAACTTTTCCATACCTCCATTAGTTTTTCTATAAAATGAAAATTAATGTACCTATTTCTCTGTATTGTTATGAAGAGAAAATTAATTATACATATAACATGTTTAATATGGCACCCAATATAAACAATAAAATCTCGATAAGTGGTGGGTAATATTTGGTGTTTGTAAGTATTATGTCTACCAAGTAAATGATGAATTAGGCTTACTATGGGTGGCCCTATGGGGAGAATGGAAATAGAGTTATAGGAAGGCACATTTCAGCTTAATGTAGAGAATCTTTTTTAATAATTATAGAAATGGATGAAAATAGAATCAGGGCACAGGGTAATGAGCTCTATCACTGGGAGTATTTAAATAAAAGCAGCCACTTATTTTTCAACTTCAGCAAGAGACTGGAAGATAATAAGAAAAATTATTCCATTCATCTTTTAAGAAATGTCATCTTTTAAGAAAATTTGTCCCATAAATATCTAAAATGACAATGTACACTTAAGGTAATTATCTGTTACTTAGCAGAGGGTTTTCTCATTGGTATTTACTTCTATTGACAGATAACTCTGTAGGGACATAGCAAATATATGAAGTAATAATTTGTTCCTTTTAATTTTTTTAAAAATAAAGATCAACTATAATAGTGAATCCAGAAATACACACATCTTTTAACTCAAAGAGAGGAAAATATACTTTTTGAAAGAATTTATGCATTTCTTTCAAAAACAGCAAGGTTGATACTAAATAAAATTACATTTTAGAAAATATTATTTACAAAAAATATTTTTCTATTGTGTCTGTCACAATTAATAAATAACATTATGTCCAAAATTTCTTTCACAAAATAAACTCATATGTTTTAAAGTAAAATGATGCACAATCTGATTCTGTTGAACAGCCAACATAAAACTAAGCCTGTCATGAATGCTGGTCTTTATAGTCTCATATTTTCACCGCTTTTGGAGAAAGAAGTACCACAATTAATCTTAATGATTGGTTCAATAATTATAAATTCATAAATAAGCCTAGAAGCAACATGAGAGAATAGTGGATATCTAGTATAAAACAGTACTCCAGCACTACCCACTAACTTGCTTGGTTTACTCACTATGTGTTAGAAATAGAATAACTTATTGTAGAAATTCAGTCAGCTTTGTAAGGTTCTATATAATGCCAACTTGTCTGTTTCTATGCAATGTAGATATATACAAGTCAACCAAATGTGGAAGATCACTACAGCCACAGGGAGATAGATGGACATGGCCAATACAGTGCCAAACACACATGAAATTGTGTAGTTAATGATACTAGATATACAATGTCAGAGAGAGAAGGGATCTGAGATGCCATCATCCCAAATCCTGTATCACTCCACCTTCTGTACACCCCAATATGTTATAGTAAGAGATCAGAGGCACAGAATGCTTAAATAATCTGATATCCCTTCATGGTACAGGAAGAGCCCATTTGTGCTCAGATCTCTTGACCAGCAATGTTTTCCAGGGCTTTCTGTGGCATCTCAGTGATGAGAGGTGTTTTGGATTATTGGAATGTTGCCACTTGCTGAAGCTGCAAAGCTCTCAAAGTAGGAGATGATACTATCAGATTATTAGAGGCAAGGCAAGACAGGTTTTATGCTTTCTCATGGAAAGAGGCAAGTAAACCATCTGGAACGTCTTATACCAATTATGTTTAAAATACAGTGGGGCAGAATAATATGGTAATCTCAGTACTACAGGTACTACCAGCCTGTCCTAACCATGTGCATATTACAAATATACTATGATCAGTTTCTGTGATGCATTTAGACTTGTTTTGTTTATGAAATGGATCTAATACCTTGGCTTTGTGTGGAAGACCCAGAGCTACCGGGTAAAGCACCATGAAGATTTATATTGGTTGGTTTTAAAAAGCTGATTTGAAAGATAGAAGTGGCCATTTAAAACTCTGTACTTACTGAAGAAAAAAAATCTTTCTATATAAGGCATTTCTGAAGCATTTTTTCTGTTAGCATTAGATGAGAGATGCTAAAGTTGAAGTAAATAAGGACAAATTATTTTGAAGGAAATGATGTCCAATAGAAGTAAGATATGAGTCAAATATATGACTTTAAATTTTCTAATAGTCACATTGAGAAAAGTAGACACAGGTAAAATTCATTTTATTAATTTTATTTAATTCAGTATATCCAAAAATATTTTAACATGCAGTCAATATTTAAAAAAATAACTGATGTATTTTACCTTTCTGTTACTATTTCTAAAATCCAGTTTGCAATAATATGGATGGACCTCAAGATAATCATGCTAAGCAAAAGAAACCAGACAGAAAACATTGAAAATCATATGATATCACTTATATGTGAGATGTAAACCTAAAAAGCAACAAATAAACAGGACAAACAGAGACTCATGGAAATAAACTATAGTCTAGCAGTTACCAGAGGGTAGAGAGTGGAGGAAGGAGGGAAGTAGGCAGGGTAAAAGGAGTCAAATATGTGGTGACAGAAAGAAATCTAACTATGAGAGGTGAACACACGGTGTAAATATATATATGCTTTACTGTTAAAGTACATAGCAGAAACTTATTAGATTTCATTAATCAATGTCACCATAAAAAAATAATTAATTATTTTAAAAATCCAGTTTGCATTTTATACTTATAGCACATCTAAGTTCTGAGGAGCCCCATTTTCACTGCTCCATAAATGTTGTGGCTAGTGGCTGTTATACTGGACAGGGTGGCTCTAGATTTAAGGCCAGGCCCCTAATTTGCTAAGAAATCATGCTCAATCCATTGGAACAATTTCTGACTGGAGAGTAAATGGCCAAATTTTGTTTCATGAGGGAGTTTTTTAGGCCCCTCAGAATGGGAAAAACATTTTCAGGCATTATGTATGTGTTTGCCATGCAGCTTTGTCTGTGTGATCTGTGACTTTGGCTGTGCTCCAACTGACACGTGAGATAAGATGACTTTCTCAGCCATGGCAAGCTCACCAAACAGTATTCTTCTGGAAATGTAATCAGTTGACTTGGGTTTGTACAAACACAGGTGAGGAGGGAAAGCATTGAACTGAATGATCAATCTGTCAAAATATCATCCAGGAGAAGGAATGGTATTTTTGAAGCCAAGAAATGCAGTGTCGATTACTAAGCTGGAAAGGGAAGTCATAGTGTCCCAAGGGAGAGCTGAACAGAAGCAGGTTCAAAGGAGGAGAAGGGGCAAGAGGCGGCTATGGGCAAGGCTGGCGAAGAGTGTTAAAACACTTCAAAAGTAAAAAGCATGCTGAAGCTTTTCAGACGGTTTTTTGATTCTAGTGGACGTGGAGAATTAATAAAAATACAAGCCTGTCAATATCATTTTTCTTCTGTGTAATGAAAGCACAGTGAAAAGGAGTGTTCTCTTTATAATTGGGAGGTTATTGTAGCATTCTTCTCCCCTCCAGTCATAGGAGCAATGAAGAGAAATTTGTCATGAATTATAGAGGCAACCAGTCTTGTTTCTCTTCTACCCCAAATTTACCTAAGACTCCACAGAAAGGTAATAGAGTAAGACTAATGGAATCTAGTGTCTCTTAATCAATTATATTTTTACCTAGGGTTGCCTGTGCTAAAACTTATTGTCCCTTAGACTCTAGACATATTATAGAACTATTCTTTTACCCTCTGTGAGAGCCATAATGTCTGATATGAGTAATATACACTCCAAGAGAGTTGTTTTTCCCAGAAAATGTGTTGATGACAATGTGGAACAATTGGAAATTTCCTATGTTGCTGATAGGAGTATAAAATGGTATAACCACTTGGGAAAAAAAATCTTGTACTTTCTCATAAAATTAAATGCACGTTTATTGACCCACCAGTCACATTCCTGTTTACTGTCCCAAAAAAACTTGTATGGAAAGTTACATAGCATGTTATTTGTACTTTTCCAAAATGAGAAACAACCCCCAGTCCATGCACAGGAGAATTCATAAACAAACAGTAGTATATCCATACAACGAAATACTGTTCAGCAACAGCATACGTGAATGTCAGTACTACTTAGAATGAAAGAAGCATTACACAGGAGTATATACTATATAATTCCATCTGGATGAAGTTTTTCTGACGCTGAAGAGACAGAACTAATTTAGGAAAAGAAATCAGAATAATGGTTGATGAAGTTGGGGAGAACTGACTAAAAAGGGACATGAGTAAAATTTGGGCACGATAAATCTTTTATGTCTTGATAAGATTTAGGCTAAAACAGTGTGTAAATTTTTCACAATGTGAGAAAGAATATGTGAATTTTTCAAATGGTATACCTAAAATTTATGCATTTCATCATATGTCAATTTTACCTAAATATAAAATAAAATTGAAAACCATTTTGAATTTTAATGAAATATATTTAAAGTTACTTTGAAGTGCATCAAAAAGTAATATGAACTAATAGATAGCCAAATAAATGGGTAGGTATGTAATAAAATGAATATAATAAATGTTAACAATTATAGGATATAGATGATAGATCTATGGATGTTCATTATACATTTTTTTCAACTATTCTGTTTTGAAAAAAATTATAAAGTCTTGGGGGAAAAGAAAATAAAATTATTTGTAAACTCTGGTACTTTAATAGGAACAAATTACAATACCATACACTATTCAAAATGGATCACAACCCTAAAAATAAAAGCTAACACTACAAAACTTATAGAAAGAAGGCAAATCATAATGATCTTGGATTAAACAGGTTTTAAATATGACACCAAAAATACTGACAGAAAAAAAAATAACATCGGTAAAATGATAAATTGGTAAATTCAACAAAATGTAACACTTTTATGCTTCAAAAATATTAAGAAAATAAAGATGAATCACAGATTAGGAGAAAATAGTTCCAGATTATATATTTTATAAAGTACTTATGTCCAGAATATATAAAACACCTTACAACTCAATAACAATACACCCCAACTAAATATGGGCAGAAGATTTGAATAGCCAGGATGCTGAAGAAGTACACAAAAAGATGTTTAATGTCATAAGTCTTTAGGGAAAACCACAATCCACTTCACATCCACTAAAATGATTATAATCAAAAACACAGAGTATTGGAGAGAATATGGAGAATCCAGAACCCTCATACATTGCTGGTGGGAATGTAAAGGGGCATAGCTACTTTGGAAAATAGTTTGAGTTTTCTGAAAGGTTAAATGTAAATTTACCATGCAATGAAGCAAGGCTACACATAGGATGTTATGCAAGGAAAATGAAACCATAGGTCCATGTAAGGGACTTTGAAAGAGAATGTTCAGAGTAACATTATTAATAGGAGAAAAACTAGAAACAATCCTAATTTTCAACAGGTTAAGGACTAAACAAAGGTGATATGTTTATATAATGGAATATTATTCAGCAATAAAAAGGAATAAACTATTAATACTTGCTATGACCTAGTTGAACCTCAAAAATATTTTGCTGAGTGAAGGAGGCCAGATAACAAAAGACCTTGTATTATAATTTTTTATTTGTGTAAAATGTCTTGGAAAGGCAAATCTATAGAGACAGAAAATAGGTAAATTACTGACAAGAAGGGAATAGAGATTGACTGCAAATGAGCAAGAGGTGTCTTGTGGGGTGATAGAAATATTCTAAAGCTGGATTGTGACAATGGTTTCACACTTCTATAAATTCACTAAAAATCACTGAATTGTACAGTTAGAACAGAAAAACGTTATGTTACTATCTTTAAGCTGTTAAGAATAGCAAATAAAACTTAAAAGACTGATGGAACTTATTGAATTCCCTCTAAAATGCTAAGATGGCAGAGTTTTGAGGCTATAAGAATAGAATCTGATATATGATTTCCTTTACACTTACTGTGTGACTACTACAAGTTAACCTCTCTATGATTTACTTTACTCCTAGATAAAAAGGAATATCTACCTCATATTAATGTTACAAAAATTAAATTAGATAAATAGTACTTTAACATGGCATTTAGTACATGGAAAACTTAATAAATGTTCATTCTCATTACCAAGATAATTATGACATAGGGGAATTGGCCATAAGTTCAGTTTCTTTTTGGCTCAAAGATCTTAATCTTTAATAAATGACTTTGCCGCCAAGATTTGGTATTGTGTTTTGTAGACCTTCCTGAAAGAGCCTAGGATGGTATAGCTTTCTAGTTCATTATCTGACTTCTAATTTTATTTTCTCTCCCTCTTGGCTGTGGTGCCTTTAATTTCTTCTTATCAGACTCTTCAGTATTCTCCCTAGCAGCTTCCTATTCCTCCTCATTTGCAGCTTCCTGTGGTGCTGCTTAACTCTGTGATCAGCCTCAAGCAAATGTGTATAAAAGAGAAGTCCAGAATAGCTAAATGAGGGTCATGAGGTCTTCACCTACAAAGTGAAATGTGTGGGTTTTAATTCGTTAAACTTGTGAAGATGTTGTTAGACACTCATATGCTTATTTTTTGTGTAATTTTTTGTTGAAATCAGTTAAGGGAATTCTCAGCTAAGAAAAAGAGCAGGCTACTGTGAAACTTTGTTGGGAGTCGGTGGGTGTGGTGAGAGGGTAAGAGTTAAATCTCTGTTCATAGAAATTGGGAGAATAGCAGTCATATGAACTAATGAGACTAAATTTAAGATTATTTGAAAATAAAAAGGAATTTTATTACTTTTTAAGAACACTAACAATGTGAACTAGCCCGTTAACCAAGTGTTTTCATGAAGAGGTCCTGCTGGGACTTCTTTTAATTTGACAATTAGTAGCACAATTTACATACAAATAAAGGATATGTGAAGTCCTTAAACAGTCTATCCCTGCCCCAAATTAAAGTCAATATATTAAAGAACAGTATTAATTATTAGAGCAAATATTTCCTAAATATTTTCAAATATATATTGAGCCTTACAACCAGCTCAAGAAGGATAACGATAGATTTAAAATTGGAAAATTTGGAATCGAAAATGATCTTTCCCATTGTTACCTCTGATTTTCCGGGTCTCAAACATTTCAGCTGCAGCTGTGAGTTTCCATGACCTTATGAAATTAAGTTGAAGCTGGGTTAAAATATTCTATTCCAGTTCCCCCATTTACAGATAAAGAACGAAGGAGACAGTGATATGACCTTGAGCAAGGTCACAATACTTGTTGGCAGCTGCGCTGGACAGGAACTCTTCTTTCCTGACTCCTAATTCCTTTTTCTGTCCAATACATTGTGTTGAGTTCTATTTCTGGTTATGCCACAACCTGTTTCCATTCTGCCTTCAGATCCGTGGGTCATGAACTCCTCCAGGGAGCCAACTTTTGCCTGTGGCTCAGCTGTTGTCAGTCACCATTAGTCTTGCTCACCTTTGGCAATTGTCATTTAACTGGGTGCTGCATTTCTAGCACATACCCAATAGAAGCAGAGTGAGACAGTCAGTCCTGCTTAGGTGATAGGGTCTGAGGGGCAAATCAAAGTCCCCCTCATTCTTAATTATTAGCTCTCTTAAGACTTCTATAGCATTACTATCCCTCCTGTGGCCTATAATTCCCACTATTATAGTCATGCCTTTAGGTCAAGACTTGCTAGTGCAGATGCCTGCAAAACCTCAGCAGGTAAAAACAGGTCAACATGACACCTGCCTGTTCTGTTGGGAGCAGTTAGTTCTCAGCTCTCACTAAGTGCTACCAGCATTGCCAGATTGCTCTATTTTCAAAAAGAGGTGGTAAGTCCAGGTTTCAATGTAAAGTCCCCCAATGAGTAAATGCTGAAAGATAATTCTTAAATTTTAAAATATTGAGTAGCCCTAGCAATTTGTCAATATAGTCCATGAGCCTATCAGTTTGTGACTTTTACTTTGGGTTCATTATTACATTCCAAATATATATATTGAGATCTCGTTGTGTGTCTGGCACCGTGCTACAAATTTTCATTCCAGAGCCAATGAAAAGACAAACAAAAAATGCTGACTTCACCAGTGTAATGATTTTCTCTGTTAAATATTAAGAACATAGGCTCTAGAGTTCAACAACCTTAGTTCAAATTCTTGTTCTGCCAACGCCATTGGCGTAAGCCTGTGAAATAAAGATGCATGTGGTTTTAAATGAAATAGTTTGCTACGTGCTTAGTACAATGTGTGGCACATAGGACTCTGTATTAGAGATGATGCTAATGATGCTGGAAATATTGGGGTTTTGCTGTTAACTATATCCTCCATCTGCAGGGGATAGATTATAATGAAAGCTAATTTTTATTGAGAACTTATACTTTTCTAAGTACCATGCCAAACATTATTAGATCATTCAGTCCTCAAAACAAGCCTATGCTATAGGTATTTATAGGAAGTAAAAGCTAGCCCCATTTCACAGATGAGGAATCTGAGTTTGGTAGAAGTTAATTTTGTTCAAAGTTACACACAGTTTGGGAGAGCCAGGATGTACAAACAAGGAGTCTACCTTCAAATCTACTATCTTAGTCACTCCATTAGTCTATCTCATGTATGATGTGAAGAAAGGATGTATAGAAAGTGGGTCAGATTTGAGTCTGAAATACAGAGCCTTGCATTCAGAACGGAAAGACTAAGTGTCATTGCTACAGCTGGCTGCTTACAGCTCTGCTGAGAATCTTCTCCTGAAAGGGGGTAAAGAGGAGAGTGTCTCAGGGTATAAACCCACAGGGTCTCCATGGCCAACTTGCCAGGGATAATGAAATTTTGGAATAACTGGAGAAGACTAAATGTATCAGAAAAATAATTGAGTAATTATTAATAAAAATTTTAACTCACAAAGAGGCTATATTTTTTTCTTTGTTCTTGGATTCTTTATATCCTGCCGACTTCTAAAATGATGACTTGTGGCGGGTTATAACAAAAGACACACAAACAATAGAAATGTTCAGACAAGGGTAAAAGGTCAAGAGGCTGGGTGTTGAAGCTATTCATTTAGCACATTATTTTCCCAGATGGGAAATCTACTGCAAAACTGAACTAAGATCAGAAGGGTGCTTCATAAATATATAGGTTAATTCTCTCAATATATTTTAAGTGCTAAGATAGCAAACCTCTCCCTATTTCACTATAATGGCCCAGCTTAATTTGTCATCTTTTTCCCCCTCCTTTTAAAGCATCACTGAGACTTTAAGATACTCATTGTGAATTAATTTGGGATTTGGCATAATAACATTAATCATGCTAAAAGAATTCATTTGACAGTAATGCAGTATAATTAGTGATGTACTAAATCCATTGAGATCTACCAATAATTATAGAATCGTTATTTTAAAACCTTATATAGGCATTTCTTTCTTCTTCTTCTTTTTTTTCTATTTTGAATCTGCAGCATGTACAGGCAAAGTTTCAGCTCTGACAATTTGCTTTTTGAAATACTGAGCAAAAAATATCAAGATTAAACCCCAGTAGAATTAGCACTAACCTTAGGACATCTTGCTTGGGACAAGATGTAAAAATTGACTTAAAGAAGACTATTTAATTTTGAAGATAGCTGGCTAAATTATGTGAAATTATTGGGGCGGGCTCAGAAAATAAATGGGACTGAATAGAACTAGAGTTTCATAGCTAAGACTGACATAGGGTGAGAAAATACCCAGAAAATTTCTATTTCTAGATTGTAGTGCATGTTTACTCTTTTTTAAAGTATGAACAGTCAAATTGGAATGGGACTAGGTGAGTAGGGTGGTTTCTGTGGTTGTAGATTTAAAGAATTTCAACAGGACGAGATCTTAGAAATCAATAGGTCAAATTGTACATTTCACATTATAATCGAGGCCCATTAATGTTGCATCGCTTGCTCAAGTGCAGAATCTGGTGACTCAGCCAAGTCTGTACTCCAACTGTCTGTACTCTAGTAACCACAGTCTTCTAGTCATAAGTATCCCATTTCTGCAGGAATTCAGAATCAGCTCTTCTCAAAAGGATGTCTAGAGAGAGTTAAGCCCCAGTGTCCTAAGGTACCCTTTGCATCTAGAATGAAAACAACCATGTGCCACCTTTGAGAAAATTATGAAAATAGTCATTCACATGAATTTCTGCATTCTTTGGCTCCGCTAAGGAACCATGGTTGAGGAAGCCTCAACCATGAACAGGACAGTCTAATGGAACTTCCTATAATAATGGAAATGTTTTATATCTGTAGTGTCTGATGTAGCAGCTACTGGTCATATGTGGCTAATGAACACTAGAAATGTGGCTAGTGTGACTAAGTGAATTTTTCATTTAATTTAAATTAATTTTAATTTGAGATATATGTGACTGGAGGCTAAACAGCTCTAAATGTTTTTGCTTAGTCTATATATAAAGCCATATAACCATGGGTTGTCAAGGATAATATGCTATTGCCTTTAAATGTATCATTTTAGACCAAATCCTGCATTTTGGGAGGAAAATAGCATTGTGCTTTATAGAACATGATCCATAGAGCCTGAGTTCAAAACTTAGCTTTAGCAGCTGGGTGTGATTTAGGCCAGTGTCTTAACTTCTTGCAGAGCAATATACTTACCCTAGAGGAATGAAGTGAACAGTAAAGGAGTTAAAAGCTGTGGACCACTTAGGACCGTGGCTGGCACATGCAAAATGCTGATGGCGGTGAACACTACCTGTGAAAATACCTGGTGGTGAACATTACTCCTTGATTTCTATGACTCAGATATGGCTTTACAGCCCTTAAAAAAGAAGAATCATGACATTTAATTGCACAGACTAGTGATGTACTGAGAAGAGGGGATAGTGGCAGCATTTGGCTATAGTGGCAAGGGGTATTTTATCACTGAAATTGTTCAGAATTGCTGAAGCACAGAGATAATAAAATGCAGGAAGACTTTTATTCAGTATTTTTTTTCCATTTGAAAATTATCTACAGACAGTGTAACCTCTTAGCAATTCCTCAATTAAGCACTACTAATGTCCCTCATGCCCCAATCTCCTCTTGGCACAGATGAATATATAATAACAAAGATCTAATCTTGTCATTCTCACCTTTCTTTGCCTAGCCTTCTAATATGCATTAATAAGTGAAACAAAAATTATATCCCTACAAACTTACACTAAACTTGGCATACCCAAAGCATTCAAATATTTACCAAATGCAAGAATATATCATTCTCACTTAATTATTTCCCATTTATTTTTAATCGTAAAATACTAGTAACCTTATAATAACACAGAAAACAATAGCAGACTCCACTTACCTATAACTAGATTGATAAATTATTACTATTTTGCCATATTTGTTTTATGTATCTCCTTTTAAAAGAAATCTCATGATTTCTTTTTAGATCATTTTGAAAGCCCCCTCCAACTTTTTGGGAATATAGCAAAATATCAATAAAAAGATGTTTTGGCATTTTTGTGTACTATTAATCCCAATAATGTTCAGTCTTTAAATACAAAGAATGAGGCAAAAACAGTATTAGTGTATTAGTAATTAGGCAGAATGTGGTGTCAGATGGGTACTAGACTTCTTGGAGTGAGTAATTCTTAAGGTATATAAATGTCTAATCACTATGTTGTATACCTAAAACTAATATAATATTATATGTCAACTGTAATTGAAAGATAAAGTTTAAAATAATTAGTTGGATAAGAGGACAATAGTATCATTGAGCCAGATTGCAGTGAAGAACATATGAAATTTAAGTCTATTTTTGGAGTATAAGTTCCCCTAAACAGTGGGGATCAAAGCATTGTTTCACAGCTAATTGGTTCACTACTACTTGCTAAATTCTGTGGTGCCTTGAATGCAAATGACAAAGTTTTACCCTCAAATACAGTTCAACTAGAGAGATAATACTGGCCCCAAAATGATTTGAGAAATGAAACAATTATCTGTGGATGGTGCTAAAATATCACTGGAAATGTGAGTAAGTCACCAGGGCTTAGTGACTTATGATACAACTATCAAACAAGAAAGATGAGTTAGTGATGGCTTTGAAGTGTTTGAGCCTGATTGAGAAAATGGGGCTGCCAAGAAAAAAGAGGACGATTAAGAGCTATTTTTGTGATAAGAATGAGGAGTTTAGTTTTAAATATATCAAGATGGAGACAACAGGGCAAGCATAAGTAAATATATAGTGTGCACTGGAAAACCAAAGCCCCTGGGTGCTTTTTCTAAGCTGCCGTAAGAAAAAATTATACTGTTTAAATAGTTGTATCATTAGATCAGAATAAATTACCCAAATGAGACTTAATATGATATTCCCATCACTACCCTGTTCTCAAACTAAATGTGCTTAGCTTAAGAAATTAAGTGAAAAGGCCACTCTTAATGCTTTCATGCCATAATATAGCTGACTTTCCAAACAAGAGCCATCAAAGGTTGATTTCATTAATTTACAGAATACACACAAGAGTCTTAGAGATGAAAAGAATGGACTCTGATCATATTTTTATCATGACCTCAGTAGGGTAGATTGATCCAATAATAGTGTTACCCTAACCACTGTCATCCTCAAATTATACTTTTCTTGCAGAATCATTTTTGTCTTTACAATACCAAATTAAATATTTCATCCAATGGCTATAATATTTAACTAGACTCTTGTCTGTATAGAAAAAGATGAAACCTAGAAATGTCCATGGAAAAGCTTACTTATTATAAAAGTTATTTATCATTATATATGAATTACTTGTTCTGAGTTCCTTAGTTCTTGAGTTCTTAGTACTTGAGTCCTCAAGTACATATGTACTCCATTATGCCTAAAGAATAATAATAATTTTAAAATGTACACAGTAGACATTGTCTTTATATGAGGCAATCCTGTAGCCCACATGGCTTCTACATAGCAATGGGATGCAGTGGTCATGTCTGTCTCTACTTAGGGATGTATTGGGTTGAAAGTTCTATGTAAGATTGGCTTATCTATCAGGTCTTAAATCCTTGAGTGTCTGCAATAATTCTGATAATTGCTGAAGATCTATGGCCAGTGCACAGAAACATGCAAAGAACTCCTGGCTTTAAAAGTATCTATAACCAAGAACCACCTATTCCCTGAACACTTACTAAGAAATACTGTCACTCATAATTGATCTGTGTACATGATATAGACTCACTAGTTTACTTTTTTACCCATCAGCATTCTAATCTTGTTAAAATTTATTTATTAAAAGTATATCCCTTAGGCTGATTTTGGTATGCATTCAAATAAGTTGGTATATGTTGGTGCTAGAAATTTTGCATGTTTTTAATACAAACTAATGCCTGCAGAAAATAAGATAAAATTTACTGTGCTCTGCAGCAAAAATTACAAATGCATCTGAAGGGTTACTTTGTCTTTTGTAATGTAGATGTGTTCCTAAACCAGATCCTCACCAACTTTGTACAAAATGATTGCTTTATTCCTGAGTCTGATAGGCAAAAGAGAAGCTTGAGAGGTTATAAATGTTTTTGAACAGAGCATTTTAAGTCAAAGTTCAATTTTATTGAGAATAGCAAGACAATTTTCAAAAGCAAAACTCACCTCATGGTGGAATTTTGAGGCTCAAGTTGGTTTATGCTATTCAAAATCAGTGGATAAAGAGTCAGTATCACTGTCAGTATTTTCATTGTGTATACAGTGTAATAACTGAAGGAGTTAATTTACTCCTTACTTTATCCCTGGTCTTAGTGGACAGGATTTGAAAGATCTATGCTTTCTGTGTCAAAAATATAATGCATCCATTACATGCCAAAAGTGCAATCCATACTCATACCAAAGCATAACATCTATTAAGTAACTACCCCTTACCAACTTTCAGTGCATCATCGAATAAAATGAAAAGACCTGAGGGCAACAGATAGTCCCTATGTCTTGAAATTTTTTTATACTGACTCTTTTTTCAATTTTAAAGAATTTTTCTTTTAGCTAAATGGTTGTTTCCTTTCTTCCTATAGTCTTAACCATTCTTAATTTAGGCTCAATCTCTGAAAGCTCTAGTTTTGTGGTTCTGGTTTTTCAGAGCTAAGTTTTTTTTTTTTTTCTTCAGCAAAAAGTGTTATCTCACTGCTTATGCTTTTCAAGATATTTTAGACAGCAAAGTAAGGTCTACCTGTTTCTCCACAGAGAGATACGTGTGGTTAATTCACATTCTCCACCCCCAACTTCTCACTTAAGATTCCCTCCAATTTATAGAAACATTTGTTTCCTCTTTAGAGATTCTCTTCTTTGGTTTTGTAAACCACATGTAATGGTTCTAAATAATCTGGTATAACAAATCATTCTTATTTTATATTATTAATTCTTAGAAATTGGATTGGTTTTAAGAAACCAGCTATGTACTCAGATACAGTGAAACTTGAAACAGAAAAAAGAATCTTACCACCTAGAAATGATAGCTATTAATATGTTAATCATTTATTTTTTTTATTGTATACATTGAAATGCCTATTTTGTTTAGAAAAAAGGGCTTTAGAAAAGACATGATTTAAAAGCAGTGTGAATATTTTCTAACTACTGTCTTGCCAGATTTACAATATCTTTTGAAAATAAGAATTTCATTAGCAAACACATTTATAAATAAAAATATTTTCAAATATTTCAAGAAAAAACAGAGTGAAGACAACAGGTTACTTATGGACTCCTCTTAGTGATGAACCCAGGTACAAGCCTTATATAATATTTTAATAAATGGTTTGGAAGTTAGAGTGCATAGTGAAATCTCTGCATTTGCACATTACACTTGCTATTCTTATGGATAAATTATAGTAAGATCTCGCCGTGCTCTGAGAGTAAGCAGAAACATGACCGATGATCTTCAATAAAAATGCATTTTAGGGGGGAAAATGTCCTGAGCTGTACTTTATAATATGATAGTTTATAACTATCTCTTATGAAACAGCAAAGAAGAGCAGTTTTCCTCTTCTGTTGAAACTATGACTTCAGGCAAAAAAGCCAACAAACTCTGGTCATTATTCATTAATTAAACAAATAATTGTTGAATCTCTTTACATAATTATAAACACCATGCTAGATTCTGAAGATGTAGGATTTAAAAAAAAAAGTAATTTATAGCTCATTTCTAATAGCTACATTGCTAAATTCTCGTTCCTCTCTCTCTCTCTCTCTCTCTCTCTCTCTCTCTCTCTCTCTCTCTCTCTCTCTCTCCTTTTTATACCATCTCTAAGATCTGCTTTTTAGCACTTCTAGAGGAAACAAGTTCTAAGTCTATGTGATGCCAACATCTATGTGGTCAATATGGTCTTTCTGTAATGCCTGGGCAGTGCTGCTACATGGATCAATGTTTCTTCTTTGGATCAATTCCTTAAGAAACATCTTAATAATTATGAAAAATAAAAATTGCAAAGAAGTAACTATGAAGGATGCTTTTTAATTATAAAGAACAATGTCTATCTCATTCTACCTATTTTAATATGCTGTTCTCGAGTCTTTTTTTCATTTCTCATTGTTAATAATAATCTGGCACAGAGGATGATAGCTCAATAAGTTACAAGTCTGGATATATTTAGAAAAGAATATTGACAACACTCTGGAATCTAGTTTGAAATAGAATATTTTCATTTGTAAGGAAAATAACAATAATGAGGTTTTTAAAATTTTTTTATGGGCCATACTGTCAAAGAATATTCTAACACACTGAAAAAAAACAAGTCTATTAAATTAGAATTAATGACGAGAGGCAGTATAAAGTAAAATTATAACACAACAGCTGTCTGAATTTAGGTGGTGTACAGAGAGCTCTCCTTTGAGGGCCATGTGCTAGGGGGTCTTACCCTTTTATGGTTCTGAATGAAAGAGGCATGGGTACAAGGTACATCTAGTGGTGGAAGCTTTACCACCTTTGACTTTGTATTTATGAATCCTGCTGGAATAGAAAAATATGGTTGTACCTATAGTCTTAAAATTCTCAACAAAATTCCCCAAACGAAAGTAATTTTGATTTGCCATCATTAAAGAGAACCAAAAGCCATTCAACAGAGCCTTGAATGTTGCTTTGATGTAAATTCCATCAGAGAAGGTGGTTTCTTATCTTTTTTATCCTTATATCTCCAATGCCTGGTACATGATATGAGTTTAGTTAATACCTGTTTATCTACCAAGCCCTTACATAGTGCCTACGATGTGTCAGACACTGTTCTAAATGCCTTTAAAATTTAACTACTTAATCTTTATGGCAACTCTAGGAGATATGCATCCCCATAAACTTAAATACCAACAAAGTTAAGTAATTTGCTCAAGATCACACAACTTGTAAGGAGTGGAGCAGGGATTCAAACCCACACAGTCTGGCTCCAGACTCCATGGTTTTAAGTACTCAGCTATGCCTCATTGAATTGAATAATATAATTTGAGGAGAGTCACTGATTCATATGATTAATGCCTCCATTCTCCATGCATATATTTTTAAGCCTATACCCAGTTATTTTTATCTCCTGCCAGAAAATCCCCCCACCTTCCAACCACGTAGTGAAAAGCTTATACTTATTGGCATATTATTTAAGACTTTTAATTTGACTTTGTTTATTTTCCTTATTTTTCTGCTTTCAGCTCATGGCTAGAGTACAAGAAGCATAAAATATCCCAATGACCTCGAATAGGCTGTTTGTGTTTATACTTCAATGATCTTGCTTCCCCTTTGCTAAACCTCACTTCTATAGATCTGTCAAGACCAAATTAAATGTCACAAATTGTATGAAGTTTTCAGGGAGTTGTCTATTTTGTATATATGACCCAGAGTCTAGAATTGTATCTGGTAAAAAGGGACTGATAGGTCTAAAAAGTGTACACTAAATAGCTACTTTAGACTTCACACGTGTCCTCATAGGCATCCTCATACACGCCTTGACACATTTATGTCTATGACATTCCCATATGATGTTAGTGATGCCTCCGGGGCTTGGGCAGTTCTGACTGGTACAATAGTACAAGGCAACCTTGCTGGTAGATAGTAGGAGCTCAATAACATTTTTATGAGTTGGGAACTTATTTGCTATTACGCATCCAGAGAGTATCCAGTCTGGCTTTG
Organism: Macroglossus sobrinus; assembly: GCA_004027375.1. Taxonomy (NCBI): domain Eukaryota; kingdom Metazoa; phylum Chordata; class Mammalia; order Chiroptera; family Pteropodidae; genus Macroglossus; species Macroglossus sobrinus. Next base: position 301,534 of record PVKZ01000971.1, read on the forward strand.
TTTTTCTGTTATTTGGGGAGTATTGACTATGCAGTCAGTTTCTAGACTTATGTTTCTAAATATTTATCTCTTTGCACAAAACTTTATTTAGTAGAAAAGTTGAGGCACTCCCAACTATGTCTTTGGATACCTTTGATTTCCACAATGAACAGAAATTTCTAAAATTTTGGAGCCTACTTGAAAGAAAAAAGTTTATGATCTTTTCACTTCTTTCAAGCACCGTATGTTCTGATGAGAAGGAAGTGATGGGCCTCAGAGTTTGGTCCTCTTCCCCAGGATGATAGAATTCACTTCCTTGATTGACATGACAATCAGAGAAAAAAGGAAGGAAGGCAGTAACTCCCAGTTTTTGTGTCTCAAAGTCATAATTCTAAAACTGGACTGGGCCTCTCTTCTTTTTTAAAGTGCTAGAACCAAAATGAGGAGCATAGAAACATCTGGCACTGATAGGTGCAATAGCACTCAAGTGTGTAGTGACTAATACCTACTAGAATCATGAAAGTTACTAATATATGTTATTTTTTATCACTTTAACTGACATTAAATTTATATTCAATAGCAACTCTTAAGAGCTCATTAAGTGAATATTTTAATGTATTCTCTCTAAGTGTACCCACATTTATAACATACACAGGCATATTAATATATGGAATGTTTGTGCTGTAGTTTTTCTGTGACCTGAAAGTCTTCTACATATTTATTGTGATCAAAGTTTATTAGATTTATGTAATTTGATATTTTAATAATTAAAAATATAAGGACATATAGTATTATATTCAACAAATTGTTCAGAGAGTCTGTTAAAAGAGGTTTTGATATGTGGCCAGAAACATATTATTTATTAATTAAGCAAGGTTCATCCAGTAGGATTAAATCACAATTAATTGCTACTTTGGTTGAGAAAACTACCATTGTGTGACAGAATTCATGGAGGTGCTAATCTCTCTTCCATTCTTATTTTTCTCTCTGCTCAGAGAAAGTAATTAACCATTATGAGAGAGAGAAAGCCTATATAATTGTTTACCAATAAAATATCCTTAAATGAAGAAACTAGTGGATTTATTTAAGTAGCAGAAAAAAATTATATTCTTTCAGAAAATTTATATAAAATATGATTCAAATTTGTGACATTTAAATGTGTGGCTATAATGTCATCAGTAAAAGAAAACTAATATCCTAGAAAGAAGAGAGATACATAATTGAATTTAAAGTTATTTCTCTGTATTTAAAAAAGAAAAGCAATTGTAAAATATAAAAATACTTTAATATAATTCTTTCAAATAATTATCTACATCTTTTCAATCTCTCAAAGGAGAATTGTTAAATTTTGAGAAAAAAGACCAATAACTAGTATTTTACTAAAAATGTTCTTTATAGATCTTCATGAAAATAATATTTAAAACTCAAATCTATTTTGAAAGAATATTTTACATATTTTATATTGTTTTTGTAAGCCTATTTTAAAAATGTTCCTAAATATAGATTTGGAACACTGATAAAAAAATTTTCAAGAAGCCAGTTCAAATGAAATTGAGTTTTCAGACTTGCTAGTTTTGTTAGGTTCTTTAGGGATGCTTGCCTTTCACAGTCTTCACATCGAGCAGGTTTTTACCTGTTCAAAGCATGACCTCTTCCAACCAAGAGAGGTAGTACTGCCTGATAGTTAGTGTGAACTGGATTTTTGCATCTACCAAGTGCATCCACAACTGAGCTCATCAACAGCGAAAATGATTAGAACACTCAGAAAAACAAATACCCTGGAAGGTCAGAAACCTTATTCTTTACAAAATAGACACTTTAACAACTTAAAAACAATTTATGTGAGAAATAAAACAATATAAATAAATAGGTTTTTATGATCACTTTTCCATAATTCCTTTATCTTTGTGTTGTAGTGATAAGATGTCATATAAAAAAGCATCAGACAAATGCTAAGAAACAAAAAATATTGGCATGATAAACTCAACTACACATAAAAAATATATGTACATTTATATTACCTTGTATTTTCCAATAAGGTAATAAACTGTGTACATCCTGATGAGAGAATAGAAACCTTTCTTAGTATCCTTGGAACGTTTAGAGAACAATGTTTTTATTTTGTTTTGTTAAGCAGACTTAGCTTCTCAATGAAGTTCCCTTTGAAGAGCATAATGATAAATAATGGAGCGATTTCAATTGTTATTTTTCCAAAAGGTATTGTCTGAGTTTTTGTGTTTGTCATGACTTGTGAGATTCAGCTGTGTCCTTGGTCCTAGCTAGCCAGAGGAGGGAAAAGGCAAAGCCATTTCATTGTGGCTCTCTCTAGAGTGAAAAATCAGATGCCATGCTTTGATGGTTGTTAGTTTATCTGCTTGCCTACCATTCTGGCTGAGGGGTGGAAAAGTTACCGGCACATCTCAGCATGAATTAATGTAACACAGAGATAATCTGGCAGATCTGTCCGGTAAGAATAGCTTTTTAAAAATGTATTGTTTGGATGACTTTGAAGATTTAAATTGCTTTTGTCTTTCTTACTTACATGTCTGCCAAAGGATCATACCATATGCTATAAATTTCTTTTATTAAGTTGGATTTGGTCTTGGTCTATAAATTGTATATAAATAAGCCAAAAGTCTCTGCTGATAGAAACTTCTGTCCTTTTGTAGTCTAATGCATGAAACTAATAATTTCACACCTCTTCTGCTACAGCTGTCCTTAGTTTTAGTAAGTGTTTTGGTTGCTTTCATAATCAATATATGAATAATTTTTCTTGTCACAAATAATTATATCAATTTTAATGTCAAAGAAGAAAATGCCTGACTGTATTCCTCTATTTTTAAAACCAAATACCATTATATTTCCAAGTTTTTTATTGATGAATTTGCTGTACTGGAAAAAGTTTTTGAGTGAGCTATCATGAAACATAAAATGAATTTAGAGCCTATGAATGACGAATAAGATTTATCAAGCAGCAAAAAGCAAATTGGTACATTTAAAAGCTAATGGTATTTTGGAGTACCAAATTACAGTGGGGAGATGACAGGAATATTTTGCAATTCCGAAAAGCACCCTGAAGACTTGAAGTGTTTAACGAACCATATCATGTGGTATTATAATATTGGTTTACATTCCTTTTGGACTATGATTGCATTAGCTTATGTTTTCCAGAGGTGGGTATTTTTGAAAGGCAGCTGTTTATTAATGTTTTGTCATTTTCTTCATAAAGCTCAGTAATGGGCTGTAGCTGGCTAATTTAATCCATAAGGCACTTTTGTACTCTGTTGCAGGTTTTAAACAGAAATCAAATTGCTTTGTTACATTTAGGTATAGAACAAAGGCATTATGTCATTCTACATGCGTACATCCCACTGAGCTCCAATAGGTAAAAAAAGAAAATAGTACTTAATTCCTTTCCCTCTCTGGTGAGCAATAGGTATACAGCCTCCAAAGCCAGCAAACAAAAAATTGTCATGCCTCAAAAAAAAAATAATAATGATAATTAATTAATAAAAAATAAAAACAGAAAAACAAAAGCCATGGCAATATATGGAAGCCCGATAACCCATCCTATTCAAACTGCTACTTTCTCCCTCAGACTTTTTCTTCATTTTAAAATCACTTTAGTTCTTGCTCATATCATAGTCTGTTCTGCTTTCACAGAAGTAAAATTATTGAAAGTCTGATGTTAGTATTCTGAAACATTCACACCTCTAATTCTATAGGCAGATATTGGAAAACTAGATTTGTGCTGATTTTTCACAATCCTCAGGACATGAAATAAGCTGCCATATGCTAGGATAAGATGACTTATGATGGGAAATTAGTAGAGTGTTTTCAAATAGGCCTGGCAGAATGAGAGAATCTTGTTTAGGTTCAAAAATTGGATTGTTAGTTTTTACTTTCTTACATGATTATTCTAATATGGCATAATCATAACTGGATTGCAACATTGTGGCAGTCTGTTGGCTGATTTTATTGTAGGCCTGTTGGCAGAGTGCTCTGTCTGATTGTTCATTGTTTCTGCTCATTTTTAATCTTTCCTTGATTTCATCACTGATGAATTGGCACGGAGTAGGTAAATTCTGTTTCATAATATTTTAGGAGAATGTATAAATTGTAAATTAGTTTGAGGGAAGCTGGATGTCTTTTGGAACCTAACTGTTTGGAAACAGTGTAGTTACTGAAGAGCAAAATTGTACCTTTAAAAAATATCTTCTTATGGTCTCAACATTATATTCTAGAGATACTCCTCTAAATTATTTTTTATAATGTCAATGGTATCTCCCCATGTATGTTTGTATGGAAAAAGGCATAGATGCATATATTTGCAGATAACATCAGAATTTTGAGATGTGTGATGGTGATTGGGGTACAGAATTTGTCCTGAGATTCTAATAGTTTTTTCAAATTAATATATTGAGTAAAGAAGTTTTCTGAGTTTTAGGTATTGGGACCTCAGTTCACACAACAAAATTAAAATATCCTAAGACTATAATCTATAACATAATTCTGTACCTTCTCAGGATACCCAACTACAGAGAATCTTAGTTAAAAAGTCACTTAATAATATAGAGGATTAAAATTCAGAAAGGAGTTTTTCACATCAGCTTAACCAAGTGTCTTAACTGAGGCAGCTAACAATCAGCCCAAATGACTAATTTGATTTTCTACTTCTCTTCCTTTCCCTAATCAGAATTCTGATAGAGGGATTAATTAGCAATAAAGCAACATGAGGAAGAAGGAAAGAAAATGAGGGCATAGATAATCCACAAACTATATATAATCATCCCTGCGTAATCAAAAGTTAACCGTCATTAACATGACATTTGCTTTTAAAGCCAGGCAGAAAATTATGATTTTTGGCACTAACCTAATCTTTAATTATAGCATAGTACCATTTTTTTCCATGTGTTAGTTCAGATAGCTATAAATTATATTAGTCTAGGGCTTTTGTGTCATTTCCTTTCCTTTTCCATGATTTATATAGTCAGAATACTGACCTATAATTAAGTGTACTTGAGAATAGTCTCCAGTTAATTAAATGCTGTGGAGTAAGGAGGGTATACTTTGCCAAAATTCCAAAGGAAAAGGCCATCCCTGGGTTAAATATCTATGAAGAGCCTGGATAAGTCTTCAATGTGAGTCTGCTCTGACTGCTGAAGCTGTCATGAAAAGTAAAAAAGAATCTTGACTATTTTCTATAAAAGAATGTAAGATTCATCTTTTTTGTATAATTTAAAGATATCATTTCAAAAAGTAATTGTCTTGTTTTCGGCATGCCCCCAGGCTCTTTTTTTTTTTTTGCTGCAGAAGATATTTTTTGGGTCAGAGAAAAGGCAAATTCTTCTTAGATATTCTTATCAAAAAGAGTTTCATCAGGGTCAAATTTTGATCAATGCTATTGTTTTTCTTTTTCATGTCCATCTGCAGCAATTTTTGGTTTTAGATGAACTATTCTGATAATAATTTGTAAAATTTAAAATTCTATGAAAACCACCACAGTTGATTAAGCCTGTTCTTTGCAAAACTAACAAAGTTAACTCCCCTGAGCTTTCATGTTTTTAATACTGAAAGTTGATTTATTAACACATACTACACAAATGCCTTTATGTGATCATACACGAACAGGTCTGTTTTGAGAATGATACTAATACATGTGTGTACACACACTGAGGAATGATTTACACAATACTGTTTATGCACGCAAATAATAGTTTGTGCCATGCTTTTCCTTAGAAGCAAATGTCACTCATTTTACATAAATTTTATGATTCTCATCAAAACAATTCTCAGTCATTTAAGCACAGTTTAATTTTATTATGTAAATGAGCTCTGGGGATGGCTGTGTAGCATGGAAGTAAGCTCTGAAAATCTTCACTGTTGACTTCAGTTGAAAAAACATGTCATCATTGGCAGTGATCTCTACACGTCTCCTTTAAATGGTGGCAGTGGTCTGTGTCTGCAATCAAAGATGTGGCACATCGTTTCAGCTTTTCATAATGAAAAAGGAGTTTTGTTTGACAATTTTATACCAAATAGTTCTTTTTGTTCAGCCATGGAAATGATGGAAGCAGCTCAGTGGGTGGGAATTTCTTGATGGGCTCAAAAAATTCACAGGGCTAAGATACAGGTCTGTGATGTTGATAGCGTAGACAGGAGATTCATTGTGGAAAAGGAGGTGCTGTCTTTTGTTTAAAGAACTAAATTAATTCCATTCCCTCTTAGTTTTTACAATAGCATAAGGGGATAGGAAGGATTTCATACAATTTTGGTTTTCAAAATAATTACTAAAGTGAACTACCTGGCTAAGCAACAGCTCAGATTTCCTCTCCATCTAATTTCTCTCCAGTGTTTTTTCCTTGTTTTGCATCTCTATGGAAATATCCACAGGCCACTCTCCTTTAGCTGGACCAAATTGAATTCCTATCCATTTGTGTTCCCAGCATAACCAGCTACTCTGACTTAGTGCATGCTAGGGGAAAAGCAGGGACCATAGCATTTTATTCTGCCATGGGACAGTGCTGGAATGTAAGAAAAACATGGAGTCTGAAGTTACAAGGCTATGGATTTGGGGTCTAATTCTGTTCCTCACTGACTTTGTCAACTTGAATAAGTTGGTTACTTCTTGGAGCATTAAATTTTCTTAGCCAATACGTCCTTTGTGAGAAATACTGTATAGAGATTTAGGGAGAAAATGAGAATTGGGACCTAGGGAGAAAATAAAGTCAGTAAGGAATTATCCAAGATGGGATTGACCAAGGTATTATTAAGAGCAAGTCCAGGCAGTATTAAATTTTAAGTTGTTTATAATTCCATGCTGTAGTAGAATCCCCTTCTATTACTCATAGTTTATATAAAAAAATTATTGCCAATACTTTAGAACAGAGATGAGTTAAAAGAGGTCCCACTTCTGAATTAACAGAGCCTGCAGAGAGAAAAGAGCAGTCATAGGTGAAGAATATAGAGTGGATGGAGAAAGTCATCAGAAACAGAAAACTAGAGTATAGTGATTATTAGGGGAAATGGAGCCTCCTAGGCATTCTGGAGATATTGGACTAACTTAAGATTGCCAATTTTTTATTATGTCAAAAAATATTTAGAAAAAAATTATCCTTCCTTAAAAGAAAAGCTATTTTAATGCAAAAAAATAGGGAATAAACAATCAGCACAAAAGAAAGTCCTTTAAACCCAATAACCATAGCTTTATAAAATTCACTATATTGTCTTTATCGTTGCCTCATTTTCCTGTGGACTGTTGAATACATCATTCCTGGACCAGCATTAGAGAATCTTGAATCTAGATTTCAATTTTTTCTTTCAAAGCTAAGGAATTCTATATTTATGTAAAGCGGCTTGCCCAATTTACATGGTTGGGAGACCCAAAACTTCGGGTAATTTCAGGTGTTAGATTTGTGGGGTTTTTTATGTCTCATCAAACTTTCCTATGAGAAGAAAATGTGACTAATCAGAATCCCAGGCTGAAGTACTTAATTTTTTTTTCCCCAAAGAAGAGACAAAGATTTTACAGCACAGGAATATTTGGCCAGATGGATGCATGTGCTTTCTTAGATTTTTTTGATCTTAGCTCCTCATTTTGTAGATGTTTTCATTTAACTTCAGAAGAGTTAAGTGATCTGCTCAAGGTCACAGCCATTTTATAGTAAAAAAAATGAGATTGAGATTGAGAAACCTAGGTTTTGTGATTCCAGTTCATCTAGAACTTCATTTATTTTAATATGTCCTAGGTGCCATCATTGCATTAAGTGCTAAAAATAATAAACTAAAATTTTCTATAGCTATGTTTATAAGTGTTGGGTCTAGGAAGATACCTTCCAGAAAGCAATAATTATAGATTTATCAAACCTTAAATTTAAAATGGATCTTAGAATTTATTTATTCTAATTCCTATTTGAGATAATATGGCTCAAATCTAATGCAATACCTTGAGATGAATAGACATATTTGAGTAATTTTGATGTTAAGAGCCAATAAAACTTTTGGCTAATTAACCATGCATGCTGAAAGAGAAATGAAAGATATAGAAATGAAAGAAAATTAAGAACTTGGGAGCAGAATAGCATAGTAATTAAAAGCATAGACTTTGGAGTTCTCTGCTATTACTACCTAAGGGATCTTAGTTAGATCATGAGATTTTAGTTTATTCATCTGCTAAATCTAAATAATCTCAACTTTTGAGGTTTTGTAAGGATCGAGTGCTATTATATTTGTTAAATCTGCATTACATTGCCTGGTACATAGTAAGTACACAGTATTACTACTACCAAGAACATTGGTGGTATTGATTTGTGAGAAAAAGAGATGTTGGTTTAGGGAACCTCTTTCACTATAACTTATAGATTCAATTTGGGGTTGTGAAGCCTCTAGAACTTGGTTCTTCAATTAGTGTTTTTATTTCTTGGATCTCCATCTATATCAAAGTTTTTTTTAATTAAAAAACATTTAAGGAAAACAGGCTAGATTTGGACTATCAAGTTTTAGAAAGACCAAGATATGGAACAATGAAAGATAAGTTAAGAACCATCTAAGGTAATCCAGAGAGAGTGTTCATTGTAGATTCTAAAATGTTGACCATGAACTTAGTGAATGATGCCAAGAGGGTTTCTTGACTTAGATACCTAAATCAGACCATGCAAGGGAGAATTCTGTTGGTGTAATCATAGTGGTTAATACCAGTTTGTAAAATACTTCTGAGTTTACTGGGAGAAATGTAACCAAAAGTGTCACATAAAACAAACTTCTATTTCTTTTTATTGCACTTGATGAAGGTTATTAAGAATGTAATTTTTTTCTGCTTGCTATGTGATTAGCAGCCAAACCTTTTGAGGGTAAATTTCCATTGCTATGCTCTTGTTATCGCAAATAGAATTTGCATGCCTAATTCTCTTTCCTCCATATTGAATCCATACCCCTTTAGGTCTAACGGCATGCTAAAAATGATTCCAAATTTCCAATGTTGATTGTGGGCCATATGTTAGCACTAATTATATAAATGAGACTTGGTGGAAATGTGACATGCTAAGCATTCGGAGCTTAAGGAATTATCTAAATGAATTCTAGCTTGAGTTAGTGCTAGCAGAGGCAAGGAAATGAGGGTGCAGGTTTTGAGCAGATGTTAACAGGTCTGCAAGGCTCTTCATTGTCTTTATTTGTCTAACTATAAGGACTGCTGATGGAACATTGTGTCAGAATATTTTAAGGTGCCATTTTCCCGAAAATTGCATTTTGCACCTACAGATGGATCCATTTTCTGAATAAGCAGAGTGGAATGACAGAATATCAAAGATTCAAATTTGCAGTCTTGCCGTGAGTTTAAAAACTTAGCATTTATTGCAATCGATGGCCATGGTCACTACTATGACATGGAGGCTGGGGATTTTAGAAGGACATTTTATTTCAATATCAAACATTTTTTAATTTGAATTTTCAAAGCGAAAATGAAAGAAGAAGAATGGTGCTGATTCAAAACAGCAGTGAATGTTGTGAATGTCTGACACTTTTTGTGTATGACAATTAAGGAAGGTAGTGCCATGGTATGCACATTAATTCACATCGTCAGGGGAGCTTTGAGACTCTAAATCATGTAAAGATGGAACCCCAGATTCCCCCCTTTACCTAGAAATTATGAAGTCTTGGACAAGTCAATGTTTGCCTGTTTCAGAGCCCATGGTAAATCTAATTTATATCCTTGTTTCTGCCACTCCTAGAGACTTCTTGAGATTGGATTATATTGTTGCTTAAAAGTGGCAAGAAACCAGCTGATTGGCAAGCAATCCTCAGTCAATAAGCATATTTTCATCATTTCCTCTAGCATGTCACTTATATCCCACTGTCCCATTTTCTTATGTTTTCCACAGACTTTGATCCCTTTGAGCCTATAAACTCCGCTTTTTTTTTCTGGGTCTCCAGCACAAAGTTCATTACTTGACACACATTAAATTTTTGCTGAATGAATGCTGGTTAAACCATAAAAATAGCTGATATTTATTGAGGACTTACTATGTTGTAAATATTTGACTTTAGATATTGAATCCATACTGATGTGTCCTTAAAGAGTGCAAATGCAGAAACTGAGCCTAAGGGAACTTAAACAGCTTATGTAAAATCACACAAGTAAAAATGATAGAAGAATTTGATCCCAGGAATGTCTGACCCTGTTACTCAGTCTTGTAGGATATGAATTCTGTCTTTTAGGCACTTCTGTGTTAAGTTAATTGTCCTGAAATTTGGGTTTCTAGATATATTCTTAAGGGTTGTGAATTTATATGGGTAAGTTGCTCTGTATTCTGTTTTTATTGCATTGGTAATCTAAGTAGAATGAATTTGAGTATATTTTTGATCATCTGGATGACCATATTGTGATGGTGTTTATTATCACATTAGTGCCAACTAGTATTACTTTAACTGTAGAACATTATTCAGGTAGGAACAGAGGCAGACTAAATATGGAGATGATAATGTGTTTGTGCCAATGAAGGTTTAGTAACATTAAGGGTTTTGGAGTGGTTTAAATAGAAAACTGAAGTAGAAAAAATTAATTTCCACAGAGCATAAAGCAAGGGTGATGTGATAATGCTATAGGAATTGGGCCATTCCAGTCAGGCCATATTCACATGGGAATGAGTGACACAGTTTCAGTAAACTAATATTATCCATTATGTTGAAAATATGTGGTTAATTTCATTTTTTTCATAATCTTATTTGGGTTTTCTTTAACTTATTTTGGTTTTATGGCTGTAGAACATGTCAGATGTAAGAAGTTAACAATTTCATGTTTGCATATTTGTGTAATAAACTAAATCTTTCAAGAATGGGGAGAGAGACATAATTTTTTTTTCTTTTTTTTTTTTTCTTTGAAAGGGTTCTGTATACTCTTTGAGGAGAGCATGCCTACATCAGCCTTTGGGTATCATATGTCACCCAGAGATTGAACTGAAACTAGATCACGATAACAGGGGTATGCGTGCATGTATACATGCACACCTGCTAACACTTGAGAAACACACATGGCGGCAGTGGAAGTTTGAGAGAGAAAGTTAACAGGCATCTCCTGAGGCCTAACTATATTAGGAATCGATACAAACAACAGTTCATGGAACTGTTTGCTCTCACGTATGGTTCTTTCACTGGGTGTCTTATTTGTTCAGTTCCTATTGTTCCAAAGAAAGATGGCTTCTTTGAACCAGTATATTTCCAGAATCTTATTCTTGGTGACCTTCCCTTGCCAGGAAGTAAAACGGAATTCTCTTAGTATGCTTTGTTACTGCAGTATCTTTACATGCTGGCCTCTAGCCACCAGACCACAAATTTAAACAAAGATGTATTGTTTTCCTTGACACCTTATGCAATTCCCTACAGCATTACTTCTCTCCAGTGAGGCGTCCATGGGGCTTAGGGATGGTGAGCAATGAGACCAGTTCATAGTAGTTAATGTTCTGCTCTCAAACTGGCATTAATTTACCCTTGGAAATTTATCTGCTAACTGTTCTTTTTGGAACTTAGACTCTAATGTCTCAAACCATCCTGAGAAACCCATAATATATTATGCAAGCATGGTTGTAATTCAAGTGGTTGTATAGTTAGTATAGTGAACAATATTTTTTTCCAGAGTTTAATGTTATTTTTACTAAAACTCAGCCAGTTCAGAGTTATAATTACATAACTAAATTGATTGCCTTTATAAACTAAGGGGGTTGGGGAACAGTTGGGAACAGTCAGCACATAATGAAAAAGAGTACTATGCCTTTTTTGCAGAATGTTGTTGCAAATAAGGTTACGAAGCTATCTCTAATGCAGATGTTTTTGCCATAACACAATATATGCACTCTTGGAAAAACCTGGAGTTCTGAAAAATGACACATTAATAATGGCAAGGCTCATGAGAAAATAGTGTTAAAAACAGACCACTCAAAAGAGATGCAATTTTGTAATCTCAGCATGAATAAACCTAATTAAAAATGATTAGTGCCATAGAAAAAAAAATGCTTAGTTTCTCATAAAGAAGTGATACACACACACACACACACACACACACACACACACACACACACACACACACCACACTATATATATATGAAACTTTACCTTTAAAAACAAGTGAGAGTAACTTGATGGCAAGGTTTAGGTTGCTGAGTTATGGAGTTCAGATTAAATGGAGAGAACCATATGATTAGCTTTTCCAAGACAAGGCATGTGGCCAAATTGAGCCAAGTGGTAAAACATGAGTGAATTGTGTATAGTACATTATTCCACAGCTTTCTATATTAAAATATCTTGTGTTCAACTGCTATTATTGACTAAAAGATATTAATATACTGGGAAAAGTCATATACAAACCTATACAACTTCTTCCTTAAGATGCTATCATTCTTCTATTCAGTAATCCCATAGTGCTAATTTATGTTACATTTTGTAGCAAAACAGACTATGAATTTATTGGGATTTTGAAAAGATAATTCACCTGATTGAACCTTGTAAATTTTATGTTTGAAGAGGAATGTTGCTTCATTATGAGAAATAGAACTTATATAAATCATGAAGGCGAGCTAAAGAGAGCCTTGGGCTATAAACTGGCATCTACTCTCCTACATGGAACCATCTATATCTTTATTTAAGGTATTTTTTTATGACTGCAAGGAAGGCTCATATACAGATAACCTTCAGTAATGGTGGCTTGTGGCAAAGAGTCTCCATCTAGTCTAGTAGGGTTAGAGTAGCATGGTTGGTTTCATTACTCTCATAAACCATGGTCCTTAACCACAGCAATAAGATTGCATATTGTTTTTTTTCAAAAGGTGGCTATGTAAGTAACACATGTAAAACTCCTTAGTAATACTATGCTCTGTGTAGCGTGACAGGTACCTAACTGATGATATCTTTACCACAGTCTAAATAAAACCCATGTGCCTCTTTCAGATCCTGACTCAAGGCTCATCTCTCAGGCCAGGCTAGTGGGACTGAGCGGTTCTGCCCTATTACTGAAGATAGTTGAAAGGGTCTTTGAGAAAAAAGAACTGGCACCCCATGGGACTTAGTCTTGATGTGATCATTGGAATAGTACCAGTTATAGACGCAGACTCCTTTGCCCATACTGATGAAAAGTCCAGGCAGAGGGGACACAGATATGACCAAACTCTGGGTTCAAATTTTAGCTCCTCCTTTTCTAGCTGGGTGACATTGCTTTCTTCATTTGCAAGATATGGAAAGTCAACTACATGAGTGTGGACGAATAGAAGCAGAAAAGATGTCTTATTTTCATCCTTTCCATTGGGTTCCTTTATTTTAGGCTAGGAAACCTCTGGGGCTTCTTTTCTATTTGCTTAATCAAGGCTAAAAGAAAATTTAAGAGGGAAAAATATGCTCATGCTCTGATTCTGTGTTACTTAACGTCCCATTCATATAACTTCAGTAATTATCTTCCCTACTGTTCCTGGTGGGAAAACACTGTCTTGGTTGCCTTGACTTTGTAGTGCAGGGTCAAGGGGTACACCTAGACCCTGCTGAAGGAATGGGACCTTCTTAGCCCTGGTTACCTCTTGACCCATGTCATTAGCTGCCTACCAACTTGGGAAACGTCACTTCACATCCTTCTCTTTGTCTCTTAGAACATACTTTTTCAATGTCAACACAACAGTGTAACTTTCACTATAGAAAGGGAATGAAGCTATTCCCTACTGGTAACCTCAGGCTGCTGACAGAGGGTTAGTTCTCTGAGAGTAGGCAGTCATGATTCTTTTGAAGCTATGTTGCAGATGGTGCCAGTAAAGGGAAAAGAGTGTCACAGAATACACACTTTTTCTGGTCACAGCCAATGTGGTCATCCCAAGTGCCTCCTCTAGAATATGTAAGAAAACATAATTTTCTTTTTCCCCCAGAACATCCTTCTCCCCCAGAGCATTTTGTGCAAATAGGTGGACCCTTCATTCGCTTTATTGGAAAAGGGTACACAGGGAAACTGAGAATCAAATTAGATGAAAGGCAAATTGTTAAAATAACTAAAATTATGGCAATTTATTCTGTAAAGGTATTCGACATATTATTTGCTCTCTTTAAAGATACACAGTATACTAAAAAGTTAAAAACAAAAACATTAAATTTTGAAATAAGAATATATACTTTTTGAATCTTTTGATTTGATCTAGAATTTATTTCAATCTTTGTAAGTATTTCTGGAATTTTCCTTTGTGTAGGACATTATACACTAGAGTCCCTGAGATAGAATAAAGTATTATTCAGTTCCAAAGCTAGTTTATGAATTGAGTGTTTTCTGAATAGACACAGGATGAATTTGATTTGTTCCTTTAATTTTTTCTCCAATATATAGCAACCGGATAAAAAATACTAGCGTAGGTTGGCACAGGTGTAGGAAACCAATACAAGATTCACCAGCCAGTAATATTTTTATACCTCTGGAATGCACCCAAAATCAGAGAAAAGAGAGAAGGGGCAGAATGCAGCAGTTACAACAGTGTGTAACAAAAATATTGTGCCATTGAAATGCTAATGTGGGTGAGCATCATGTTGTAAAATTCACATTGTTGGAAGGCAAACCTAACCACTTGAATCACATAGACTGATTTTTATGGGAGACCTCTTATTTTATTCTTTGAGTATTTCATTTTCATCCTGTGTTTTCTTTGGAATTAATAGAGCCTCTTAAAAACTACTGTCTATAAATTTTCTCGCCTACATATGTCTCGAAACAGTTTCATTTCTTCATTTAAAACATTACAGCCATTTCAGAATGCCCTATTTTGTATTTAATTTCACCATCTCATATAAAATACATGTTCTTCACATAATTATGTAAAAATGGGTTTGCAAATGCCCTGGAGATCCATATGATGGGCACATTATAGGATTCTAAGTAATAATAATCTCCTGTTTACATGAGGCCTGATTTTCATGCCAGTTTTTACACTTTAATATATCCAGAACACGGCTTTGCTCAAATATGCTAGTTTATTCTGGTCCATGTAATGCATTTGAAATATCATAGATTAGTTTGACTGGCAGAATGTGCAGTTACATCTGATATTTGAGAGGTGAACAGGATAGAGCCAGAGATAGGCACCATCATTGTCCTGTTTGCTATGAGCAGATCTAAACAAAGCCCAACAGCTGGTTATTGGAAGACCTAAGGCATAGACAGGAGAGAGAGAAGCTGAAAGAGAAAATAACATGAAAAAAAATTGAAAAAAAACTGGAGGGTTAGACAAAAAGAAGCAAAAGAAAAGGGATAGTATTATATTAACAAAAGCTTGAGCATACCATAGAGAATACAAAGAAAGCATCCATGTAGAGCAGTGGTTTTCAAGTGTGGTCCCCGGAACAGCAGCATCAGCATCACCTGGAAACTTGTTAGAAATGTGAATGACTCAGGCCCTACCCCAATCTCCATACTGAATCAGAAATAATGGGATGGGGCCCAGGAGTCTGTTTTAACAAACCCTCTGGTTGATTCTGATGTGTGCTTGTTTGAAAACTAACAGTCTATGGGAGGGTTCCACCTGTGTCAATAGCATGCTGAGTTTTGAGATAATATGCATGTTTGTAGGAGGGACACCAAGCCTCGTGGTGGGAGAGAGTGAATCAGAGACCTGAAGGACATATAGATGAAGAGCAGAGCATAGTAGAGCTATGTGGAATTTATTCTCCCTGGAAGAAGTGTTTTGAAAGTAGCACCTTTTCAGTGACCTCCTAGGTAACAGATGTCATAACAGTTAAGATAGTTAGAGGAACTATATAAAAAGCATAGAGAGAATCTTATCCAAGGCTGGGGTTATGTGCTCACTCTCACTACTCAGTTATGGCCATTTCTTTTTCCTATTGTGTCGTTGCCCCGGCTCACGTTCATAGTGCAGGCCAAATCTTTAGAAGGTGCAGCAGAAAGGAGGATCCAGGCAGTACACACAGTGCATGCAGAGGAGAAAAAACATGGCACCCTAGGAAACTGAGTGGGAGTCAGTGCATGTAAAGTGTAAAAGGTTGGAGAGGTCATGGCCACAGATAAGATTGTATATACAAAGTTTAGGTCTCATGGGGCTCATTGGACACCCCGAGAGAGAGAATGATGTGATTTGGGTCTTGTGAGAATTAAATGAGTGAATAAAATGGTTGTGGAAGTTTTCTGAAATTAGTATTCCCAAAGATGAAATTAATATTCCCAGGTACTTACAAATGGAATTGATAATTACTTACAATCCAGTACTAGGCACCCACTGTGGAACTGTGGGGTCCATTTCTGGGACATTCACTCTAGAACACCTGACTCTGATCCAGTTTACAAAGACTTGTTTGTAGATATTTGAGGGAATGAAAATCTACTTGGCAACAATGTCAACAACCCCCAAAGAAGTAGGAGATGCAGGAAGAGAGATGCTGCTCCTAGGGCCTTCCGTCTTTTCTTTGCACATTCATGAATCTATTAAGGATAAACAATTTATCAATTAACCTTACAGATAAAGCAAAGAGGGATTTGACTCATATTTGCTTTCTTATGGAGAATACATAATTTCTGCAAATTTGGAAATGAAAAACATGGTAATACAAGTTTGCTGTATGCAGTGCATTGTGATTGTCTATGGGCAGTTGTCAAAATATTTTACTATATATTTAACTAGACAGAAACAACTGATTCAGCCTCATTCACACTCTCCTTTTTAAAAAGTAACATTTGCTTCTCTCAGTGGTTCAAATTTAAAAAATGATTAGAGAAATGTATTATAAATAATGTTTTTATTATTTATTAATTGTTTTCTCTTAATTGTACAGAATTAAATGTGCATATATTTCCCAAGATTTTAAATTTTTCTTTGATCCTCTCTAGAAGTCTTTTCTAGGATTTTCTTTTCTAAAATGCTTAACTGCCAATTCACCCGTTCAGTTCAAATGACCCCCAGTCTAGGTCTCAGAAGGACAAGACTATATGGTCTTTGCTCACACCAGCTTCCCAGCCTCTAGCACAGTGCCTGGCACTGTAGGTGCTCAATAAACATTCATTAAACCAATTAATTACTACAGAAGACTGCTTCCATGTACCTGCTTAGTGAAGCTGTTTTCTCTTCTGTTATCTCCTCTTTCCCTTTTCCTCACCACAACCTGATAGATTCATTACAAAGTCATTAAACCCAGTCCTTAATTTCTCTAAATTGTTTGTGCAACTCATTGAATGATGTTAACAGGTAACAAAGACCCACAGTGAAATTTATTTATTTATTTATTTTTTGCATCAGAAGCTGTGTAATTAGGGATATAATGTAGCTCACAATGCACTTTAATTATGAAAGAATATATGGTATATCCCACTGAAACTTCATTGTGGGGAAAAAAATGCTTTTTGATTATTTAGTCAAATGAACTCTCCTTAGTTATAACCCCTTCCAGGGAGAGGCTAATAGGAAGCCTGAGTTGGGGTTTGGAGGCACATAGATGCATAAAGATAATAGAGTTCATGGGCAGGGTTTCATGAAATTTGAATGTGAAGTGGTATTATGCATCGCCTTCATTTAAATAACCTAAAATGAGTAATTCACTCTCTAGAACATTTGATAAAAATCCTTGGAGGTTTGCCAGCAGGCACCGTGGGGAAAAGAAATGCATATTCAAAAGTAGACGAGGGGGGAAAAAGAGAGAAAATGGGGAAGCAAAAACCTGAAAAAAAGCAATCTATACCTGATTTTTTTTTCTAAAATAAATTTAACATATTGGTTATAATTGTTTTAACAGGCCAGGGCATCACTTTACACTGCTAAGCAATGCAGTCATCTGGAAATGCAACCATTGAAACACCAATGCATTTAAGAAAGCACCCAAGAACATTTCCTTTGCATTGTGTTCACCTCAGGTGACAGATCCTATGAACTAGAAGCTTGGTTCTGGAGTGTCAAAACACCTACATGCAATGGGGACCGTTGCCATAGAGATAACTAGATTATAGATAGCTAGCTAGATGATAGATAGACACTGAATAGATAGTAGATAAATGACTTCATGTGTCAGAAGAGGCCTTTGTGCCTAGGAAATTACAGATTTTTTTCAAAAACAATTCTTCTGTCAAAATCAAAAATAGAACTCTCTTTGCTTTACTCCCACTCTGTATGCATTCTCCTACCCTTCCAAAGCTTTTTTCTTATTATCACATTTATGATGTGTTACGCCTATTTGATTCCTCCTTGACTTCTTGTCTAGAGATTAACTTTCTTCAGAGGGTTGAAAGTACTACTTGTGATAGGGGGCAAGAAGGTAGATAGCTGACCAGGAAGGTTTCTTTATTTTATAATAAATAAGGGCTTCATTTGTTCTTATTTTATCCTTTTATGTATTCAGACCAGTTTTTTCCCTTTTTTGTACTTCCTTACTTTTTACTTATCTGTTTTTTCTTTTTTCTTTCTTTATCCTTATTTTCTGATCCCTCTCCCTCTCTTGTTCTCATCTCTGTGCCCTCCTGACTTTCCTGCCTCACTGTTTTTTGTATGTGCTCTTTTATGGGTACCTCTGTATATTTTTCTAATTCCAGATGTTCTAACACATTGAGTCCACTTGATTCTTAAAATGACAATGGGCGATTTCACCAGATAGAGCTACATATTTTATAAAATGCTAGTGAGATAAAGGCCCTTGGAAAACTCATCTTTAAATTTGGCACCTAACCAGTGATGTGAATCCTAGAAAGGACTTTGTAGAATAAATAGGTAAGAATGTGGGCTCAGTCCTATTATTTTCTCTGCAGTGTAACCTCTGACAGCCTGAAAAATCAGACTTCATTTTATGGGCTGTTAAACAACAACCGAGTCCTGAATTTTGCTAAAAGCAATGGGCAATCATGAAGAAATCAGAAGCCAAGGTGTGCTCCTTGGGGAAGCTTTAGAAAATAAAAGAACAAATTTAACTTCATTTTACAGATAAATAAAAATTGGGGTGCACAGAGCTTATGATTTGCTCAAAGTCATATAAGTGATAATTCTAAGACTGTAACCTGGGGATTCTGACATATGGTCAAGTGACTTTTTCAGTTTTCACCTCATTACAGAAAGGTGCAAGAGAGAACAGAAGAGAGAGAGTCATTACTGCTAGTGTACTGGAATTAGGGATCTTTCTCCAACTTAGGGAAAGTTAAGAAAGAAAACAATTTACAATAAAGAGACACCGTGTTTATTCCAAGGAGGGTGCAGGAAGAGCGGAACAGTGAAGATAATGATCAGAAACACCTTTGTAACAGTTTTCTCATTTGTTAGATGCACATAACATTTTCATTGTAAGCCTGTTTTCATGATCAAATGAGAAAAATTTAAAGGATTTAATATATAGAAGGCACTCAACAAATAGTGACAATTGTTTTGGATTTGTGACTATACTTTCTTTTTAACTACCCTGTTATAAAGAATCGTTAACACTCATGTCTTAATGGTCTGGAGGTACTGAGGCTGGTTCTCAACATGTTGAAGGTTATTGAAAAGCAAATGAATTCTACCTAGCTTTGAAACAAGAATCTGAAAGCTGGCCCCAAACTGTTTTCCTCCTTGTAATCCCAGCCACAATTGGTGACTTGCAACTGTACCCAAGGAAAGTAACATACAAAGAGATTATTTGTCAAAAATTGTTAACTGGTGCCACATGCTTGGAAATATCAGCAACTTGGTCTTAATTCTGATTAAAATTGATGTATTGGATCTTCTTAATATTGTAGTGGCTTATCACGGTCATAGGTCACACAAAGGTTTAAGAAATGGATTTAGACTACTATTTCAGGAAACAACAGAATGTCAGGTGGATATTTGCACACAAGAAGATTATTGGAAAGTTCCCTTGGGATCTACACCTGTGATAAAATGAAGAAAACTGGATCTGGTTGGAGGAAGAATTCAACACAGTTGCAAACACTCATATGATTCTCAGCCAATCCCTTGACAAGTTATAGAGGAGTTGGAATGGTTCTTTTGAATTATCTAGAATTGAGGAAAAGGGACTGGATCTTTGCACTCTGTTCAAATCAACCAATAGATGCTAAATGCCCCTGTAAAGGAGGAGTGACACTAAACAAGGTATCTATCTTCTGCTGAGAGAAATTGCCAGAAATGGCATCAGCCAAGAACCAACAGTAGCCAACATTGTAGGCAGCAGAGGTAATGAGCACTTCCCTTATAAAGTGGGCTCTGGCCAGAACATTACAGAAACCCAAAACGTAAAAACAAGCTATCTTTTAAATAGATTGGAGTAGCTTGGAAAGTGTTGTCTTGTTGTTCTCAGGGTGCTATGAGTACTCAGAAAGGGAGTAAGGGCACTTGGAACCCAGAGAAATATGTTATTTCTTCTTCCTTATGAAGTCTAAAACCAGACCTCTTTCAAGTTTTAAAAATATTATTTTATAAATATCATTGAGGAGATTAATTGGAACCTTTGGCTGAAAACAGGCCCATCGGGATTGTCAGACTGCAGAACTGGAGAGAACTCAGCAAATATTCTCCCAGTTTACTTCAGCATTCTATCAAGGCAGTGGCCAGATGGCAAAGAAAAAGGTCTTGCATACACAACCAGAACTGTGAAGAAGTAAAAGGAAAAAGATTTATTTTGAGTAAATCTATGGTTACTCATGGAATTTGAGAAAACAGAATTGTTATCCACATACTATGAGACCTGAAGCTAATCTCTTACCTCGATTATTTGCATGTTTCAAACTAGGTTGTCTGCCAATAGTTAGAATTTTCTAACTATTAAATTTGGCCTCTTTTTATATACATAGATTTAAGACCATAGCTCCAGTCTTCAAACCGTAAACTAAGCCATATTCTTCTCACATATTCACCGAGAACTTATGTCCTCCTAAGAGTTCTTTGTGTTAAGGTCAGTCTCCATTTTTTTTTGTATGTGTGTATAGCAATTTCTATATTAGTTTTATGGAATTAACCTGACTCATTTATTCATTCATTGCATGAAAAAAGTAATACAGATGAGTTAAAGCATGCTAATGAATGTGTTGATCTCCCAAGACAGTTTGGATAACTCAACTTTGACTCTGCTCTTAAACCAAATATTTTAACCAGAAATATTATTAATAATCAACATTTTTCCATGAGTGATTGATTTGCCTAATGGCCACGCTCTTAGAAAACTAAACTGAACATGACTGAAACAGCTAAGCTGCTCCCCTTCCTTATCCATATTTTGTTCATCTGCTCCTGCTTGTACCTAGCAGTAAATACTTGCTAAAACAATAAATTTTGTTTTTCAGAAAATAAAACCATCTTTAGCTTGTCTTGTATATTTACTAAGTCACCAAATACTGCTTGTCCCTCTTCTAAATACTCCAGCTGTTTCTTCCTCAGTTTTTCTACTTCCTCTGCCTTACCTTGGATACAATTGTTTCTTTCCTAGCTATAGTAATAGAGAAATTCCTATGCCTGGCTTTACCCTCTCCAATAATCTTCCATATGATCACCGTAAGAATGATCTCAAGCAAATCTTTTTATTGTTTCCCTTTTACCACTCCAGAATAAATTGTAAATTTCTGTGAATGTCATTGAAGGCCCTTCATGTTCTGACCCCCTACTTGCTACATTAGATTTCCCCAGTCATGGACTCCTGCTCCATGCAGGCCAAACTACTTTCCCTATCATCCCAAGACTTTTTCCACAGCTAGGTATGCCCTTCATCCTCAGGCCAACGACTATTTATTACCCAAGACAGCCTAAGCATCACCTCCTCCATGACATGTTCCTCTGATGTCCCCAAGCCCATGTCCCTTCCCTGCCAGATTGCTTGCCCCTCTATGTTTTCATATATCTGTCAAGACATTCAAATTGTTTAAGAAATATGGTGGTCTATATATACATCTTTTCTCCAATCAGAAGGGAAATAACTGAGAGAGCAGAATTAGCTATTTCTCTGTTTTACAGTGTCTGGAACAAGGTTTGGTGCTTAGTACATGTCAAGAAAGTGTTATCAGTTTAGCCTTTTAGAGAATGAGTATGTTTTACATAATGCTCTTAGCTCCTTAAAAACAGATACATTTGACTTTCAATTATAAAACAATATTAATCCCTTAGTCAAATGAAGCATGAGATAAAATTATTTTCTGATCAGATTAAGTGCTTGGAGTTTCTAGAGATATGGATGAAGTTATTTTTTTCTTCCATTCCTTGCAGAAAGAATAATCTATCAAAATAATTTCCTAGTTGGTTCATTCCAGAATTTAATATAATTTTTAAAAATATTCTCTGTATGATTTTATTAGGTCTGTTTTCTCCCCCCACCCACCCCAATCTTTGCAGGTGTTGTTTCCATTTGTATTTTGTATGAAAAAGAAAGACACTCCATAAAGAATGTTTAATTCTAGGAGTACATGTGAAGAAGTATGGATAGACAGGGACTCCAGAATAAGAGCCACTGTGCATTGCAGATTCAGGGAGTATGAAGCAGAGGACAGTTCTGGACCCTGGGCAGCTCTGAGAATCGCTCATGCTAGGTTATTAGCATGACTCGGGTCAATGGCAAGTCAGAAGATTGGATGCTCTTGGGTCAGACGCCTGACTAAGTCCAATCAGCTGTCTGTGGGAGAGTTCAGTTACAGATAGACAAAGTGTGGCTGCTCAGGCAACCCATGATTTGGGCAGAGTAGACACCCTTAGAAAAGAGTTGGTAGGTGGGCAATTAATGACTTATGTATCCAGCATAATCATAGGAGTCTTTATTTCATCAAATATGTTCATACCATATAGATAAAATAGATGTAAATGAACCCAAGATAATAGGGCAACATAAGGAAAAGCTAAGCAAATGAATTCTGAGAAATCATTACCTTTGTCTTAATATAATTTGAATGTAAGTTTATATAACATAATTTTTCTTGGTGCCTGTGTTGAACCTTAACGACCTGCTGACCAAGAATCTCTGAAAACTGAACATCTGGCTGTCACGATCCAGGAGAAGCCAGCTTCAGCATACTACCTGTGGGCCTGGGGAGCTCTAACTCAGGAGCTTTTGATAAGATTTTTTGAACTCTAGTGTCCACAGTGAAAGGTGTGGAGTGTGGGACGTGTTAAAACATCACAAAATGTGAAGAGACTTTATGGCCTCCCCAGTGAGTTAGAAGGTTTCCTCAGCCATCAGGAAGCACTAAGTCAATTTAAGAATTAATAGTTTACTCAAAACTCATTCTCCTTATATGACCTCTAATAAAGGCAAAGAGCAAACTGCTCTTTCTGTTCTTAATTAGTCATTTGGTTCCCAGACGCCTGCCAAAGCAACCATAAAGGCAATTTAATTAAACAAAAAAACAAAGAGCCCTTAAAATTCTCTCATACCCTGATTTTTAGAAATGCATGCCGCTCTCTTTAGGTTTTCTTTTTCTTTTTCTTTTTCATGGGTTTGAAGTTTCCCTGTGGTTTCTTCTAGAATAACCAGAGGCAGGGCTAGCTTCATGACACAATGAGGGTAAACATCACTGAGACTCTGAGAAGAAAAACACAAAGCACGTGTTAATTTAAGAGAATTTATAGAGTCCTGGAGTTCATAAAATTAAAATTTGCTGATAAGATGTTTCTTGATGCCTGGTGGGAAAAGGTCTTTTGGCCATGAATATTTTAATTGTAAGTGACAATGTAGTTACTCTCTTGGACTTACATTAGGATTTGCACTTGAAATTTTTCATGTATTTTCTAGAAGAAGTATTTTAAGTCAAAAAGGTAGCTGGGGTTTAAAAAAAAAGTTTTTGACAGTGAGCTCTTTTGTTTATGTTCATCAAAAAAAAAAAAAAAAAAACAAGGGAAGATTAGAGGCAAGGAACAAGGGGAGTGAGGCAGAGAGGAGAACACACCTACTATGTTCCAAGCCTGTTTTTATATTAATCTTATTTCATCCCCACCAGAATCCTAAAACATCAGCATTATTATCTTTACTTTTACAGCAGAGAAAAATGGGTGTTCATAGATGTTAGGAGACTTACTCAAGATCTGGCAATTGATAATTGGATTTAGAATTTGAGTCTGAGTCTACCCATAGATCCCAAGACAGTGGCTAATCCTCAAAAGAAGTGATAAAAATACTGAATGATTAATAAATCACAGTGGAAGGAAGGATGGTGCTGAGTATGTAGAACCATTTTCTCTAATTTGTCATCCATATTTTTCTCTTTTAGGTTCTTCTGAACCTGAATACCTCCCGATATGATACATTATGGCCTCCTCTTCTGAGGGGGACAAAATCTCATCCAATACTTAAACTGAAGTTTTAATTTTATTAATTATAAGACTTTGAATATTAGAAGAAAGCATTTAAAATATCATTTAGATGAATCTTATGAAATTGACATATTCTAGTTATATATCACTAATACAATCTGCTACAAAAAGTTATACATCACAATGGCTTTTATAAATGTTGAGATGTATTTCTGAAAAAATAAGTTTCGCTTCCAGAAAAAAAATTTCATGGAAAAGGTTTTCTCCCAATTTATGATGAATTCTATTTTATCTTTTCAATTGACCAGACATCCTGTCAGTTTGTATGCATGTGTGCATGTGAACCCACATGATTTTTATACTCATACCTGTTCTCAGGGGCAGAGCAAGTCATACAGTGTAGACAACGTGTTGGCATGAGACATTTTGGGAAATGGAAAATTGTGGCAGCCTTCTGGGTGTGCTAAATTTAAATATGCAATCTATTGCTTCTGATTAAAACAAATTCACAATAAAATGCTATAGATGAAATAATTTAATTTTGACAATGTAGCTACAGCCATAAATTGTATAAAAAATTAGGAAATTGCAACTTTCAGTTGAGAATTAGATCTTTAATTAGACCTTGGGATTTTTTTTTTTTTTTTAGTTATGGGTGTCATATAATACTCCTCATTTCTACACATTTGGGGTTAATAGTAAAAGATTCTTATCACTCTGACTATTTTCCTTTGTTTAACAAAATTTGGGATAAAATATGTGATTGTAGGCAGAACATCTCTTGACATAAACATAAATTATGGTGGGACTGGGAAAAATGAATAAGAAGGGCAGAATGAGAAAGAGAGCAGATTATAGAATCTTGGCAGTAACTAGTGAGGGGACCTAGAAAGGGAGCAGAATGAGAGTAGTATTTAACTTGTCTGTTTTTTTTTTTTTTGTCAAATTTAGTTAATGCAACCTGTCTTGATTAAATGAGAGAAGTGAGAAAGCATTTTTGAAAATTGCAAAACACTATATCTGTAAGCTACTTTGCTATTATAAATATTAATGATAAATAGGAACCGAGGGTCTGCTGTTCAATAAATAAATATTTATTGAGCATCTACTGTGCTAGGCACTCTACGAGGGTAGTTATACAATAGCTCTAATTTTTCCCATTTTTCCAGGCCAAAAACAAATATTGTGCAATGAATAACTGGACATGACATATTCATGCTCTCGTTGAAATCTTCTCAACAGACTAATGGCTTCATCTCTCAGCTTTGTGGGTATTAACTGATGATGAAATTGATAAATCACGTTACAATTGGCCATTTCTATATCTGAGAGAGTTTGTAAAAGTGGAATTAATTTTTTTAGATCAAGCAGTCTGCTACTAATAAAGGTAATAATTCATGATTTCTGTGGGATGAATTATCTGAGACTCTAGGTCATCTGGAGAGATGAACTGAGTGAAGCTTACCACACTGTGAGGAGGGGATTGAGGCAAAGAGTTCTGATGAGGATCAGGGTGTCTGAGAGTGTTAGAAATAAAGGATCAACTCAAAAAGCAGATGATGGGTAAGCAGGAAGCTGCCCAAGAGGTCATTTGGCCACCAGCAAAGCATCTGACTACACTGGATTTTATTATCAAGGATTGAGAATACCGTGTATTTAATGCCTACAAAAAAAAACAAAGCATTTCGGTTTCTCCAGTGTGTGCGGTGTGTGTGTATTGTTGACATTTCAGGCCAGATAATTGTTTATTGTTAGGAGCCTTCCTGTGAATTTAAAAATATTTAATAATATTCCTAGCTTCTATCCACCTGATGCAAGTAGCAACCCCAGTCATGACAATCAAAAAATGTCTCTGAATATTACCAAATGCTGCTTAGGGACAAAATCACCCCTAGTTAAAAAACAAAAAAACAAAAAAAAAAACAAAAAAACAAAACAAAAAAAAAAACACTGCCTTAAAGCAGGGGTTCCCAATCCCTGGACCATGGACCAGTACCAGTCTGTGTCTTGTTAGGAACCAGGCCACACGTGGGAGGTGAGTGGTGAGTGAGCAAGGAAAGCTTCTTCTGTATTTGTAGCCACTCCCCAGCACTAGACTAGCATTACTGCCTCAGCTCCACCTCAGATCATCAGGTGTTAGATTCTAATAGGAGCACTCTTCCCTAGTGCCAAAAAGGTTGGGAACCACTGCCTTACAGGGTGCCCTAAATGATATAAATGATTTCTAATTGTCATAGCTTCTTTATAAGGTTGATTATATTGTCATCCACATTTACAGATGAGGAACTGATACACAGAAAGATTAAGTAACTTGCAGAGATCACCCAATTATGCCTTCATCCTTCAGACTGGCTACAGAGCTCTACAATTTTAACTATTTATTCTTTTTTGTTCTGTGTAATGGATTTGAGCCTCTTAATGACTCATGCATTTTAACACCCTGTGAACGTCTTTTCTAGATACTATAAAATTTGTTTGTGATGTTTTTCTTATTTTTATGAACAAAGAGAAGTTGTCTTGTTCCACAGAGCATAGTGGATCCCTCTTTGGCCCATTGGCCGTTTGAAATGGGGTAAACTCTAGGCAAATGCCTTTGCGACTTTAAGCAAAGGAATAATGTTGATATAAATGCCAGTGAATTAATTAAAGAGGCTAACACAGGGGCAAACACTGGGAACTCATCTATTTTTGTCCTTGGTCAGCTGTGCTATATCTGAAGCATTAGCGCCTAATGGCTTCCCGTCCTTGTTGTCACGCTCATGGCTTCTTGATCTAGTTTGCTTTCTCGTGCTTGTGTTTGCCTTACTTTAGCCTCCTCTGAGAATGAGATTATTTTCCATTACATTATGACTATTATTTGCTTAATGAACCAAATTCAGGAAGCAGAATAACTTTTAGAACTAAACCCTTCAAATCCTGAAAAAAAAAACAGTGGCCTTGGGGAATTCAAGAAACCTGCCTAACACTCACCAGTCACACAAACAAGAACCATTTGCTAACTACTAAGAAGAGAGCAACTAGTCAGCATGGGCAGAGGGTCTCCACCAGAATATTCTTCATGGTCTCAATCACTGAAAAGCCCCCATGAAAAAATGTCTAGCAAAATAAGGAAACTAGAATAAATGACGCCCTTTTTCCTAATAAAACAACTTATTTAAGTTCAACAATATTTAATCTTTAAAATAAATTTAACTGGAATAGGGGGAAGGAAGGAATCTCTACTTTCTCTAAAATGTCATTTACAGAATTCTAGTGAATTGCCTTGTATACAATCTTGACCAGCAGAGGGCTGCCATACCTGACAAATGATGCCTGAACAGAACAAAAGGGATGGAGAATATTTCTTAATATTTTAATGTTGTTTTTCTCTTTCATTTTTGGTTTTTCTCTTACTTCCTATTTTATCAACAAAATCCTTTCGAGTTGAATTTTTACTAAACTACAAAACATTATTATTATTATTATTATTATTATTATTATCATCATCATCATTATTATTTGCTCATATTGCATATGCTTTTCTTTGCAAGAAGTCAGGTTAGAACTGTAGAAATGTTTTCTGCTTATTTGGTTAGAAAAGTACTGTATGTAGAGGAATTGATATTTTGTAGGAATTTACAAATCAAATAGATTCAAGAGAGTATAGTATATTCATTGCTAACCCTCTTTTTTCTTCATATATTACATGAAGCACGTGTTTTGAAATACTGTTAGTACTCTGGCAACTGTTCTTGAATCTTCCTTTTGGTACCTGGATGCCAAAGAGAACTTCTTTTTTTAGACTTCTGATCTCTGTTCCTCATTTTACATTTAATCTTTTGTAACATTCAAAAAACTTAAGATTCTGAAAACACACCCAAGACTGGTAAGGGCTGGTGCACAACTATTCTGAACATGTAAACAGAAGTAGATTCAAATGGAGTGTGAGTATGTTGATGCTCATGGATGCCCTATCCACAAGCTGGTGCCCACAAGCTGGTGAAGTTAAAAGTGACCATTAGCCAATCTGATTAATTCTTTAGTGCAAATGTAGAGACATGTGGAGGGGGCAGCCTAGCAATCTTGTCTCTGCCAGGCTTCCTGCATGCAGTCATTGAAGTCCTCCAAAGGTAATGCCCCTCCCTCGCTGTTTTCCTTCAAGGCAGTTGAAGGTTAAAGTACCTTTAGTCTTGTAAGGAAGCTATTCGTGGACAGCTTTCTTAGTTAACATCACATATGTGGGTGCTCATTTGTACTGGTCTCAGTTATGAGCTGTCCGTAGTGATAGGAAATATTGCCAACCAAAGATAATGTGAAGGTTGATAGAACTAAAACTAAATTCTAGACTTATAGAAACTATGTCTTATACAATGAATTAACCTTTTTTCCCCCCTCTAATGTTGGTTCTTACACATTTCAAAGCCACATTTACTGGACTCATCTCTAGTAAGAGTACAGGATCTCGTAACAGTAACATATATGTTCTCTTTTTTCTACTTTTTTGTATAAAATATGTTTTTGTCAGGTATTTTGTATATTTTTATGTATCTAGAGGAGTATAAAAATAAATACAAAATTTTCAAAGCCTGGAAGTGATGACAAAGGATTACAACAAAACAAAACTTCAAAATATCTGAAACAAAAAATACATTACTAGAATCATTTGAGGACAGCTAATGACCTGTCCTCTCTTACTCAATGGAAAAAGTTGCCAATTTTGTTTTTCAGGTTTGGAAGTGAAACAATTGGAAAAGCATTTTAAAAAATATAGTAGTTTGAAATCAGCAAGGCGGAGCTTGAATTATGAAGAGAGAATATTTTTTGGCCATGAAGAGCATGGATTCTGAGCCAGTTGGTTAATTTGAATTTCAGCACTACTCCAAAGGTCACTGGACAACCTTAATCAAGTTACTTTCTTTCTCTGGACTTCAGTTTTGTCACCTGTAAAATATAGGAAAATTTAGTACTTACCTCTTTGGATTATAAGGATTAATTGAAATAATACAAGTAAAATGGTTAGAAAGGCATCTGCTAATAGTGAAACCTCAATAAATTATTTTTGTTACTATAACAATTATCTGGTTCTATCACCTTTATTGGAGTTGTCATTATAGCTGAGTCCCAGTTACCTCATTCCCCCTCTCAAATAATAATACCACCTATAACCTTCTTGTGAAGCTTAAGGGAGATAATTATGAATGAATTTGTAATTGCAGAGACTGAAAAAAAGTAATGTGGTATTATATTGCCTATTTTTTTTGTGATTGTCTTTGTTTTGTATTAGAATGAATATGTGGCTTCATATTGAAAGACCCTTGGGTCTGGTTAGCTTCATTGCACTAGATGAGTGGGAAATTTATTCAGAAAAGTTAAAAATACATCTGAAGATAACATTATCTTTGAATACTTTCTTTGTTATTTTATATTGTCATTATATTATTTTTCTTTAGCACTGATCTTTGGCACTTTTAATACTTAATGCAAAGTTATTGCAAAGCAGAGAGTGAACACATATCTATGATTGAATTTGGGGAAGTCAGAAGGGAAGACAGACAGACAGAGACAGACTGTGTTAGGTCAGCCAAAAGTAAGATTGAAAATGACTGAGGTGGGGAGTTGGGGGAGCACAGAACCTAATCACTTAAGAGAAACAATTTTGGAAAATGAAAGCAGGGGGTGGGTGTTAGTTTAAGACTTAGGGGTTTCTATACATATTTGTCTCTTATTATCACTTGTGCAATATAAGCAGGTGGCTTGCATTTCTAACCAACTCGCTCTCTCATTTCCTTAGTGATATTTTATGGTTTCCACACCTCAGTGTGTGTTTTTCTTAGCACACTCCTTAGTCTGATTAAGTACAGGAATGTCAAGGGTCATTTTACTATTATCTGTATCTGACCTTGGTTTACACTCGTCTCGCCTCTCTCTGAAGTCACTAACAAGAAACAGAGCAGTGAAGATATTGGGCAGATGTTTAACAGACCAGGGACTTCTAAAACTGGTTAACTCATTTTAAAGAACAACCAACAAAATTCAGACTCAGCTTTTACCTTTTTGTTTGTAAATGCTTAAAATATTTCATGGATAACTTTAATATAGTTCAGATGGTCATTACATACATTAATTAATTACACTGCACCCTGCAACTATACAGACCTACGCTCATCCCTGAATTCACTCTATATGGAATCCTATACTTTGCTCCTCCCAAGATACTGTCTTGGGAGTCACAAACCAGCTGTCTAGATTCACAAGTAAATCCATTGATATGGTTCTTTTACTTTGTGTAATTTTTTTAAATGGAGTTATTTGAAAATATTTCAGAAGTAAAAGATTTCACATACAATTATAGATTTCAATATTATCTTAAAAAATCAGAAGATCTGGCAACTTGGGCCTGTGATTCTCTATAGCAGTGAACAGAACTACATGGTAACTGTCATTTTTGACAGCATATAAACTCTCTAGTTGGTTACAGTTGCCACCATTTCCATTTGCTTTTCTTTCCCCTGGCCAGATTCAGTGCCTTAAAGTATCTTTCTCATTCCTGTAAGGCTGCAGCTTCTGACCTTGGAGTAGAAGCCAGATCATCCCTCAATATGTCCTGGGTTTACTCAGACCTCTGTGTTGCCCTTAGCAAGTTAACAGAGTAGCATTTGATTTTTTTCTTCTTAGATTTGTAAGGAGTTGCTTTGTACATGTGTCTCATCAATTCATGTGGTCATATTTTCAGGGCAGAATCCAGTCTCTTCCTACTTATCTTGGATAGCACCAAGTCGCAGTATTTCTCCACATACGTGTGTCTTTCAGCAAGCATATTTTTCTAGATACAGAATGAAATGGTTGAATGATAGTAAGAGCCTGGGAATGAGTTATTACCCTATCGCTGGCCTTTATGAGCTCCTTTGCAGTCATGTAATTAAGAAGGCATTCACAGTTTGCTTTTATAGCATTATCAAAGTTTCCAAAATGAATAAAATAGCCTCATCATTAATAATTTGGATTCGTCATCTTTGACCCAAAGGCATCCCACACTAGAGACTGCAAATATTATTTTAAGCAGTTTAATGGATTACTGGGGAGAGTAACTAATGAATTAACAGGTCAAATAAATTAATGGGTAAATTGATGTGAACATGTGGTTGAACGACTTTCCAATTGTAATTGTAACTGTAAAAGGCAGACACCCTGAGGGGGGATTAAGCAGTAGCAACAAACACTATTATCATTAGAGTTTCCGGAAGGGAGCTTAACAGACAGGATGTTTTCTAATGAAACTGTAAAACAATTATAATAGCCCTTTGGAGATTTGGTGGCTCTTTTGTTTGTTTGTTTGCTTTGCTTTCTTCCTCCTATATCCAAAGGAAGAAGCTGTGTTTAGAGTACCAACCAGTTAAAGTATCACAATTATCATAAATAACCATCTATTCAAGGAGCAAGAGATGGACAGCAAAGTCGGCAATTAAACAAGTGCTCCATAAATATACATAAATCCAATACCA
This sequence comes from Macroglossus sobrinus, assembly GCA_004027375.1. Taxonomy (NCBI): domain Eukaryota; kingdom Metazoa; phylum Chordata; class Mammalia; order Chiroptera; family Pteropodidae; genus Macroglossus; species Macroglossus sobrinus. Next base: position 333,191 of record PVKZ01000971.1, read on the forward strand.
TCTGCCACTTGTCCAATTTGACTAGTTATCTTTATATACCTACCACTTAAATCAGTTTAAAAGAATTTGCCTGAAGCATTTTCCTGTAATGACTGAGTAAAAGATCAACATTCTTTTGGTAAGACTATAGTTCTCAAGTTTTCCAGGACAAAAATAACACACTTTCTTTTTAGGAGTAGAGAATCAGTTCACTTTGCCATTTAATAAACCAACTTAAAACTTAATGGCTTAGCCCATTTCTCCTTTGCCTGGAGAATACTCTCCAGCAGCGCTTGTGGCTGCAGTGCTTACCCTGAGATAACTCACTGACTACAGTCTTCACCTTACCCCCAACGTTTTCCATGATATATCTTGTTTTTATTTTTATTTTCACATTGCCTTAGTATGTCGATAGTCTTTGGAAACAAATGACATCGTTCTATTTATAGCATTCTGTTTTTAGTAGTGGTATTTTCATTTACAAAATACAGTAATTCTCGATCACTGAGAATGTCAAATCCTAGAAAACACAGCATTCCTATGCATGATGTTAAAATTACAGCCATTTATTTAGCTCTTGATTCTGCTGTGCGATTCTTCTGGGCTGGATTGAGTGTGGCTGATTTTAGCTGAGCTGCCTCCTGCTTCCATGGTCAACTGACAAGTCAGCTGGGAACTGGCTAATCTCCCATAGCCTCATTCATATATATCTGATTGGCTGGCTGCAGGCCAGGTTACATATCATCTTTCACTGTCCTGCAGGCTAGCCCAAGCTTGTTCAGGTGGTGTTCATGGGACTCTAAGAGCAGCAAGAGAGGACGAGCTTCAGCGTGCAATCACATTTTAAGTTCTGCCTTACAATTGCTATTGAACCATTGGCCAAAGCATGTCAAATGGCTAATCCCAAGTCAGTGTGGAAGTGGACTACTGTTGCAAGCAGGGAAGGCAGCTACCAAAGTAACAATTCTGAATGCATTTGTGTCTTTCCACAATGCTAGGTTTATCAAGTAGAACTTTCTCAGATAAACCAATCAGTTACCCATGCAGGTTAACACACAACACACAGAGAGGGGCTATACAAAGTATTACACAACAGAGAGAAGAGATGAAAGCTCTTAGCATCTCCAAAGCGAGCTCTGTTAATAGGTGGCGCAGAGAGCTGTGCGTGGGGCCCAGTCTAGTGGCTAGAAGGGGTCAGAAGGTCAGAGTCTTCGGCTCTAGAGCACCTGTCCATCATGCTCTCGGGGTAGGCTTGGGCATCATCTGTCTCAGGTGTTCAGCTTATATGGGCCTTACTAGGTGGGATCTTCATGCTTATCAGCTCCTGCAGATGAGGGCTGACATCTGTAGTTTTGGGGGTTTTGGTTATATCATAAGGGTATTCCTCTTTTGTGCATTACTGTCATGGCTCCCATAGAATCCCTTTTGTAGTGTCCAAAAAGTCTTCATTTCTTTATGCTCTATACTGCTATCTAATGACATGGATACAGGGAGGCATAAACAAATGAAAGAGCACTGCTCTGACTAGCTACAAGAAGTATTCTTTTAGATTTATGTCAATTCATATTTATTGAATGTGAATTACCTCATACATGCTAAGCATGTTTCTGGGTAATTTTAAATATATTTAGCCAACTTTTTTTTTTTAAATAAGATTTCCTATAATCAATTACCTGTTTAGGCATAAGAAAACAAAGATGGATTTGTAGTTCTAATACAATATTTATTTTGAATTATTTATAAAATATATAAATGATAAAAGTCTTTTAAAGTTATATAAATCTACATTTGTAAATGTACAAATATGAAAATATTTGTCACGTTTTTATGCATGTTTATTTTCCTCTCATCCTTAATTTTTTTATCCATCTAAAGCATACTGCAAAATTGCCTTTCCCATAGAGCTCTTGCGAAGACTAAATTAAAAGTTTAACATAGCGCCCAGCACATAGTAAGCACTCTCTAAGTGTTATCTGTGAGAGACAGTATGGAACAGTAATGATGCCCGGCTCTGCTGCTATTAATAATAGTAATGATAATGTCAGTTATGGCATCTTTCCAAGAAGTAAGATTTTGATCATACAAAAGTCACAAATCTATCTATCTAGATCAACCATTGTTCTTCTATAGCATACCCACCTTTCAGATGGAGACTCAATTCTGGCATAATTATGTATAAGTTTTCCCTGGCTCTCATTTATTTATGTGCCACCTCATTTCACCATACTAAAACATAGCTAGTCGTTATGTGTGTCTTAATACATCAACTTTCCAACTAATTTCGTTTTAAGAAGAGAGAGAGAGAAAGTAGGTTGAATTTCAATTACTGTTTCCTTTGTGTAATTCCCAATGACTGTGATGAGGCACGAAGTTCTGCTTCAGAGCTTTGGATAATAGGCGATGTGGAGAATATGTTTCCTAAGAGAGTGGTATGTCCATTTAGAGCATTACGGTTTCATTGTTAAATATAGTTTTAGCTATGCATTTCCTTCCCAACCAAACGTTACACGTAGCTGAAGAGCTCTGTCTACTATACAATGCTCAGAGCTTTCAGTAAATCTTTTATTGGACAGGACATTATATACCCTGACCCTCATTTTAAAGAAAAAACTATTACCTACAATAGAAGTTAGCAAACTTTTTCTGTAAAGGGCCAGATAGTACATATTCTAGGCTTAGTAAGACTATCAGGTCTCCATTGCAACTACTCAAATCTGCTTTTGTAGCAAAAGCAGCCACAGACAATAGGTAAATGGGGGTAGCTATAATTTCAATAAAACTTTATTTAGCAAAGTGAAAGGGAGCCAGATTTGGCCTGTGGCCATAGTTAACACACCCTTGACCTTGAAGGAATTTTAAATCTTTTAAGCAATTAACAGAGATAAGAGCATCTATTTTCTAAAAAAGTTTCAGATATAGGTATAATTGTTTGTGGTGGTGAGAACTACCTCCAACCAAGGTCCTTGCTTCCTTTGTCAGCCTGGTATCAGCCATAAACATTTAAAATAACCAAACAAGAAGATGATTCTGTTTTCTTTACAATTATTCCATTTTGGGAGGTCATTTCTGTGTGTCTTTGCATTAAGAGATGGATATTGATAATGGTGTATTTAACTAAATTTCTGAATTTCACAGATCGGTAAATTTAAATTAAAAAAAAAAAGTGTTGGACCAACACAGTTTCTGATCAAAATAAATTATAGTTAAGTCATTTAAACATACAATGCATACCCTCTTTGCCGGCACCTACTCTAACACCTATAAAAAGACATTTTATTTAGTATTCATTTAGTATTAGTATTTAGAGAGGACTTTAATTTAGAAATAGAGCATTGTGTATAATACTGTCTATATTTCCCTCATTGCTTATAAATACTTTGGATGGAGCAGTTCTGATCCATATATGAGCTTATATTCCAGACTGTTTGATCACAACTACTGTTTTTTTCTCCTCTATTTTCAAGTCAGAATAGGAAGACTTCTCAGAAGAATCTTGACTGAATAACTTTCCACTGGATGCCCAAACCATTTTCTTTAACGAAGAAAATACTTACAGACATGCACAAGAATTGTCTTTTCAACTGACTGCTGGTTGCTCTCTTGAGGATTATGATTAGATTTTCTTAAAAGTCCTATGAGCTAAGCATTCATTAAACTAATTGATACATGAGGAAACTGAGGTTCAGAGGGTCTGAGCCATTTGCCTAATTTTATGAAGCTCATTTAGTCTAAGTTGGGACTTGAACCCACACCTCTGAAGCCATCTATGCTTTTTTGGCTATTGCTGCTTCTGCTCCACACCTATGAATTGTCCCCTAATACTGTGATCCAGCTCAGAGTTGGACACTTTCTGTTGCTCACCAGTTCTTCACCTTGGGTACTATCAGTATCATTGTTCTGGTGCTCCACTGTACTCTGTTACCTGGATATACCCAGTGCTGGAGGCCAGGATATCATTTGAAGGCTTATGATATGCTAGGTACCAGGCCAATTGTCTTTACATATTATCATTTTTCACAACAAACCTCTGAGGTGTTGAATACAATTATTCAACAGATGAGGAAACTGAAGTCAGGAGGTTAATCACTTAATTTGACTTTATTTTTCTTTTGGGCTTATTGTTTGGACATTACCTTGATGTTTTTTAAAAAAATAATATGAGAAATCAAATCTTGGACACAAATATTGTCATGGATAAAAATCATCCTTAGTTTTTGAATGTATTTATAACTCTAGTAATAGATTTAAAATAACATTAGTGTTTTAGATCAGAAATATACCAATCTAGTAATTCCTTATGCATCTAATATTATGGAATACTTCTTATAAATAATATTTCTAAATAATTACAGTTTATTCAAGTGCTAAAATTTAAATTAAAAAATAGTAACATGCTGTTTTCAGAAGTTGTCTTACTAAAATATACCTGTCTAAGGAAGTATTGATGAAGGAGGTGAACATCAGATCAGGGCTGCAACTTCAGCAAGTGGGAGAGTAAGCATATGAATCTTCTGACTTTTAATGAACTTTTAAAAATAGCATAACTTTGGCTTGGTATGGATTGACTATTTGGAGTACAAAGTACATTGCCCTATAAACCTTCTATATCCAGAGGATCAAAAAAATTAGATGATTTCATGTCAAGCATTGAATTATTTACAATATCATAAATAAATATGAACTTTCAGAAGTCCTGCCTTTGAAAAGAAGCCCACATAGAGAATAAGAGTTTTGCATAGTATCTATTCTATTTATTGTTTTTCACTTTTCCTCCTTGGTTCCACTTTTATGGACATCACAGTATGTGATGGAATGGCCTAACCTGAATTCAGAGGTTTCTAAAGGAGATATAAAGAGAATATCTTTATTTTATGCACCATCACGTCAACCATCCCATTGAATAATGGTGTTCCATACCAATAAGGCTGTCTAAGGAGTCATTAGCCTCCTGATAAAAGCAAGTTAATCAATATATTTATAAATATACACACAGTATCTCTAAGTCTTGTTACAGAGAGAAACACATCAGAGATTCCAAATAGGTTTCAGCAAATGTAAAATGTAAAGCTCTTTCTTAGCCACTGTTTCACTAAAGAAACTCTCTCAACCATCAATATTTTGAAGAAAAGGAAAGCTTTGGAGCATTTTTCAAGATGGTTAAAAGCTATGTTTACACTCTAGTCAGCACTAATAGAATTTTTTGCAATAATGAAAATGTTTCATAATGTTTGTTTAGTTTCTAGGGCTACACTGACCAATATGGGAGCCACAAGTCACATGTAGCTATTGAATAGTCGATTAACATGTGACTAATGTGGCTAAATGTGATTGAATAAGAGACTTTTAAATGTTATTTCATTTTAATTAATGAATTGAATTGAAATAAATTCCTGAAATGAATCAAGGATGCAGTTTTACTCCATTCATAGGGAATATCATAAAGATTTGGGGTTAGAACCTGATGACTATCAGTTGAACTACTGAAGTTAAAACCTGACCTTCATGGTGACGGGTAGCATGGGTTGATAATTTCAATTTCATACCTTTAATGTGAATTGCTCAATAAATGATAGTTGGTATTAATATAATGATTAATATTGCTATTACTAACATTAATATTTATTTTAGAAATTTTTTGAGCACCTACTATATGCCAAGCACTGTTCTTGATGTTGGGGATATAACAGAAAAGAAATCAGATAAAATCCCTGGCTTCATGGAGCTTATATTCTAGTGAATTTAATTCTAATTAGGTGATTTAGTGAAATGGGAATTTGCTCATACTACATTGAAATGTGCAAAGAGAATGTGTGTATTTAATTTTTCTATCATTTGCTCTTATGTCCCCCCTATGCTACCACATGGGGAAAAGAAAGATTTAAGTGCTTAATTTGCTTCTATCCAGAAATTTTTTTTAGTTCAATGTAATAATTTAAAAATTTGAGGGTTTTTTGGGGGGAAGCAGGGTAACTTAAACTGAGCTTCTTTAGGTAAAAATTCTGAGTCATGTATTTTTGTCCTTTTGCTCCTAAATTCTCTTAGATGGTATCTGAATGTCTGGATGAGAAGATTGGTTAGTGTGACCTTCAGAGAGTCGGAATGATAATGAATCTTGGCAGTGCCTTCAGCATCCTTGTGCTGTGTCTTCTGGGCCCTAGCAGACCTCTATGGCAGTGATGTTTTCTGTCTGCCTAGTCATGGCATGCCCTGCTGGCATATGTGGTCAGATGACAGCTGCAGCTGGTGGGACTGGTGGCAGCCTGGACTCATTCAGCTTGGTCAGGGCCCAGCTGTTCTTTCTGCTGATATGGTTCCACCTCTACTTTCCCTGGTTCTATAACCTTCCTGAAATTGGCTGTGACTCTGACCCAGGTGGGTCACCTTGCAGCTCTCTGCACAGGGCTACTTTGTCCTCCTTGTAGTCACTCTTTCCAGCCTAATCCTTATCTTGGCTAATTTCTACATCTCCTCTCAGAGTATGTGCAAGTTTCAGTCTCTCTTCCAAACCGCAGAAGAACCTCAGAGGGACTGGTTTAAGAAAGCTGAACTCGGCTCTCCTTCTGCCTGCCCGCCCTGAGCTCCCCAGTTAGCTGTGATGCGGCTATTCTCTGAGTGGGGCTGGGTCGGAGTGGTCTCAAAGATTATCTCCTTTCAGTGTCCTGAATCTGCTGGTTCCTCCATTATTGGCTTTTTTTTTCTCTTTATGTAATATTTTCTCTTCTGGCAGAAAATAATATAAGAGGCATCAGACACAAATGTCTGAACCCCCTCATTTTTCTCCTTTTCCCATAATTTTCTGGAGGTTTTTTTTTTTTTTCCAACTCTCCCACTCTGTCCAGCTCTAACTTCTCTTCTTTCAATGGCTGTTAATAATAGTTACACCATCCCCTGGTGGGCAGGGAAGATTTTAGAAATGTATTGGAATATTTTGTGGTTTGGGTATCATCATAATTAGGGCACTCTATGTGCATTTCAGAGACATTTCTCAAAGCATTAGACTCCCATCAAGCAACCCATACATCCTGTATCTACATGACCTTTAAATGTCCTTCCAGCAATTGACATAGATAGGAAAGCTGTTTAAAATGATCTGAGGTGAGGTTATATTATAACTCCTTATTTATACACATAAGTGTACATTAAATAGCATACACCATTTTCCAAAAATATAAAAGCCAAATAAATGGAAAGAGAATCTTTCTTTTGTTTGTAAATTTGCACACATCACTGATAGCAACACCACTTCTGTTATTTGATTTGCCAATAAAACATACATGCGCTAGTCAGCATTTGTAGCTGTCACATTCCTGATGATATAGAATATAAATGTACACATCCCTCAACCTCATTATGGCTTCTCCTAGAATTGTTCCCGAACACTTCCATATAAAAATATGTATTACATCTTTATCATTTACTTTTTGTTTATCCTTTATCTTACCATTAGAGAACTATTATTGATTTTTAAAATTATGTTTATAGATAGGTTATATTTTCTATAAATTTTGTTTTAGGATACTTTATAAATTTAAATTTAAAAAGATTAATACCTTTAATCTGTCCTACTTCTCCATGATCTCAGTCGTGGCTAAATCATACTATGTGGAAGAAAATGATTAGCTTATAAATTATGGAGTTAAGGAAGAGGTCTTCACCTAACTTTTAAAATAAGATACTTAAGAACATGAAATATAATTCAAAACCGGCTAAGAGCAATTACAACAAAAAGACATGTAGAAATAGACAATGCAATAAAAAATAAAATAAAATAAAATAAACAAATAAAAAACATAAGTAATTTCTGATTAATTTCTATTTAGTTTTTATTTTTCATGATTCTCACTAATTTCAATTTAGGTTGTAATGGAACCATTCTGCACTACTCTGTAAGTATCATTATTAATTAATAGAATCATTTGGCTATGTAATTCAGAGTCATTATAATGTGCATTCCTATTGTTTGGTGATTCCTTCTGAAAATTTGTGCTAAACTAAACAAAAGAGAAGAAATAAACCAAATAAATGAAAGTGTCCACTGCAGTGTAAAAGTAACCTAATAGCAAAGTACAGGTGGAAATGTTAATATATAAAAATAAATAACATGCAAACAAGCATAATACAATTATATAAAGTACAGAAATAGGTTTGTGACCATTTACTCATTTGTTTCTTTATTCATTCAACTCATTTTTATTTAGTACATACTAGTGAGAAGCCTTGTATTAGGTTCTGGGTTTATTAGAAGGGAAGGATAGAACAAGAAAAAACTATGTGTAGGAAGGTGAGTTCTTTCAACTTCACATAGCATTCTCTGGTCAGTAAAATGTTAAGTTCAAAAGAAATAACCTATAACATGTTCCCAATTCGAACTCTGCTGCCAGTCACCAGGATGTCCCAGGCAAGTCGCTTCTCCCTCGTGAGGCTCGGTTTTCTCAGCTGTAAAGTGGGGAGTTTGACTTGCAGAATTTAAAGTGATCATTTTTTTGATTCTGCAAATGCTTTAAACAAATATTCAGTTCTTTCTTCTCTGTCACATCATAGTAAACTGTCATATTCAGTTAATCACCAATACCACTAGTATGGAGATGGTGGGGGTTCTTTTCAAAATAGTAACAGTTAATATGTCTTTCAATTTGTAGTCTTTTTCTTGTCTACATTCTAACTTAGTAGTTACTGCATATCATATGTTGTAATAGATCATACGAATTTCCCTTCCTCACCATGAAATTTAATGGGGCATTTTGATTGCATATGAACATCTTGAAACCTCAAAAGCAACAACTGAACTTATTCTCTTTTCATCACTGCCATGACATTTTGCTTGTGGTTATTTTTGATGAAACTATTTGCCAACTGAACAATATTATACTTGGGTTAAGCTAAAAAGACAGTTTATGTGACTTTCTTGCTAAACCTGAAAGGAATAAACAAACAAACAACAAAAAACCTTTGGTACAATAGCTTAGCTAATGGGTAATTTTATACAAAGCAATCTTACCTTACAAGTTTTCCTTATGGGGAAAATTTAAACAAGGCTTATGATTCAAGAAACACAAAATACATGTTGAGTGCTCTTTGGTTTGAGCCCCTAGATTAGCAAAATATAAAGAATTAATGTTGGCCTTTTGAAGAAAAGGGACATGTCGGTTTTTATTTCCAGAATTTTGTTCATTTTTTTTCTGTTTTATGAGCCATGCCTTTTCCAGAGCCGTTCCACTCTTTTGTACTTCACACAGTAGCTACAACAGCTGTGTTAATTAAATAGATATGTCACAGCGCTGAGGCCGGTGCCTGCTGCCACACTGGCAGCCAAGAGCCTCCATGCATGGCAGTATCCTGCTGCAGTCACAGTTGCAGACTCACAGATAGGACAGAGCAGGCTGCAAAGAGAAAAATAAACTAAGAACAGAGACTTAGCATTCATGTGTGTCCATATTAAATATACCATAAAATATTTATGATATTAAATATGAGTACACTTTTCTCTCTGGCCTTGAATATTTGAATATAATTCTAAGAACCATGGGTAAGATCACCTAGAGTGGTGACAAGCTGGTTTTAAGTGCTAAACTATAAATTGATTCTGAACACTATGCAGTATAGTTCATTGACTCAGGAAGTATTTATTGAATGTCTGTGTGTTCCTGCCCTGTGTTGGGCCTGAAAATAAAGAGGCAAATAAAATAGAACTTATACAGAACATGTTCAATTCTAGTAAATATTTCCATTGTGGTAAAAATGTTAAATATATTGTGTGCATGTGTAATAATTTAGTATTACTAACCATATGCCCAACCTCTATCTCATCTACTTCAAGAGGAAATTTTTATTGTGTAGATAAAGATCCAAGATCCAGAATACAAAAATTATTTTAAAAATATTTTTTTAAATCCCCATTCTGCAGTTAATTCTTGCCAGAATTTTACTTTTCCAAAATTAGTCTTGGCTGTTTGCTGATTACTTTGGGATTAATGTCCAAATGGGTTTTGTGGTTTTAGTTAAAGAAATATTAATAGTAGTTAATGTTGTGTTGCTGAAATTTAATCTGTCTTCTCTGGATTCTGCTTGCATAATGCTATTTTTTATTCTAATTGATTCATAAAGATCATTAAACAAGAGAATAAAAACAATTTGTAGTTAATTTCTGGGAGATTTCAGCGTTCATGTTTTATGGTTCAAATAACAGATGTTATTTCAGAGAAGCTAAGCAGTACTGTAACTTCACTGGAAATCTGCCGGAGATTCACATGGCAGCCCTCCCCTGCTACCTCCTGATAGCTGTGCAGTGAACTCCTGCCCCTTTGCCGAAACAGTGGAAAAGCAAACCTCAACAGTTTTACCTCTCTGTGGGACTTCATGCTTCAGCTTGGCTGAAGAACCCAAAAGTGGCCCATCAAAACCACATGACTTAAGAACTTGGAGAAGTCAACTTGGTCATCTTTCCACTTTCAGAAATCTGATACTCATGGAGAAAAATTCAAGTTTGAAAATACGATGTCTCTCTCTCCAAGGAAATCCTAATTTAACCACCCAGCTTTTAGTGTTATAATTGTTTTTAGCCTTCAGGAAGTTACTTGGCTAAATCTTTGGTCAGCAAGTGGAATATATATTCACAGCATAAAATGAAGAACTTACTTACCAAGGAAAATAAACCTTTACTAATCCTCTATTTCTGTCGTTTTATAATCTATATCTCAAAATCAACATCTGTTCCTTTAGACTCTCTCCACCACTTTTTATTATAACATTTCAAGGTAAAGACTCATACACTGAAGCATACGGAAGGGTCAATAGGATGGAATCTAATGGGTAAGTCCTTTACTGGCTGTGAAAATAGATGAGAAAAGAAGAAAGACCTTAAGGAATAAAGATGCAGTGTGATAAATGATGACCCCAGAGGGGCAGATGGAATTTTTATCTTAAATACACATTCAAGGTGGTGAGAGAAAGTGGGAGAGGATTCGTCTGACATGAAACTGTTATACTGTTAACTTGCCTTGGGGCAACATAAGAAATATATTCCATTTTTAAGACAAGAGACTTATATCTCTCTTTAGGGAATGTACTGCACAGCTAAAGGCCAGATTTTGAGAGAAAAAATATATGTAGACATTATTCAGGCTCAAATCCTGATGGAAAATGGAAAATATCCAGATTTGACTCCATATGCTTTTAAATGGATAAGTTGAAAATAAGGTAATAGGTTTGAGTTTTGGCCACCTAGCTCTCTTCTGGCCCCCTATCTGAAGCCCTCTTGCCCTCAAAATTGACACAGACACAAAAGTTTTAAACACACATGAGTCTGCACGCACATGTGCGCACACATACACACGTATGCAAACAAAACCAAAACAAAATATAACACCAATGAAAAATAACCTCCTTCTTTTAAACATTACTTTTAAGGACTTTTCCTCCTTTTTTTCAGTAAACTATTAGAGAACTTGAGAAATTATCTTTACTTTAGACTGCACTTGGTTGAGATACCAGATGTTCCATATTTAATTGTTCCAGATTAAACCCTTAAACAAGACATATTAAACATGATCCCAATCTCTGAATCACTCGTGTCATGGTATCTTCTATAGTTACTGTGTATCATCTGCATATTGCTGCATTTTAACATTATGATCAGTGCAATTCTACTTGTTTACTGTTTGGGATGATTGAATTGGAAGTCAAAGCCTTTGCCTGAACAAAGGAGGTATGAATAGGTGTGACTGTAGAGGCCCTGAAATGGACCTTTTTCAATCAAGGTGGGAAATATATGTATACCGTATTTTTTTTTTTTTACACATTATAAAATTTCTCAATACATGAGAATAATCAAGGAATTTAACAACATACTCCTTTCTACCAGACTTAATAAACTTTAATTAAGAACACTAAAATTAAACATTCCATGAGTAGTTGAAGATTTGTCCAATCCCATTTTCTTTCTTTTCTCTGTAGGGAGGTGATCACAACTCTGAAGTTGGCAAGTACACATCTAGCTCATGTTTTCCTACTTTGGTGACATAGGCTTATTTCCTTAAACAATATATAGTGTTCATTCGTTTGGACATTTCGCCTTAGTACTATCATGTCATACTTTTATTTTACAACTTTATTTTTACAAATTTGGTATTGTATACTCAACTATATCAAGTTATTGGTAGATGTGGATCTAATTAATCATTTTATCTGCTATGCAATAATGTATGTGGCTATACTACAATTTATCCATTCTCCTGTGATGGGATCTTGTTCCCTTATTTTAATATAATTTTACAGCACATTTTCATATACATATCTCTTGTATACTTGTGTTTCTGTAGTAGTAATCAAATTATTTAAAACTCTGTACAGCATGAGTACCCGCCCATCATTATGGGATACTGAACAATAGGAGTGGAGGCCAGCCACAAACAATTGTCACAACTGTAATTAGGTGTGCCAGCTGAATAGCTCAGTGTTCTTCTCAGGTAAATAGTTAGGAGTAGGAATCATTATGTCATAGAGAAACACTCAACTACTCAATTAAGCTGCTTTTCAGCATTGTAGTATCAAGTTAATCCTACCAAAAATATATTAGAGTACCTACTTTCCTACATCCTCACCAATTATTGATACTGCAAGATCAATAGTGTTTATCTGCTGATGGACTTGAAATATCATCTCTCCTTGATGTTTAATGTATATTTTTCTGATTATCAGTGAGGTGGAACACTGTTTTATATATTTACTAACCTTTTAAAATGTCCCATCTGTGAATTACTTATGCATATTTTTTGCTCTTTTTTATTTAGACATTAATTATTTTGTTGTGTTAAATACAATTTTTTATGAAGTATATGAAAGCAAATATAGTTACTCAGTCCACAGTTTGAGTTTAAAATTTATGTTGCTTATTGGCACATCTTTTGGAATGTTTAAATCATGTCAGAAAACATCCAATTTGCTACATTTTTGCATTTCTCTTATAGCTAAATTTAAATACATACATAGGACTTTTCTACTTTCTATATTTGTTTCCATTTCATCTATTGGTCTAGCTTTGTATCAGTATACCTTGTCTCAATTATTATTTCCCCTGTATTACATCTTGCTCTTTGTTCAAGTTAGTCCCACCTTATTATTACTCTCCTTCAAAGATTTCTTAGTGTTTTTATAACTCTTTACTCTTCCATATGAATTTTAAATTAATTTAACAGGGCTCCAAGAAATCCCTGATAACATTTTGGTTTGGAATGACATTGAATTATAGACTAATTTAAGATAAATCTACATCTTTAAAAATTGAATCCTTTCATGTGTTTTTTGTTTTGTTTTGTTTTGTTTGTTTTATTTTGTTTTTCTGATCATTCAACAGTGTTTTAAAATATGCTCTGTAGAGGTCTTGGACATTTTTGTTTGACTGATTGGTAAATACTTCATGGCTTCTGCTGCATTTGTGAATAGGATTGTTTAAAATGTTTTTCCTAATTGGTGGTTTCTGTCGTATAGGAATATTGTCTGTATATTGGTCTTGTAACCAGCAGTCTTTCTGAATTATCTTATTTCTAATTGTCTGTAGATTTTCTTAAATTTATAAATAGACAATTATATTTGTTATGAAATAAAAGTTTATATTTTCTCCAGATTCATGTGCTGAAATCATAAATGCCAATGTGATGGTATTAAGAGGTGAGGTCTTTGGGAGATGATTAGGTTATGAGGGTGGAGTCTTCATGATGAGGTTAGCACCCTTATAAAAGGGACACACAGAGAGCTCTCTTAATCATTTTTCATTTTTTTGTTGCTTATTTTTCTATTTTATTCATTTTAGCTTATGTCTTTACTTTCTTTTATTTACTTTTTTGGGGTTTATTCTGTCATTTTTTTCCCTAAATTTCTGAGTTGAAAAACAATCCTATTAACTTTTCAGTGTTTTTGTATTTCATATATATATATATATTTAAAGCTGTAAATTTGCCTCTGAATAGCTTAGCTTGTGAATTATTACACGTAGTATTTTCATTCTCACTGAGGTGAAATTTTTAGTATAATACTTTGTTTGGTTTATAAAACTTAACTATATCTTAAGATGGATAAATATGAGGATTATTTTTTCTTTTTTTATTATTTATTTCCAATGACATTGTATTTCTAATTTAATTAAATTGAGTGCTAAATTTATTAGACTATATACTCTTGATTTATGAGTATTTGTGGGAAATTATTTTGCAGCCTATTCAGCATAAATTTTTAAAATATTATATGTACACATAGAATATTTTAATATAGACTTTAATACAGACTTTCTAAGTATTGAGTGCACTTTTCTATGTGTCTGCATTGCATATAACTTTGTAATTGAGTTGTTAGAATTTTCATTCTCACTTTGCATTTATGTTAATAAATGCATAGAAGTTCTAAATTAGTTTTCTCTTATCAGTGAATGACTCTGTGATTTTTTTTATCATTAATATTTTTAACTTGACAGTGTATTTTATCCAATGTCGGTGTAGTTAACCTAAACACTCTTTTGGTATTTGTGTGCCTTTTAATACTACAGGTTTTATTTTCTTTCCAAACCTGCATATTCTTTTTTCTTAGTTACCTATTCCTTGAGAATATTTTTCAGTCTTCATTTTTAGCTTTTCAAGAATCATCGGCATATTTCCAAATGTTCTTAGATTATTTTAGATCATTGGGTGTTAATTATTCCTGTGGTTGCCCTCTGTCAGCTCTCTCATGGGTTTATTTTCTTTTGATTTGTGAATTTTGTGGAGCTTTTTGTTGTTTTTGTTGTTGTTTTCTGTGCATCTGGGACCTAGGAATCTGAGTTATATATAAGTTCTTATATTCATTTTGTTAATGTAGTATTTTATACCACTAAGTCTATGTGGCACAATTATGGTATGTGTACTTTTTATGGAAGATTTTTTTGTTCTTCACCACTAAGACCCCTAACTGAAAGTGTATTTTCTTGCTGCATTTAAAAAATAAATTTTTTGTATTCAAGACAGCTATGAGGCCTAAGCTTTAATGGACCTTCGGCCACACATCTGTTCGTTGCCTTTTATCCTAAGAAGTTATATCAAGTTCAACATCTCTTATATTTCTACTGTTTTCTGGAGAGGGCCACTCAAATATTGCATTTATTCTTTACTTCTGTCTCCTGGGGGATTTTTTAAATACTTCTTAGAACTCAACTAGTTTACATATGTCTGCTTAAATTTATTTAAAGTTCTAAGTCTTCAAAAACATCCAGATTCCTTCAGATATTGTCATAATGTTTCTAAAAATTTGATATTTCATATTCTTAAAAAGTAATATTTGTACACACCTACTGCATTCTTGATATCCTGCTAGGAAATTCCACAGGCCAGATTCTATTGTATTGTAGAGGTTAACTGTGAAGTATTATCCTTACTGTACAAGTGAGAAAAGTTAGATTTAAAGAGGTTAAACAATTTGTTCATTACCCCAGAGCCTTAACTATCCCAGTAGGAGTGGAATCTTTGTCAAACTCAAGCATTTGGTGCATTTTCCTACATGGTATCAAGGTTCTTCAGATCCTTCTTTTTTATTCTATTGAAAAATATACAGACTCTAATTTTATTCAAAATGATATATTAGAGATAGAAGTTCTTAGTATTTGCTGAATGTTCATCTCATGCTATAAAATTAACAATGTCTTGCATTAATGTATAACTTGTAGTATATAGCCAGCCATGTAATATGCATAAATGTCTCTAAAAGTCTTTTCTGCCTTATACTTTTGTATAAAAGTGATTTATTCCCAGGAGGCATCAGAATCTGCTTGTATGTATTCCAAGTGTAAGGACAATGCCTCATGTGACCTTTGCAATGGCAGAGAAGGATATATGCTTATAGCCCATATTCCATGGACATAGGGCTATGGGATAGATCCAGTTAAGGAATCAAACCTACGAATGTACACATTTGCTTAAATTTGCTTAAAGTCAGTAGTTCATAACATCAAATAGACAGACACAGGCAGAGAAGAAAGAAACATGGGTTTTTTTTTTTTTTTTTGACTAAAGAGTACAAATTAAGGACTAAGAAGAAAATGGCAAAATGAGGATGCTAATACCCAAGACTCTTCTGGTTGTATTCATTAAAAATACAAATTAGACTTGTTTAAGCATGAAGGACTCTATTAGCTCCTATAGTTAACTTCTCTAAGGGATAGATTGGGCTTTAATCATGGCAATATGCCTCTCTCTCACTCCATCTCTTACCTTCTCTTGTGTAAATTTTAGCATGAGGGACATTCTTTCCACATATAGCAAAGATGGCCTTAGAGAGTTCCAGAATTACTTCTTTATAGCCTTTGCAGCAAAGGCTATAAAGAAGTAAGATAGTCAGGCCCCATTTTTTTTCCCCCAACAGCCATGTTAATCCATGAAAATATTTTGACTAGCTCTGCTTGAATCTTGAACTCATTCCTGAGATCTGTAACTAAGGGGAAGGGGTCACATACCCGGTTCAGTGGCAATGGAGATCAAGCTTCAAACACTGAAATGACAGATGGACAATTTACACAACACAAAAAAGGTGTTATATTTCCAGAAGATAGACAAGATTCTAAAGTCAAAACAATGCGTGTTAACTAAAAAGTTTCTACTTTCACATCAGTGCAATGACTTAGAAATTCTGGTGGTTTCAGAAATTTAAGGTACTGATTTATTTATTTCTAGAATGCGAATTTTATACTGACCCCATCTAATCTCAATATAAAATAATACAGATATTTCATAGGCCTTTCAAATTCCAAGGGGAAAAACAAAGAAAGAAGCAGGAACAATAATATCGTGAGCACTATCCAGATATCTTTATTCTCAATTAATTATGGGCCACAGTTATTTGGGCTCATTTCTCTTATTTAATGAGAAAAAGTCTTTTTTTTATAGTTTCTTTTATCTGGTTTTGGGGTTTTTTTGTTTGTTTTGTTTTTCTCTTCATGGAATTTTAAGTACTCCCTTGACCTGTAAAGCTGATTTTTAAAAATTAAATTACCCCTCGCTTAAAAACAAAATCTTTTGTCTTTGTTTTTTAACTAATAAATGGAATTTATTCTATTCACCTGGATTTCATTAAAATTAAAATAATCTGTTCCGTGAATGGCAATGTCAAGAGAATGAGAAGACAAACCACAAACTGGTAGAAAATATTTGCAAAAGACACACCTGAGGAAGGGCTGTTATTCAAAATATACAAAGAATATTTAAAACTTAATAAGAAAACAAACAATTCAGTTGAAAAAATAGACTAAAAGTCTTAATGGACACCTTACGAAAGAAGGTCTACATATGGGAAATAGCATATTTCCCAAGAAAATGAAAAATACTGAAAAAACTGCATATTCTATGATGTCAGGAAATGCAAATTAAAACAATAATGAGATACCACTTCGCACCTATTAGATGGCCAAAATCAAGAACATTGAGTGGCAGACGCTGGCAAGAATGTGCAGCAACAGGAACTCTCATTCATTGCTGGTGTTACTGCAAACTGGGACTGCTACTTTGGATGACAGTTTGGCAGATTTTTTTAAAATAAAACTAAATATAGTCTTACCATACGATCCAGCAGTTGTGCTTCTTATCTACCCAAAAGAGCTGAGCAACTTTATTAATAATTGCCAAAACTTGGAAGCAACCAAGTTGTCTTTCAGTAGGTGAATGAACAAATATATTGTGGCACCTCCAGATGATGGGATAATATCCAGCACTTGAAAAAGGGAGTTATCAAGCATGAGAAAAAAGGGAGAAAGCTTAAACTCATATCAACCTCTAAAAACCATGACATTCTGGAAAAGGCAAAACTATGGAGACATTAGCAGTTTTCTTGGGGAGGAGTGGCAGAGAAACATTGAGGATTTTTAGTACTCTGAAACTATACTTTATACTTTAAATCAAAGTACTCTGATGCTATAATGATGAATACATTTAATTATATATCCAAAGCCATAGAATGCACACTACCAAGAGTAAACGCTAAAGTTCACTGTAGTTCTGGGTGATTATAATATCTCAGGGTAGGTTCATCAGTTATAACTAGGGTGTGAAATTCTGATAATAGGCAACTCTGCAAGGGTAGGGGCAGGAGGTATATGGAAATTGCTGTATGTTGCTCTTAACCTTTTGTGAACCTAAAACTGCTCAAAAATATATTTTTTAAAAAAATGATGAGACAGAAACAAATCATCATTAAAAAGGATTTAGTGTTTGATTACTTCTGATTTAACCAAGGACTGTTACAAAAGTCCTTATACGTTAATCTCAGGGCAATGAAGTAAAAAAAAATAGTAGGTTTTAAATGAAGATTTTTATTCCTTTCTTTGTTCCTCGACAACTCTTACTCCAGAGAAATTCTGTTTTGGACAGACATCACACCTTAGAATTCTGGGTTTTGTTTGTTTGTTTGTTTTTTAGTTTTGCTGTTTAAAGTACTTATTTGATTTATAAATTCACTAAATAGTGAGAACTTTTTCCAACAAAACCAAATGGTTTTATGTCTGTGGAAGGAGAAGGTCAGTATTTAATGTCCTCCAGTGCAATATCTAGTAATAATCTATAGTATTTACATACTCCTTTTGATTTTCCATGTCTTCTCAATAAGAAAAAGTATGAATATCACTAAGACTCCTGAAAGGAACTGTGACTTTCAACCTAGCATTTGATTTATACTTAAAATTTATCATCTGCAAAGCTCAGAAGATGTAACATAAATGCAGTGATGCTTAAGAAACCTGCAATATAAGAAAAGGACATGGGACCTGAATCTTCTGATTACTCCAAATGGGAAGGCAGAGGAAATTGCAACTTTTCCCTTTGATCTTACCCAAGTCAATGGAAGTCACTGACAGTTACTTAATTGACAAAGGATGCTATTCTAAATGTGGGACTCAAGGCTAGTTATCAAAACCACTTTGGTATTTTTCTGAAAGCAGTTTATGCATTTGTGAGAAAAAAATAAAATAAATAGGAAAAAAGAAAACTTTAAAAGTTCCAATAAGTGTTTGTTTAGTAAGCCTCAAGTGCCTAACTGCATAAAAAAAAAATATTCTCAAAAGTCACATTTTCTTTTTGGTTGAGGGCTCAAAGATGCCCTATTTTCAGTTCTGGTTCAAACCCTTTAAGCTTTATGATGTTCTAAGTTCTATGCTGTATCTTTGTGATAAGAAGTGGTCTGGGCTTGGGATAGATGATTATAGTTTGATTCCACACCCTGCTATACACCCAAGTATTACCTTGAGCACAGTATAGAACCTGAGCAACTATACCACACTGATCATCTTATGCTGAATTCACAAGGAGTTCATGGGCTTATTAAATTAAAATGTGTGTAAGATCTTCCCACAATTTTTGGTATATAAATCACTCTATATTTTAATTTTAGTTGAATATTGAAACTTTATACATACAAACTTGTGTTTGTAGCTCTTGCAATAGGTAATCTATACACAAATACCTTGGCCCACAGGATGAAATATATCTCAAAAAAGTATTTTGTCTGACTGATACTAAGTTTTTAAAAAGTGTGAACTCTAATGTCTTTGTTGGGCCATGCACATTTTAGCAGTTTGCAACAATCCATGTCATCTCCTATGTTTGTTTCTTTTGAGTAGTAGCCCATCTTCTGCCACTCTGACCATACCTGTTCCATCACTGCTCTGAGTTGTATCACCATAGGTTCTTTTTGTCTGCTTTGCTGCAGGAGCTTGGCATCTCAAGTCCTAATTGTCTTAGAAGCTTTGAAATCACGTTCAACCTTGTGAGAATTATGAAAGCTCTCTTGTGTCTCTAAGTAGCTGCCTTCTTCCCATTATTTCAGCTCCTTAAGGGACTGCTTAAGAGTCTTTAAATGCTTTGAGAAGGAAATTGGTAGAGAATGTTGGTTTGCCTCAGTGATGTTTCTCTTTGGTCCCTCAAGTCCTGACTCGGTACTTCTCTAATGCCTTGGAGCAGAATAGTGCTCATCATCATCATCTCTGTTGTATCTAGATTTTTGAGATCTTGTTAGTAAAAACTTGGGTTTTCTCTAAGTCTACCATTTCCAGAAGTGGACCTCTTTATCTCTTTAATCCTGTCTGATACATACATTTATTATCAGCCTGACCCTCCAAGCATTTGATATGGGTACTCCCAATTGAATGTAGCCTGTGGTAAATAGTTTGATTATGTAAACTATTTGATCAAACAGTTTGATCTTTCTTTGTATGCTTTCCATATTCTTAATTATCAATTCCAGGGTTTCATTAGATGGAGCTTTTACTAGTAAAAGATAACATCATAGTCAAATCCTAATTGTTAGCAATAGTATCCTCTTCATTAATTTTCTCAAGATCTGATATTCTAATTCTAATTCTAATTCTGAATTTGCTCCAGAGTTAAAAGCAATGAAATAAAATTTACTTACCCAAGGAAACAATGTAACCTGTTCAGAAGTCCTGATAATAAGGATTAGGAGACCAGATGGCACTATCTGGTCTCCTTGAGCAAATAAGTTAGTTCTGGGTATATTTGGCTAACTACAAAATAATATATCTAAAATTCTATGTCTCTAAGAAAAAAAGGGACATGGGTATGCAGGTGAGGGATAGAAAAACTGACAAAAGATACTTATCTCCTTGGGCCCATAATTTTGCGACTGAGTTAGTGGAGCAGTTTTCTCTTTTAGAATAATTATGTATTTCATTTTTTCACACTGAAAACATTCCAGTAATTTACCAAATCCTCAATTCTGCTTTAAATAATCATGACTGTAAGCCTCTCTTCTCCTATAATTATCTTAACAATATACATATATATATATTATATATATATATACACATACATATGTACATATATATACACACATACATTAGATAGATAGATAGATAGATAGATAGATAGATAGATAGATAGATAGATAGAATAGTTACCAACATAAAAATTCAAATATTGCAGCTCTAGTAAGCAGCTCAAACTTCTGAGCGTTTTTACTATCTCCAGTTTCAGGTCATCTCTTTAGAAACAGGAGTCTCCTGGTTGACAGGAGGGAAGCCCCTGTTCACACTTTCTTTGGGTTCACTGCTGGCAACACCCAAGAAGTTTTAGGCATTCCACAGCTTGAGTCTCAAAGAGATCCCCAAGACAGTTTCTTCAGCAGGTCTCTTGCCAGCTTCTGCAATTGTGAGTTGGGATAAGCCTCGTTCCAGAAGGCATAGAGGGGGGATGGGAAATATACTCATTTGCCTCGTTCTGTCTGGCAGAGGTCAGAGTGGAATGACTTTGGTGTCAGGGTTAGGGGAAGCAGTGGAAGGGAGACAAGCAGGAAGGAAAGGATAATTTAACTGAACCCATTTTGAACCTTTAAGCAGTTCAGTTCAGGGACAGCACTGACGTCAAAGCTGTTTCTTATTTTATAAAAGCCAGGCTGTCTGATTCTGGTAGCCCCTCTTGCCTTCTGCCAGTCCAAAGTGCTGGGTCATGACCCGTTGGTGGATTGTTGTTTATAACCTTAGTTTAGGTAAAGGTACTGTTAGGATTATTTACTCCTTGTTTTCCCTTGTCAGATAAGGTTTCTATACTGAGGGCCAAAGGACAGAGGAAATAGAAAAACCTTAAGAATCGCATATGATAAGTTTTACTTTCTTACTCCATCAGATTCTGTATCTTAAATAACAGCCTCTCTTATAGTGATTGCATGCCTTCCCCAAACTTAAACATTCCTTTCTCTTTCCTGTTTAAACTAACACAAATAGTAAGAATTTTTAAGTTAATTAAATCAGATTTTAAAGAATTACTGTCACAGTTTTATAGTTGTATGTGCACTAGATTTAAAAACTATTTGCATAATTATGCAAAGACCCTGATATGTAAGAATGTCAGTCTTGGAAAGTGTGATTTTTTATTTTGTGTATAGACTTTTAATCATATAACATAATGTTTCCACCATTTTAAATCTATGTCCACCACTATATTCGACACTGTTTTCAGAGCAACAAATTCTTGTAGGTATTTGGGTTCAACAAACATTAGACAATCTTCCATCTGGTTACACTGAGGTGGACATTTTCATTTAACTCTTAAAGTATCTTTGTGAGGGAAGTTTGTTATGTTCTGTTCTTCTAAAAGAGCAGAGTGATGCTCGAGGAGGTTTTATGACTTTTTCAGAGTCACAATTTTTCTAGTGCCTACTCCTGTGATACCACGTCAAGACTTTCCCCTGTCCTTCTCTGGTCAGAATGAAATTATTCCTTCCTTTAAACTCACGTAAATACTTCCTGTGGTTCTACTTGATATTTATGTAATTCTGCCTTGTATTATTGTCTTTCTAACCATATCTGTCTCTCCAGACTTCTCTTTTTCTCAGTGTGTGATCATCAAGAACAAGGCTTTGTATCCTCTTCACATCCTCCCCAGTAACCAGCATGTGTCACACTTGCTCAAAATAGTGACTCTGTTTATGTTTCTTGAATGGAATCAAGTTAACCTATATCTATTCTGTTACTACTTTTTGTTGATTTCCTCAGACAAAAAAATACCTATTGAATCCTATGATGTGCCTGGCTAGGTGCTAGGAATATAAAAGTAAATAAACCAGACAGAAATTCCTGCCTTCATAGAACTTACATTCTAGTGAAGGGAAACAAGCAATAGCAGAATAAACTGGTATATTATTTAGTGCCAGATGGTGATGGTGCTATGGAGAAAAATAAAGGTAAGGAGAAGGTCGGGGAGACTTTTAAATGGAGTGGTCAGAGAAGATCTCACTGAGAATGTAACATTGAACAAAACCTGGGGAGTTCAGCAAATGAACCATGTATATATCACTGCATTTCTTTTATTAGTGCGAATTTAAAACTTTTTTTTAACAGTAAAGCCAAACATTGTGGGATTTCTCCTTGCAATTTTAGCTATATTTTGTTAATGTTAGACTAGAAAGGACCATGAGAATTATCTCATTTTCCCTTTTTTCTGCATTTTATTGGTGAGGTAACTGAAGCTCAAAGAGGTCAAGTGCACAGTTTTCTTTGCTTGGTCTTAGATTGACTAATGAAACATCAGCAGCTTACTGAAAATCCAGCTGAGCATTAAGATCTGGGTCATCCTTCCATCTTACTCATCAAGCTCTTATACCTGTTCTGGAAAATATTGCATTAAGTCTGGAAACAATGTCAGAGAAACTGTTGTATTCTTGATGGATTTTATAATTTACATAGAAAACTAGCCCTTACCTGGGAACCAAGTTTAACAAAGGCAAAATATAAGCAATAGTATGAATTCAAGTTATGAGCATCATCACTAAGGCATGGAGTTGATCAGAGCACTGAGTCTTGATCCAATACCTAGATCAGAGAGTTGATCAGAGCACTGAATCTTGATCCAATACCTAGAAATAAGAGGTATCATTTTCGGGAGAGTGAGGGTCATTCATTTCAAGTAAAAGACACAGGAGGCTACAGTGCTAACAGAGCAGAGAAGACTGACATCACACAAGCTGGATTGGAAATCCCATACTGAGACACGGTGACAAATACTTCCAACATTTCATACAAATTTAATGTTGGTGGGGAAAATAGTAATTAAGCTTCATTTAGTTTCGACTTGGACAGCGTAAATGTCTGCATGTCTCCATCTCTAGATTAAATCAGCGAGCTGAACACTGAACAGGAAATCAAAGGCACTTGAAAAGTGTCTCAATGCTTATGTTTAATATTCCAAGCTTATATTAACATCCTAAAATATTATCAATATGTAGGAAATCCACTTTAATTTTAAAGCAGTTTGTTTCTAATTGATAAGAAAGTGGTTCACAAATCTAGCTGACAAGCTAAATCACCCAGGAAGTATTTAAAAAGCTATTTCTTGGTCTCACACCCAGATGTTTTGATTCAGAAGGTCTTGAGTAGGGCAACAGAATGAGTATTTTTAACAAGCTCCACATGAATTCAGGTAATCAGCCAGGTTCAGAAGTGCCCTATAACAGAGGGCTCTGCATTGCATGGGACTGTTAGCTGTTCTCATCTACATGTTAGAGACTTGAATGATATACTGATTTCAATTTTAACTGTCTTATTAGACATAAAAGGCCTGAGAAGGAAAATGTCCTGTATCATTGCTTCCGCAGGTTGGCATATTTTGACTTTTTAATGAGTGAGCTTCTAAATGTTGTTTGAGGTGATTTAGAGTTCTTTCTCTTTAGCTAGGAGGAAAAATGAGATGCTTTATCTTATTTCTAGAGGAAAAGTAATCTATACAAATAATGAGATATGAAGTCTGCGGTCATAAAATAAAATAATTTGATTATTTGGGGGCTTTATTGTATATAAACAATAAGAAAGGTATACCTGAAAAATGAGAATAATGATAAGGTTAATTCCATAGATCAAATAGATGGATAGTAAGCTACCTCGTGCTGTTTCTGGGACATAATTAGGATTCATAAATAACAATAGCTGTTATTATTATTTGTTTAAGAATCTTGTGATATCTTCCTCAGGTGGAGATCTGATTAGACCAGACAAATAAAATAGTTGGTATATAAGGTTGCTTTTAGCAACTTTTATATATTCAGCAC
Organism: Macroglossus sobrinus; assembly: GCA_004027375.1. NCBI lineage: Eukaryota > Metazoa > Chordata > Mammalia > Chiroptera > Pteropodidae > Macroglossus > Macroglossus sobrinus. The sequence continues at coordinate 357,728 of PVKZ01000971.1, forward strand.
AGCATTATAGTAATTATTACCATGCTATGTATAACATCCACATGAATTATTTATTTTATAACTGAAAGTTTGTACTTTTTAACTCCCTTCACCCATTTATCCCCACCTTACCCCCTCTCTCCTCCAGCAACCACCAATCTGTTCTCTGTATCCAAATCCATGAGCTTGGCATTTGTTTTGGTTTTGATTTAGTTTAGTTGCTTTTGTGTGTCTGTGTTGGGGGGTGGTTATTCCATATATAATGAAATTATACATTATTTGTTTTTCTCTGTCTGACTTATTTCATTTAGCTTAATACCTTCAAGGTCCATTTCATGTTGTCACAAATGGCAAGATTCCATTATTTTTCATGGCCAACTAATATCCCATTGCATATGTATATACCATATCTTATCCATTTGTCCATCAATGGGCACTTAGGCTGTTTACATATCTTGATTATTGTAAATAGTATTGCAATGAACCAGGAGGTGCATATATTTTTTTCAAGTGACTATTTTTGCTTTCTTTGAATAAATACCCAGAAGTAGAATTGTTAGGTCATATGGTAGTTTTATTTGTAAATTTTTGAGGAACATCCATACTGTTTTCTATAATGGCTGCACCAATTTATATTTCCACCAGCAGTGTATAAGGGTTCTCTCTTCTCTGTGTCCTCACCAGCACTTGTTACTTATTGTCTTCTTAATGATAGCCATTCTAACAGGTCTGAGGTAAATACCTCATTGTGGTTTTAATTTGCATTTCCCTGATAATTAGTGATGCTGAGAATCTTTTTGTGTGCTTGCCGACTATTTATCTGTATGTCATCTCTGGAAAATAATGCCTGTTCAGGACCAATGCCATTTTTTAAGTTAGCTTTTTTTTTTTTTTTTTCTATTGAGTTATACGAGTTCTTGAGTTATTTTGGATATTAATTCCTTATCAGATATATGATTTTCAAATATTTTCTTCTGTTCATTAGGTTACTTTTTCATGTCATTAATGATTTTCTTTGCTGTGTAGAAGCTTTTCAGTTTATTTAGCTCAGCTTCTCTACTATTGCTTTTGTTGCCTTGTTTTTGAAGTCAGATCTAAAAAATTATGATGCCAAGACCAATGACAAAGAGCTCACCACCTATATCTTTGGCTAGAAATTTTATGGTTTCAGGTCTTAAATTCAAGTTTTTAATTTAAAAACTTGAAAAAAAGGGAGAAGAAGATTTTGAGTTAAATTGTATTTATTAGATTTGTTTTATTTTTAAGTTGAATATTATCATAGGAATAATGATGCAAAAAAAACCCTCTCACCTCCCTATCCACTTTGGTTACATTTCTCTAATTTTGACTATACTACTGTTTCTATTTGTCTTTATGGAGCTTCTAAAAGATAAGACTGTCTCTGGGTTTTTTTTTTTTTTTTTTTTTTTTTTTTTTTTTTTTTTTTTTTTTTTTTTTTTTTTTTTTTTTTTTTTTTTTTTTTTTTTTTTTTTGCATTTCTCTATGAGTGTGACACATTCGGGGAAAGAAGCTTATTTATATACAAGCAGATCTGAGATGCTTATAATCAGGACTTTTTCACATTTTGTATCCCATTGTTGTGAAAAATCTAACTTTGAGAATGTGCATGTAAGAAAATGACTTCTTATACGTAACATGCTGAAGAATTGGAGTTCTGCAGCTCCCCTCACAAAAAAAAATCTGTATGATATGACTTCACCTCAGAAATACCTATTAATACTGACCACAATAATTTACATTAAATCAAAAAACACAGGAGGGAATGAAACATGCTTATAGGTTGTGATTGCTTAAACACAAAGAATTTAATATTCATGATTTTTTTTTTAGCTCATTCTAAATTTCTTATCATTACAGTATGTTTCATGGAGAGGTGTGAAAAATACTTTGTACTTTCCAGAAATGGAATCATTCATTGGGAAAGCATATCTTTACAACTTGTTAAAACAACTGTGAAATAAACTGAATCTTTTAGTCTTCAGAGTGAAAGGGCTGGTTGACACCCTCCCTCTTTTATGTGTAAGAGATTTTTTTCCCCCTTGAACCAGACATAATGGGAAACTCCTTAATAGAATCTGTTAATAATTCCAAACTGATATAAATAATTCATCTACTTGTTTAGACATTGCTTTGACTTCCCCTAAGTAAATCCAGTCAAATCATGCTGACTTCTTCCACCATAGCTCACGTGACCCCAACGGATTATTCTTTCAGATTTTGCATTAACTCGATTTACAGAAAGGCATTTTACAAAAAATCTTGGAATGAATTCATTTCTTCAATGAACTTCCCATAAGAGCTCACCTTTGATAGAAAAAATAGCTGCATGCTATTTGTTGGTTGAATGAATAAGTGAAGAAATGTTTGGAGTTGAGCAAGGACAGATTCAGTCTAGGCCACAGAGGAGTCACCTGCCTGTAGTTTTTAACGACTTTTGCAAGTGCTAGTGTTGTTGGGTAATATACAGGGCACACTGTACTTACGAATTTGAATATGAAGGAAAATGAAGCAGGAATCTGGGAGTAAGATATTTTTATTTGTACAAATTAGTCTCTTACTCTAACTCTTGTCCAAGGAAAGCTACTGTGGGACATTAGGGTTACCACAGTGTTTCTCAGCCTCGGTGGTTTTGACATTTTAGACTGGGTAATTCCTTATCGTGGGAAACTGCCCTGTGAACTGTAGAAGGTTTAGCAGTATTCTGACCTTTTTTTTTTTTTTTTTTTTTTATCCACAAGATGCCAGTAGCTCCCTCCTCTCCCGATTGTGGCAATCAATAATATCTTTGGACATTGACCAATTTCTGATGGGGAAAGGTGGGAGAAGGGAATCATCTCGGGCTGAGAACTATTGGTTTAGAACACTCATGGATACCACACTGTGGTTTACAATCACGTGTCATGAAATATTCTATAATTAGAACATCAGTAAAAAATCATCACTGGTCCTCAAAGGCTGGGTTCAAAAGATAGTTAATGTAGTGAATACAATCACCTGAACACAGACTTAGGTGTTCTAAAAAATACAACTTTATTTGAGGGAGATTTTACTTAATTTCTATTGAGATACCCCATCCAGGTCCATTCTACTAGGATAGCAGAAATTTAATCATGGTCAATATAATATTTTTTTCAGAGTAATATTAAATAATAATTTTTTTCACAAGCCTCAGGGAAATAGTGTCCAGGAATCAAGAGTGGGGTTCCAACATCATTTGCCTATACTGTTATATCCTTTGAGATGCCCACCCATCATTTCATCTTGATTTGAATCTTTAGTCTATGTTGATCAGTCCTAAATTATTCCTCTCCCCTGTGCTCAAGTCTCTTTAAGATTTGGTTGCTCTCTCTCTGCTATTTCTGTGCTATTTTGGGATATAGGGAAGTCTTTCTTCTACCCCTACCCATCCTGAAAGGTGGGATATTTCACGGACTGGCTAAACAACTGGAAAGGATGGAATGAAAATGAGTGTTGTTATCTAAGATCGCCACAATTAGGGGCCATTTTCATCTCCCTAGAACCTTTTGGTTAAATATTGACTAGCACCATATTCTACATGATTTATTATCAATATTGGGTTATGGGTTGTATGCACTTTGTAATCAGTTTCCACAGCCAATTGTCTTCAGTAAGTTACTACCTTTACTTTCTCTCGACTAGTGCCTAGTTATCTTTAAATTTGATCTGTATGAATTCTTGTGCTCTAGTCTTTCCTCTCCCCTCCTTCTTCCCTTTACCCTCCCTCTCCCCGCTTTTTCCCCTCCTCCTGTCTCCCTCCTCCTCCTCCTCTTTCTCTTTCTTCTCCTCTTTCCTTTCCCCATTTCTCTCTCCCTTTTGACATTTTTTCTATATCCTAAACTACCTCTGTTAGAACTATTTTGTGCCATCCACAGTCTTTTTGATGACCCTTGAAAGTAATAAATATTGATAATGGCTAGCCAGACACTAACATTCTATTTACATTATGTCATCAGATACCCTAACATCTCTTGGTTCTGAGAAAGAATATCCATTTCAGAAGACTACAGTAAAAATTTCATGGATTCCCTGACCTAGCATTAAAAGCCACACAGCACTACTTTCACTACATTTTATCGGTTACAAGTGAGTCACTAAAGCCAGACCAGGAGGAGAGTTAGATTCCAAGTCTTACTGGGGAGTGGCAGTCCCATCACAGAAGAGTACATAGGATGAGAGAGATTATTGCCATCGTCATTGGAATATACAATTTGTCACATTTAAGTTTGGATGCTGGCCTCGTCATTTACCAGTTAATGTCAGTTAACTGTTTTCCCCCCTTTCAGGGCCTAAGCTCCCAAATCTCCAAAATGAGTGTTAACCTCAATTATGACTAATTTCTCTTCTGACTATTAATAAAAAGTTCTTATTTCCATATAGACCCAACATAACCCAGGTTATATCTTCCCAAAGTTTAAACAAATCATTCATCATGTTTTAAAAAAAAAAAGGGGAGAAGAAGAATAAGAAGGAAAGAAAAATTCTGCCATTTTGATGAATCTACCATCAACAGTTTTTTAACTATAAAATTTAAGAGGAAACTGAAGGTCAGGGTTTCCCTAGAGCATTGGCTTATCTGGAGCATTTTTCATATAATGTTCTAAGAAATGATGCACCTAATAGCTGCTTTGACTTCAGCTATTTGATTGATCAGATACTTTTGTGTTTAAAGATGAATATCTGTATGACAGGAGATAAGATAGAAACAGGAAGACAGCTTGTTAATTCTGTGCCGACTACAATTCTTTATCTTTTAAGGTAGATAAAAGCCATTTTACATAAGTACTACTAAACTAATGCCTCTGATTCAGAGCCAGTCACATCCTTTTAAGTGGAAGATCACAAAGAGTAGTCTCAACCCTTAATATTCAGGTAGATTTGAAGTTTTAGAAGGCCTGTTTTTCAATGTTTAACTGGATGGATGGCAAAATTACAACAAGCACAGATGGTTGGAGTAGAACAAACATATTGAGCACAGAGCATAACAAATACAGTCAAATCATATTTCCAATAACTGTAGGCCATCATAGGTAGGTAAGTGCATTATTATAAAAAATAGGAAGTATAATAATTCTTTCCATTTTGGTTTCTCAAAAAATAGAATTCCAGTTGGTTTCATAGGCTGAAATCAAATACAGCAGTTGATAGAAAAAAAAAAAGACAAGTCAATTTAGGACGATTATTTTAGAAATTTGTCAAGGATTTTAGTATCTTGATAATATTCCTCAAAATCTTAATAATTGAAGGGTATCTCCTTCATCACAATGATTTCTTTCTTTGAAGGCTGTCACTAATGACAGCAGTTGTTAAAAGACATTGGCTCCTATATCTTGAAACTTAGGACATATGAGCATGTCACATTCTTCCAAAAAGTTAAGATGATATAATTAGAAAAGCTATTGTATATGAAGTCAGAATTGAAAAGTCTGGCTTTAGGTCTGTGACTCACTCACCTTAGGTAAATATCTATCCTGCCCAGACTTAAGTTTGCTAATATGTACAACTCAGTAATTTCTTTCAATCTCTTGCGCTCTATTCCCATTAGGTTGTCCTAAAATAGCAAGTATTCTTGGTGATTGATTGTTATAAGATACTTTCACCAGCATTAGCACTGGGAGCACATATTTTTAAACTTATTTCAGTCATTTAGTCATTTTCCCCTTACCATCCTTGCTCAAGAGTTGATGCTATGAGCCCATTTAACAAACATAAAGACTTCGAATTAAACATGTTCACATTTACGATTGGCATAAAAGTACAGCTTGTATAAATCACAAATAGAAGGAAAACAAAACTTGTTCAAATACTAAGCTAGTTTTAAAGTTAAATGGCTTCAGCTGAGAGAGGACTCATGGGAAATTACCTTTTCATTATAGCCATGGAGTGCCCATGTCATACCTCATTTGAACATTTCACTGTGGCATCCACTGAGCTGTACCGGGCAGAGGGAATTTCATGTCTAGCATTGTTGAATGATTGTTATTTTTTAAAATGCCCTAAAAATGTTGAACCAGATTTAGAACTATATTTGAGTGTAATCGAAATTCAAGAAATAAAAATAAGGCAAAAAGAGCCAGCATGATTGTTAGAGAAGCCCAAGAGAAAGCAAGGAAATAGAGAGTATGATATAGTATAGGAAGTATAGTACAGAGGGAAATAAGCCATGAAAATGTGGATGGAGCAAGGTAGGGACCGGCACATGAAATCTGTTTTGTGTATATGAAGGTGCTAGTAAGGCCAGATTCCCTTCGCTTTTTTTTTCTTAGGTTTATAACCTTCTAAAAATAATTCTTTGTAGCTCAAGGTTCAGAAAGCTTAATTTGCATTAATACATAATGTGTGGTGAATGTGAATATCAGAGCTTTTTATCTGTGCCTCTGAGAGAGGGTAGCACAGACAATAACCAAACCTTATAACTAGCTCAAAAGATAGACAGGTAGGGTGTTCATTTCCATTTCGTTTTGCTGCAGGGAGAGTGTGGGGGAGGCTAAGGCATAGCATGTTTATTCTCTTGTTCCTTAGGAAGATACCCAGCAAGGTACTTAAGAAGAATGAGAGGGGTGTTTTGGAAAGCAGTGTTATCCAGCTCAGGCCGGCCTATGCTGAATGGTTTGAGTTAGCTCTGAGTTTTAAAGTCTTCCATGAAAAACCTTGCTTCATTAACAGCAGAGCAGAACTCAAAATTCGGATTTGGAGATTAAGTAGTCACTGGAGATTTTGAGAAAGCTGCTCCAGAGAAGCTATCTACCTGGCTCTTAGCTCAACTCTCACACACTAAACCCTGGGGAACAGGTTGCTTTGTTGTTTATCTGTCCCATGGTGCTCTCTTCCAACCTTCACAGAGCATTTAACCTTTTATACAGGACTGAATATAAATTGGAGATTTTACCCAAAATAAGCCCTCAGAATAGATTTATACTCAAGATTTATACTCAAGTCTCTATAAAGCATCTTGCACATGGGATAGTCTCACAGTCACTTTATACTGAACAACCAAGAATCCTGTTTGGAGAAAACAGATTAGTGGAATACCTCCCCCATTAATGCTGGTTTTGAATACCTATATGGACCATGTGAAAAGAATCACTCTTTCAAAATGAGACAAATTTAACATGGTGTTCGATTTCACTGGTTAAAAGGCCTTTGAAGATCATTTTCAAAAGCAACAGAGAAAGGGCCTATTGCGGAGATCACAAACACTTACAAGATGAATAAATAAGTAATGAATCCTAAGGTTTTACAAATGAGTGCTTAATACTTGACTTAAGTTTTCCAGTATCATCATTTTGCATGGACTCAAAAAGTCAGCATCTCAAGTGGAAATAAAATGATACTCTGGAAAATTTTTAGATAATGAAAGTATGGTTCTCTTGATGGTGGTGACATTTAAAAAATACATGTGGAGTTTCAATAATATTGTTTGAAAGGTGAGGAGTATTATTTCTGAAAGTAATATATTACTGGTATAATATAATTTTATATCCTAAAATAAGAAATATTCCAAATCTATATTTAATCATTTAATCTTCATTCCTATAAATTCTATGTTCAAATCAGTCTAGAACTTTTTTATAGTGTCACCTGACTAGGAAAGTATATTGACTTGTCATTTGAAAGCCATAGTTATTACCTACTCCTTTAATTAGTCCAGAAGTGCCCTAAGGTGTCTTCTTATAAGCGAGCTAAGAACCTACCTTACAAGCTATAAAGTCTCGGGAACAACTAAAGGGATGCTAAAAGGATCTGGTCTCATGAGGAAATAAGAAGTAGAAGTAGCATCTGGCAAGTTAGTGATCTTGAGACTTTAAGAATGGGCTTATATACCTAAGGTATTTGAAGACAGGATGAGAGATATAAAATAGATTGATTCATCTTCATGTTTTTGTTCACTTTGAGGTTATTGTATACTGAAAAGATACTTAATCCAACTTAATGTGGATTCGATCTTTCATTTATTCAATATCAATAAACATGAAGTATTAAGGGCCTGAAATTTTCCATATACTGTACTAAATGCCAAAGAAATAGTGGTCAGCCAGAGAGACACAAGTCACTCACTCCCTCAGCCGAATATGTGCTGGTCTTACAAAATGAGTTCTGGTCCTTATGTTCTTTGCTTCTTAGTGTCTCACTTTAGATTACTAAAGCATGGTTGTATAAGCACATAAATGTTCAGAGACGTGCACCTAGGTGTGAAAATATGCATTCTTGCATTTATGTTTAACTTATCAAATATTTAATAAATACTGAGTTACGCACTGGAGAGCAATGATTATTATTATTTTTTTTTACTTTTTAAAAATTTATTTATTTATTTATTTTTATGGTGACACTGGTTAACGAAATCCAATAAGTTTCATCTGTACACTTTAATACCATATATTTGACTCCCTTTACCTCATCTACCCTCCCAGCCCCTACCCTCTGGTAACCACTAATCTATAATCCATGTCCATGAGTAGTAATGATTATTAAAAGCTGAGATTCCTGACCTCATGGGGCTTCAGTTAAGTCTCTAAGGGCAACAGACATTGATCAAGCAATGACACAAATCAATATAAAAATCTGACAGACAGGTGCTACCAAAATAAGTATTTGTCATTTCCATAACCTAAACACAGTTTTGAAATTGTTTATCAATGTATAATACACATGTAGAAAAGTGGACAAATCATAGATGTACAGCTTGATAAATTTTCATAAAAAACAACATGACAAACATCTCAGAAGCCTCACTCATGCCACATTTGTCACTACTCACCCCAAACAATATTCTGACTTCTAAAGTCACAGTGTATTTCTTCTATTTGTAGACTTTATGTAAAGGAAATCACATTGTTTGTATTTTTTTTGCATAAATATTTTTTGTTCAACATTACCTCTGTGAGATTGATCTATGTTGTATATAAGTTGTATAATGTTCCATTTTATGTATAGACTTCATTTTATTCCTTCTATTATTAACGGGCAATGGGAGTACGTTCTAATTTTTGTCTATTCTAAATAGTGTTCCTATGAATATTGTAGTTCATGTTTTTAATGAATAAGTACACATTTCTGGTGAGTGAATGGAATTGGCAGAAATGGAATTACTAGATTAAAGTGTGTCTATGTTTATCACTAGCGGATGTTGCCAGACTGTTTACCAAAGTGGCTGTGCCATTTACATTTTCTAGTAGCCACATACAAGAGCTTCAGTTCCTCCACATCCTTCCTAGCCCTTGGCATCGTCTGTCTTCTTCATTATAACCATTTCACTGAGCGCATAGTGGTATCACATTGTAATTTTAATTGTATTTCTAAAGAGGGAGGGCAGGAATGTCTTCCCTGAAGAACGACACTTGAGTTGAGGCTTGAAATGGTGAGCTATGGTTAACTAGGAGAGGAGGAGAACAGCATTTCATGAAAAGGGGACAGTGCTGTGCAAAGGTCTGGTGGACAGAAGCAGCATGGGAGAAAGAGCTGGTAAAGGGAACAGGTGTGGTTGGAGCAGGAGTGAGCAATCTGATAAGATGAGGGCTGATATGTGCAAGGGGTAGCTTGATAAAGCAGAACCTTGGAGGTTTATCTTTCTACAGAGAATCATCATAAGGCTCTAAGAAGTGAAGATAAGGTGATCAGATTTGCTCCGATTTCTCTAGTTGCTTCATACAAATTAGAGCGGGCAAGTGGGTAGAAGGGAAGGAGATAGATTTGGAAAGGAGGCTATCATGGTAGCCCAGGAGGACAGCTCTTGAGAAAAGAAGCTTCTTTCTAGGGCTTGCCTGGGCCTGGGGCTTGCCTGGACCTGGAAGCCCATAGAAGGCCTAATTTTAGAATCCGATGTCACTGCAACCTTAGCACCTTTGGGGAAATGTAACCTGTTCCTCAAAACTGTGGGGACTTATTACACGTCACTGTGATATGAGAAAAGTCTGGTCACAATCTTAGCATTGGTTTAGTTAACAAGAAACCTATTTTATAATTTCCAAGCACTTGAGTAGGAGATTGATTAATTGACTAACAGTTAAAATGATGGGCTCAGTTGTCTTTTATTTATTTACTAAGTTGAGATGAAAGCTGGCTTTATCTTTTATTGATTAAATGAAGACACTAAGAGCTCAGTATGTGTTTATGATACACTGATGTAGTCGAGGTTTGCTCCAACATAAAGGAAATGTATGTAGTAGCTGACATGGCTTTATGACAAAGAGAGCTTATCCTCCTTGCATACCAATCAAAACTAAAGTCTGGACTTGTAGGCTCTAGGTCACTATTATTAGGGACTTGGGATGAATTTTTGCTACTATGATTAGTCCTGGGTATAAAATGTATAAATGTGGTACATTAATGTTTATATAAAATACAGCAGTGACAGGATAGGGTGGAAGTTTTTTGTGTGAGCTTGTCTAGTGAAGCCTCTGTAGATTAGAATAGCTATTTAAACAGTCATTAACATGACAACATAATGATCTTGAAAAATTAATTTAGAGCAAATTAAAAAGTAATATGCAGAAATCTCTCTAGATGTGGATGTTATGGGGATAGAGAATATATGTGAGTGTTGACTGTGTGTATATGCATGTATGTATGACTGTGTATATGCACGCAGATATGTATGTGTGCATATGCATGCATGTATGTATGTTTTTATCACGCACTGAAGTTTACCATTAACTCTGTGTTGATGAACAATTTATAGCCTTTCTCCAGACATTGTTTCTATGTCTGTGAAATAAAGGAATTGGCCTTAGAGCTTGATAGTCCTTAAGGATTATCTAATGTCTGAGTCTTCCATTATTAATCAGCCATAATAACTTGCTCTCCAATGAGCCCTCCATAGCAGCCTAATCTCTTACTCATAAATTAGAAAATTAAGATGATTAAAACACGCAGAAATACATAAAATCTTTATAGATTTTTGTTTGTATCCCTAAGAAAACCAAGACAGTTCTGTTTTTTTCATTGGTTTTTGAAATGAATGTGTGATTAGTGGATATAGCCCAAATGCAATGATTTGGTTGATATTATTTATTGACTATTAGTCAATAAAACTATCAGATAATACTTTAGAAATATTTCTGAGTGTGTGTTGCCCTAACTTTGAGACTATAAAGATACATTATGTTGTATTTTTTAATCTATAGAAGCTGACATGATAAAAAGTAATAACATTTGAGAGTAATCATAGAGACTGTCATAAACATTAATTAAGCAACAAATTGTGCCTTTGAAATCAATTTTTATTTATCTTCTTCATAGATAAGTAAAGAGGCCTAAGAGAAGTTTCTTATCAATAAAGCAACCTAAAATAGTCCCTAAATATTAGGAGAAATAACCTAACAGGCTAGAAAGCCATTAGACAGTAATTTCAGCTGAAGCAAGATAATAAATTAAATAAAATCTTCAAATAAAAAAAAAATTGGTTAGAGAAAACCATATCTGCCAATAAAAGGTCCAAGCAGTCATATTACTGAAGACTTGCTATTCCTCCTTTGATGTTGTCCTTCTGAAATATAGTAATTATGACATTTTTATCTACAATGCACTTCCAAGATGAACTTAAAGTGTCATTTAATTGTATTCAGATGATAGCAAATGCTCATGAGAGTTGCGAGCAACTCATTTCATTAATAACTTTGAGACCAGTGGGTTTTGAGTCTCAGTGGCTTCCTCCTTTAAACTTCTCTGCAAATGAAAAGTAGATTTTGTATCATGTCAAACTTAACCCATAGGGTTGTGTTAAGTCCTAGATAACCTTTCTGGGCTTGCATTCTTGACCCTAGGTGATTCATTATCTCATTTTGTATATAGCTGACTGATGAATGAGATGTGAGACAGGCAGGGTAGTAGAAAGTTACAATAGGAGCTATATGTTTTAGAGTTACCAATACAAATATTTCTAAGGCCAGGCAAGAATTACAAATAAGCAACATGGTCTACATAAGGGACAGAGACAATCTAGAGAGTATGCTCCATATTCAAGGACTAGCTGCCAAGAGGATGAAGGGCACAATGTTGCCTGAACTTCCATGTTTTAGGGAAGCCTGGAATCTCAAAGCCCTTAGGGCACTTACTCAATTTTTAAATGTTGAGGACTAATTAAAATTGCAAATAAACGTGTTATAGAACAAACAATATTGTCTGTAGAGCGTATGAACTTCTCCATAATCTTCAGTTTGCTAAGACCATTTTAAGCATAAGAAATATGAAGAAAGATCCAACCTAAATAGTCAAATTGCACCATAGAATATTGCCATTTTTATAGCTCAAAAAGTGGTCAGATAGCAGCGATTTCCTAATAGTTTGCAATTCCAAAATACTGAGACTGGTGGTCTGTGTAGTCAGATCCAATGTGCAAGTTATACAAAATAGAAGAATAGCATAAAGTGAGATTTAACCTCTTATGGGTAAAAATCCCTACTCCCCTTTCACTGGTAAATTTGTTTAAAACTTCTTAGATACCTGCACTTTTGTATAAAAGAGATATAGGGGAAAGGGAGTTGTAAAACCTAGAAATTAAGATATCAAGTTAAGTAATATGTGTGAGCAGGTATAAATACAGTGGTATATTCATTTGCTGGGGCTGCCATTACAGAGTACTACAGACTGGGTGGCTTAAACAACAGAAATTTTTTTCTCACCATTTGGAAGCTGCATGTCTAAGATCAAAGTGTTGGCAAATTTGTTTTTCTCTGAGGCCTCTCTCCTTGGCTTGCAGATGGCTGCCTTTTCACTGCGTCCTCACACGGCTTTTTTCTGTGTGTCAAATGCCACTGGTGTCCTTTTATGCATCCAAATTTCCCTCTCTTATAAGGGCACCAGTTAGATTCAATTAGAGGCCACCTATGTGTCTTCTTTTCATCTTAATGACCTCTTTTAAGACCTTGTCTCCCAATCACACTCAGAAGTACCAGGAATTAGAGCTTTAATATGTAAATTTGGGGGAGTGGTGGACAAAGCACAATTTAGCCCATAATAAGTGGTGTGCTGGTAAATTGTTAACAAACAGCTCTCTGGGAAGAAAAATCTTTACTTGTAGCATTTGCCAATTTCTGTGCTATAAATTCTCCCATCATGGCTGATTTCAGGTTACCAACATGACATCACTGAACACAGATTTGGAACAGTATGTGCAATAGCACATATGACACAGCAATTTCACCATTCACACACAATCAACATAAATAACCTCAAGACCATAGGTAATAGTAAAATATAGTAAAATAATTAGGGAGAGATGAGGGTTTAGTCATTTTTAAATCTTTGTTATTAATATCATTTGTTTTTTGTAAATTTATATAATTTAAGTTTTTACTATTGGCTTTGTTTGTTTAGCAATCAACTAGCATAATCTTAAAAAGTTAACAATGAGTTCTCAAGAGCCAGTACAAACCAGCTTCATCATGTAGCTTTTAAGAAGAAGTCTGTCATTAGGAATGGAAAAGTAGGGCAACTCTCTCTGATATTATAAAGAGAGAATCTATTGGGCATGAGGACTGACAGGATATAGGTGAAAATTAATACGAAAAATCCATACTGAATGAATTAAAATAGAAATGGAGTTTGGCAGGGAGAGCTGGTTTAGATGGAGCAGTGAGTTAGTGGACCATGATGGGAAAAGCAAGCCCTGGGGTCAGGTGACCTGAATTCTTATCCTGGTCTTACCCAGCAGGAAAATTCAGGCAAAAACAGCTTTTTTGAGACTCAGTTTTCCACGCTCTAAAATACATCCTTGCCTGAACCTTTCAACTCTAAAATTCTGGGGTCCTATCACTTATTATATAATTGCCAGTTTCTTTTCATTTCTGTCTCTACAAGTGAAGTTTCAAAACAATCTAAAGGTCAGATGTATGTTTGTTCCTTACATATTTTATAGTCATCTCAGACAATACATTTAATGGAAAGAAAGTTGTCTTTAATAGCAAGATTTCTATCAAAAAGAGTTTTTTTTTCAAAACAGTTTTTTCTTTATGACCCTAGGAAGCAATTACAAGTAACCCATTTAAATGTGCATCGGACTTAGAAGAAGAGGTATGTGAACTGTATCAGAAATTCAGGCAACCCCAGAGGAATTCTACTTGCAGTTCAGTGGTTAAGCCTCAGTGTATGTTTTATATTTTGACTGCATCCCAGCAGGGAGCCTTGTTGCTGTACTCTTGAAAAGGTTATTTTTTAAAAAAAGAGGGGGGGGGGGTTGTGCACTTAAGACCCTCTCTGAAAAAACAGAGATCTTCATTGGCTCATGAATTTTTTTTACTATTCTGCAAATATGCCATTATAACCATTATAAAACTCTTTTGTAAATAACTACATGTTAACTAGAAATGAAAATAATCATTTTACAATATGTTGATTACCCACCTACTTTATTTTGGGATGTGATCCTTACCCCAGTTATTTTCAAAGTATGTTCCCTGAACCAGAGGTATCAGTATCACCTGGCAACTTGTTAGAAATGCAGATTTCTTGGCCCGCCCTCACACCTGATAAGCAAAAACCTCTGAGAATGGAGCCCAGCATTTGTGTTTTAATAAGCCCTTGGGGTGATTCTAATGCAGGTAATTGATGGGTTGCCCTGCTATAGAAAACTGCAGGGAGTCAGGCTTTCTCTCATTTGTTCATCACATTTTTCATCTTTTTAGGCCCGTGGTTCTTCAAGTGGGGTCCCTGAACTAGCAATATCAACATCACATGGGAACTTGCTAGAAATGCAAATTCCTGGACATCAGTCCGACCTACCAATTAAAAATTTGGGAGATGATGGGGTTTGGCAAGAGAGAGGGTTAGGGCCAAAGCATAATTTAAAATAATGAACTTGGGTAGCTCTGTTGGGATTGGAGGGAAAGAAACATTAGCCTAGTAAAAAATACATTAGGTTGGGAGAACCAGTAGATTTAGAGGAGAAAGGAGGAGCAGTGAGAAAGAAGGATTCTGTAGTTTTAAGTACATTAGAATAAAGGATAGAGTTGGGAGAGAGGAGAGCTAGTTTAAGAGGAGTGCCCTTTATGTGGAAGTAAAAGGTTTGGCCGTCCCACCCCTTACTGAACTTACCATCTCCCACTCCACCTGCCTCACTTTTTCTCTTCCAGCTCTAGCCTCTTGTCACTGGTACAAGAGAGCCACCATCCTAGGTTCTATGTTATTTCTCATTCTCCAGAGTAAAGCACAGAAGGGCACATTTTTGGACAGGTCGCCTTGCAAAATCCTAACTGCCATGCAGAGTAATATAACTTCAACTTTATGACCTTTTTTAATCGAATGAAGCTGGTTGGAGGACTGACAGTTTCTATACTTATAAAGAAGGCATTTTATAGAGCAGAACAGTATCTTGGGAAAGACCTGCTCACAATCTAAAAGCTACATCTAAAATGCAGCCCTTATGTTCCCCAGGACCTTTTCCACTAATATCTTTCTGATTCTCATAAAACTATAGGTCAGTGCTAAAGAACCCAATGGTCAAATGATGGATATGTTTTCTCTTCTTAGGAAGCAAAAATCCTCTCTCAATAAACAAACTAATGAACAAACAAACAAAATCAATTCTGAGGATAAAAAATAAATTAAATAAACTGGTCTTGAGTTAGGTCCAACTCTGATTTACATAACTACTTCAAAACTAGGGACTTGGGAATAAATTTCAAGTGGAAAGTATTTCCAAGTTTCATTTATGGATAAATGGCCCATGGGGGTCTTTTCCTTGGTCTTCACTGATGAGCCTTCTTAGCTTTTTAAAATGTGTGGCCAGTGGGGAGTTTCCTTTTCTCCATGTGATTCTGACCCATTTCTCAACCACTTCACTGACACCCTGAAGCCCCATTTAGCACTCCAGGAGACCTTGTGTATTAAAGATAATCCTATGGGAGACTGCGGTCCATAAACCAGTGAATAAGTCACATGTGGCACAGCAGTGTTGCTTTTAATCTCAGGAATGGGCAATAAGGGCCATGCTACTATTTCATCCAAATGGGAAAAGGAAATTAACATGGGACACAGTAGGAGGCAGAAATCCTTCAGTTGCGTTTAGCTGCCATGGAACACTAGGTCCAAGAAACCATACCAGAGTGAAAATATCTTTTTGATGATGTATGAGGCAGCGCTACTGAATCTGGGGATTCATGGAATATGGTGTCAGGTGAGACAAATCACATCTTTCAGTTATAGTGCAGTTGGCAAGCTCTTTATTCCTCTGAGAGACAGATATCTCATGCCATCAAATTGAGCTTTCATTGCTAAGAATGGAGTCCTACAGGGTGATCAAGTAGATTGTATTGCCAGTCAATACCTTTTCTATTATTATGTTACTGGAAAATAATTATTATCTTCTGTTCAAGCCTGTGCAAGAGTGAGAAAGATCAGGGAGAGGAAAAATACGGCTTTGTTCAACTTGTATTTTGAATTCGGCTTCTACACATGTTAAAGCCAGCAATAGTAGCTGAAGATTACTTTGTATTATTGTTAAAATCATCACCCTAGAGTAATTTCTTCTGCCTTTTTCTATTATCATTAAGCTAGGTTCTGTGATTCTAAAATTTATAGTCAAAGAAAGAATATTGGACATATCAAAATTTAATTTCATATTCTTCCACAGATTTGGTTTTGGTTCAAAATTTAGTATCAATGGGCTTTTAATCACAATAATGTCAAAGATGTTTAATAACATTTTGAATGAGGAAAACAGTTTTGAGGTTTAATTTAGTAAAAGTATATCATTATCTTATGCCCCTTTCTTTCAACTATCAAAACAAAGAAATTGAGGCCTAGCGAAGTTCTGTTTTTCTTGCAGTTGGAATACCTAAGGGAACATTCGACATTTTATCACATAACTGAGGAAGGTCTGCAGCTTTCTGGGAAAGAGCATCAGGCCCTGCTGAAGAGCTGATTGTCATTTGTGTCATGTTCTAGAGCTCTCTTGAATTTACTAAAGGTGTCTGTCTCTTGTCTATAACCCTAAATATAAGTTCTACAACAGCTAGAGCCTTGGGGTCTGTTTTTTTCTAGTTTTTCCTTAGTGCCTTTTAGATATTAAAATATATGTTGGTTAACAGGGATATGCAAAAGAAAATTAGTCTCTGAATATTCTCATCCCAAGATTTGTATTCTGGAGGCTTCTTCCAAAGTTACCTTTTCATAGAAATATTAAACCTTTGTTTTAATGGACTATGATACAGTTTCTTGATTCAGCACTATTAGCATTTGGGGCATGATAATTTCTGTTGGGAAGGGCTGTTCTGTGTATTATAGGATGTTTAGAAGCAATCCTCACCTCTATTCACTAGGCACCAGTAGCATCCTCTTCCACCAAGTTGGGACAATCAAAACATGCCCAGACATTGCCAAAAGTCCCCTGAGTGCCAGCTTTGCTTCTCCTCTGCTCCCCCTCAACTCACGGTGAGAACCACTAGACTAACACAATGCTGCTTAACACACATTTCTCACACTATGAAGCTGTTAGGAAACAGAGACAGATGGGAGCAGGACCTGAGCTAGTTTTGTTGTCCTCTTCCAAGTCCATAAGGTTTTCCTGCAAATTCCCAAGAAAAGAAAGCTGATTGTTTTAATGAGAAGACATATCATAAGCAATCCCCCGCCCCTGCCACTCACCCCTTGAGAATACAAGACAGTAGAGAATTTGGGGAGAAGAGTTAGAGGGGTGTAGAGAGAAGATATGACAGCAAAGAGAATGAGTAGGTTCATTGGTGTTCCCCAACTCTGTTGACCTCCAGCTTCCTCTTATCCGATGGACACTCTCCCACCTGCTCTCACTATGTAGCAAGCACTTAGGGTAGTGACTTGGAAGGGAACTATCCCAAGCATACTTGTTTTTGTTAATCACACCTGAGAATATTAACCTTTTTGTTTTACCACTGTATGAAGTAAGAACAACTCAAAAGGGCAGTTGTAAATAATTTCATGTTTTGATATACTTGTTCTAACGTCTTATTCCAGTTTTAGAGGATTAATGTCAGTGCTAAAAAAAAAAAAAAATTAAAAATAAACCTAAGGCTGGCCTGAATAGGAACTACAATGAGAAAATTAATAAATTTGACTTCCTTGACAGTCTATTGTTACAGTTAATAATTTATTATTCCCGAGAGATTTTTTTGTCCTGATTAAAGCCATTAGAAGAAATTTTTTCCTTAAACACCCACACCCATCTACAAACCCAGTAATCAAGGCAGAGTATCAAGTAAGCTAAAATTATTTTCTTTGCCCCCCAAAAAACTATTAATGGGGCCATAATTCACAAATTTGCTAATTGTTTTTCTCTGCTACCAACATCGGCCAATGTTGGCGACAATAGCCACCACTGAAATTGCATTGTAAAAGACATCCGCAATCAGTGAACTGTCTTATTTATCTTAATTAACCCATAGTCTGCATAATGGAGTCTGCCTTTCCACACCTTCCACTTACCTAATAATACAAGAACGGTAAAACAAAGACAGTAAAAGCTAATGTCCCTTATGGGCTATGACAATTAACAGCAACAGTTTTTTCCTCAAAGCCAGTTCCAGTCATTAGTTGAAGTGCTACATAAATGCTAAGTGTCCCTTGTTGGTTTATAAAGTTAATCCCATCTCGGGATGAGACTGGTTTATTGATTGATTATGCGGATCTGAAGTGAAGCAGAGGTGAGAACTTCAGGCACTAACTGAGCATTCAAAAGCAATGTTCACTTTAAACAACACTGATATGCCATTATTCCCCTGTCAGATTGGCAGAGGTTAGAAAAGCTTGGTCATATGTAGCATTGGTCAGGATGTGTGTGAAACGGGCACTTTTACACACTGCCGATGGAAGTCTAAATTGGTAGGATGTAGAGAGTATTTCAGCAGGAGGCAGGGAGGAAGGGTTCCGGGTCAGGAATTACAAATGAACTCACCTTTTGTTCTAGCAACTTCAATTCTGAGAATTTATGCCATAGATCTTCTCAACGAAGTTCATACAAAGATTTGAAAGTGCAAGTTTATGTTGTGGTTGCATTGTTTATAATCAAACGAAAGAAAACAACTCAGTTGTCAGTCATTGAATACATTACCTCATGCCAAGCATACAGTATTTTGCAAAGACATGCAAAGAAACCTGTTAAGTTGGATTGAAAAGTCATTCATCACACGTCAGCTTAAGTCATTCCTTCAACTCATTTACTCAATATTAAATGTCTCTGGTTGCCAGGCATTCACCTAGGTTTTTACTAATAAAATTTATGCTTTTGTTTTTTAAAATAAAGCGATGATTTAATGGTACAAATTGTATTCTTTTATTCGGTCAATAATTATTGAGTGGATACTGCTATGAGGCTCTGGAGCCTTATAAAGGAACAAGAGAAGCCTGCCCATCCCCTCCCCCGCTCCTGCCCCAGGAACTTATAGGCAGTGGAGAAGAGATAAAGTAGCAATCACTTCACTATTATAAAAGAGAGCTGTATCCATCTGGGTTCAGTCAGGGAAGCGGGGTCCTCTGTGAGTCTGGGTATAAGGGATTTATCATAGGAATTAGATATTTGTTATAGGAGGAGCTGAGAAGTAAAAGTATAAAAGGGAGAGATGGTGAATCAGAGGAGATACCAATCAGTAAATCTAAGACACAAGCATCTCCAGGCATCAAAATGGGTCTGCAAAGAAAAGTGTGTGGGAGGGAGGGCTAAGGGAAGCTGGGTCTATGCAGCTACCACCTTGTGGGTCCCCTGTCAAGCATCAGTAAGGAAACAGAGAACATCGACAACTAGGTCAGTAGTCAAGAAGAGCTAGACATGGAGGAGAGTGAGGACAAGCGAGAACCTCATCTAAAAACAAGAACTTCATTTCTGCCCTCCCCTTCTAGAGCTTAATCAAAGTATTCTTGATCAAATATAATTTGAACCCACACAGAGAAGGGGGTTCTGGGAAACAAATTTCAGCTTAGGCAAGTTGGCTCAATACAAAATACCACAAGAAATATTTGTTTGCTCAAGCCTTCTATCTCACATTACTAAAAAACTTAAGTTAAAAAAAAAAAGTACATGAATGTCTCTCTCAGTCCTCATCTCAAGAAACAGTGTAGTAGAGGAGTAGACAATTTAAATGTCACTTAACCTATGTCTCTGGATTACTAATTTTTAGTCTTCAAACTGTGCTAAGCTGTGAGATGCAGTCACCCTTAGTAGAACATGTGTTGCTCTGAGGATATATTTGAGCTGCCCCTCCCATGATCACCCTGAGGCCCAAGGACAGATGGCTTGGGTATAGCTCTTGGATAGATGTCAGGAGGGCCTGAGCATTATAGTTTGAAGGCTGTTTTGCAATATAGTTTAAAAATACAGTGTCTTTCACAGAGTAGGTGCAAAATAAATGCTTGAATGGGTATGAGTAAATGAAAATGTGTATGGACAGTAATTTCTCTAGGCAGAGAAAAATGAATACAAGTTTCAGTTCAGTATCACAAAAATAGATGTGCAAAAAGAAAATCTTCACCAAAACAGTTTTTTTCTCTTTTTCTTCTTCTTCTTCTTCTTCTTCTTCTTCTTCTTCTTCTTCTTCTTCTTCTTCTTCTTCTTCTTCTTCTTCTTCTTCTTCTTCTTCTTCTTCTTGTTCTTCTTCTTCTTCTTCTTTCTTCTTCTTCTTCTTCTTCTTTCTTCTTCTTCTTCTTCTTCTTTCTTCTTCTTACAGCTGAACAAAGGTATTCTATGTCAATTCCACACAGACATGTACCACCTTCCATGCCAGATACAAAAAGTTCTTCTCCTTTCCTCTTTTCACTCTTTTACTCAAGCCAAACATAAATAATAAAAATACAAATGAGACTATATGTGCTGTTTTTTGCTCACAGGGTGATTTTAAACATTTTAAGCCAGTTATCAGCATGGGAGATATTGCTTAAGTATTCAAATCTCTAGTCTTTCTTAAAAATCCAGAAGACCTGGAAACACTGGTTTGGTATTCCAATGTTACAACTGTGACTGGAGCTCAATGGTGGCTGTCCCCTTTATCTCTCTTCTGATTACCATCACCCCCACCACTTTAAAGTATTTTTTTTGACACACAGCTGCATTCTCTTTGCCATTTATCATTCCACGGGTGACATAATATATCTTTGAGTGAAGAAATATTGATAGTTGATAGTAATAATGCTGATATAATTTATTTAACCTTTATCATGTGCCAGGCACTGTGTTAAGTGCTTTAATGCCATTTTTTTTTAATCTGACTCTCTCAGCCTTATAAGGTGGCTATTAATTCTATTTTATGGATGAAAACCTGAGATTAAGGGAGTTAAGGACCTTTCATGAGTAAAATCAAATGAAGCGATGCAGTTGACAGTTGGGTACAGGAAAATGAATCTAACTCGAGAACCTAGGGTCATAAACAGAGTCAGCAGACTTTTTCCATAAAGGGCCAAATAGTAAATAATTTAATTTCTGCTTTGTTGACCCCACAGTTTCTGTTGAGAGCTCTGCCCCTGTAGAGTGAAAGTAGTTACACACAATGCATAAGGGAATGGGTGTGGATGTGTTTCAATCAAATTTTATTTATCCCAACAGGCAGTGGCTGGATTTGGTCTATAAGCTGTCATTTATGAACCACTGGTCTATATCCAGAGCCTGTGAGCCTCAGTGACTACAATAACTGAAGGTGTTTATACATTCAGTAACTGAATGGTGAACTGCCGCAGAGGGCAATGGATATTATAATGTGGTCCTTCACACATCCTCATAGTCTGTGCAACCACATGAAATCATTGTTTGCAAATATTGGAAACTTCATAGAGTTCATCCTAAGTGCTACGCCAATCTGTGGATGAAAATCGACTAGTGTTTACTTTTACATTCTTTATTATTTCTGATTCCAATTCTGAGTTTTTTCTGGCTCCCCCACCCTATTCCCTTTTAAAACACACACACACACACACACACACACACACACACACACACACACACACACACACACTTGACATGATGGCCACAAGGGCAAAAGAAAGGAATGAACACCAAAGGCTACTAAGAAATAAGAACAGCATCATTGTAGCAGTTGCATGAAATAGACATTATCAGTTCCCTGTGCTGTGGAGAGAACTGAGGTTCAGAAATGTTATGAAACACTACGAAGTCACACCACTCATCAGTCCACAAAGGCAGATTTCAAAGTGCATGTCTATAGCTCCAAAGCCCAAGCTGTCTCCATTTTACTGTGTAAATTTCTGGAGTTTCTATTTTGAATTCACCTACATCCCTGGAAAGAAACACCTAGACTCATTAGTTATCTTTTCCTTGAAATATTTGTTCTTTCAACATTATCTATTAGGGGCCCACTGTGTGCCAAGCACTGTGAATGTCATGCTGAATAAGGTAGAAGCACAAGCCTGGAGATGACATTTCAGTGGAGAAAGATGGGGAACCTCTCTAAGTGACAAAACCCACCGGTCAGTATCCTGGACTTCAGGCTCTCTGCTCACACCATTATCTTGAGTGTGGTGCCAACAGCATGAACTGTCTTTGTGAGGAGGGCTACTTTGGAGAGAACTGGGACTGCTAGAATGTCAAAAAGACATCACTGTAAGTCACACAGCCAACAGACTCCCAAGTGTGTGTGTGTGTGTGTGTGTGTGTGTGTGTGTGTGTGTGTGTGTGTTCATGGTGGGGTTTGGGGATCTGGCAAGATTCTGTGGGCTTCTTTGGCATCTTATCCAAGAGCTGCATTCTTCTGTCTTATAAAAATGAGTATTGTCTTCAAACCAGTGGTATTTTCAAGGTCATATATGAGAGGTGTCAGGTATGCTTTGTGAAATTGGGGATTTACAAAAGTTTGTGTGTGTCATGCTTTTATTTCTCCCCTTTCAAAATTACTGCTGGCTCTAAAAGAGTCAAGAACTCAAACTTGCATGAACTCTTCAACACCTCTCCAAATTCAACAAAACTGACATTTATAGCTTCGTTGAAGCGGAGACATGGCATTTGGCTTCAGATTGTTTGGACTGTAGAGTGTCAGCATAAATAGCTTTGATTGACTTTTGTATCGTGCACATCTGGAAGCAATTTATGGCATTCCAGCTAGATTAAAGTGCATTTTAAAGGAATTTCACCAGCTCTTTTTTTTTTTCCTGTTGGCTATGGTGAATAAAGTTTCAAAGAAGGTTTAGCTGCTGTTCTTAATGTAGACTGTGGTGAAGTCAAATTCAGGGCAAATGTGGGGTGGGGGGAGAAGGGAGAAGGGAAGTTCATTTTGCCAAAAGAGCTAAACACAGAAGTGACTTTTCCTCGATTGTTTTGTTCACACTGAAATGACAGAGAAAACGCCAGACACCAGGAAGCTGCTATCACTACACAGAAACCATGAACTAAGCCATTTTTAAAGAGAGGCAAATCGATCTAGGAGAGGTGAAAAGAGCTGAGTACGTGTCACTTGGCTCAATAACCAGAAGGGCTGAGAAGAAATGTGAACACTAACTTTCATTTCTTGAATGTGTCTGTACTGTGGTGTTCATGTAGTAAGTACTTATGGAGCACCTACTATGGACTAGGCGAGAAAGAGCATGCGAGAATTTGCAGAAATGTAGACAGGCTTGCTACCTTTGTGGTACCTATGCTGCACAAAGTGAAGCAGAAAGACATTAGATAGTAACCCACCCAATTTTATTACCTTTGTGATTAAATTACAGTGGAGAAGTACACAGTGTCCTGCATGCCTGGACCGAACTTAGTTGGAAGATCATGGAAGACTTCCTGAAAAGATATGAAATTTAACAAAATACAGGAAAGGGTAGTGCTTAACTAGAAAAGCAAGTCAAGGGAGAGAAAAGAAATAATATTACAGGCAGGGGGGGATTTTATTTTCAAACCCCAGGAGATGGGAAGGAACAACCTGGCAAGGTAGATATTTTCCCATTTAGACATGGTAAAAATGAAGCTCAGATTAGTTAAAAATCTCTCCAGTTTAACTCAGCTATTAAATGTCCTCCTCACTTTAAAGCATAATCTACCTTAATAGCCATTTAATCCTTTAACATTGACAGTCTGCATAGGTGAAGGCAAGTCACATTATATTTCTGAGCCTCAGTTTCCCCATTTTTTGTGATGAGAGAATTTAATAGATGTTCTATGAGTTGAATCCCTGGGAAGTCAAGACATCTATGTAAAAATGAAGCTGTATATAAAAATAAATCATTATATACAGTGGAAACACCACAATTCACAACATTTATAGATGGAAATTCTCTGATGGACCAACTGGGAAGAGCAGTAAACTCCTTGGAGTAAATGAGAATGTACCTTCGAGTTCTTTAACTTAGATAGGAAAATACAATACCCATTGTTAAATTAGACTCATACGCCTGAAGAGACCAACTCCAACACACTGTTATAGCTATAATATGTAGGTCATTGTGGCCCTTCTTTTTCTTTTTGTTGCTGAAGGAAAGTGATGAAGTGGTGCCAGGAAAGTGGCAAATTGCCCTAAAAATCACATAAAAGTGCAATTTAGCGCACACAGTTCTGCTGAAGAAAACCACCATTGTTTCATTATTAGCTTCCCAGGGATTTCTTTCCTTGGTTGGCATTTAAGTGTGGAAACTTGTCCTTTTTTTCTTAACATAATGAGACAGTTCTTATGTTTTAAGAACAATAGGAAAAAGCGTGAAGAGTGGTCGATACATTACTGGAGATTTATTAACTACCAACTGGAGTCTTATTGCCAACCTCTGGGTATGATTTGAAAAGACAAGGAGACATAAACTTCTGTTGTTTTAAGCAAAAATAGAAAGAAATCTAATCTCTGAGACCATAGAATGAAAAATGTTTTATTAGGGATTTGCTTTGCCTTTTCCCCCTCTAATTCAGGTTCAAGCTTTGACCTGTAGACAAAAGAGCAGCTACTTTGCTTAAAAGGTTGAGAACTAATAGGAAGGTAAACTCTGAAGTTATATGTTGACATAATTTCTGGCAGTATTTTCCCAGCTTCTGTTTCAATTCTCTTTCCACTTGTCTGTACAGGCTTGACAAAAATACATCAAAATAAAGCTGTGCTAATGTGATCACATATCATATTTCATGTACTCTGTATTTGATTAGAGGGATACATATGAGACAAAGCAGGGTGAGGCAGGGGAGAAGTGAAAAACTAAGAATGTTGAGTCCTCTTGTAGTAGCAAGAAATGGTTGATGTTGAGACCAAATCTCGATGGAAAATGAGTTATGAATTAAATAAGACAATGATGGGGCAGATCAGTAAAGCCTTTTTATTCTGTTGATGAAAGATATGTTTTTTGTGTAAACCCTGGCAGAAGGAGTTTGTGGCTCAAATGAGGCATTGTCTAATTTATTGTCTAATTTATTTTAAGCCAATGAATGTGCCTTCGATGTGGCAAGAATTATATTAGAGAATGGGGATGCAATAGTGAAGAGATCTTAGAGGTCATATTCTAAGTGAATATGAACATTAAATAACAAAGCACACTGTGGATTATATTATTATTGTTTTATGGTTTATGGAAAGTTATGGAAACCTAAGAAACCATTTAAGGATGAGACTTAAAGGATAAGAAATTGTTTTCTTTGATCCCTTCATTATGGTTAATTTGCAGGTAGCATTTTGGGCGTAATAGATGATGTTGGCTTTCTGAGTCTTGTCCCTGTTAGAAGTTACCAGTCTGAAGAAGTGTCAAGTGTGAATGCAGAGATATCTTTAGAGAAAAGTAGGGAAAAAGAATCATTGCAGACTTTTTTTTTTTTTTTTGCTGAAAATTAGATGTGGCCTCTGGGCAAGTTAATTATACATTATTTTTAGCTGGATGGAAGATAAAACAGTCTTGTAGGTTGGAATAGAAAAATGGAGGGCCAACTGCTCACAGAAGGGTTTTACTTGTCTCCTAACAGAGAAATAGATGTTAACTGGAAAAAGCCAACTAAATGATGACATTCTCCTGATATCCTGCAGGTAAATCCTAAAGGCCAGGCCAGGGGCATTTATGATAATGAGAGTTGCATGTACATTTTTATTTTCTGGTCTGAAAGGTTGTAGAAGTAGTGAAAAAAATTCTGTCAACACAGACAAAATTAAGTTTAAAAAAGTAGAGCTCTTTGGGGAGCAAATTATTCAGTTTGGATGTTTCTGCAGTGATGGAATTGAGACATGATATTCAAGTCTCTGCTTGGCCTTTCTTTTTAATATAGTAAGTGCAGTCACCATTCTTTCAACAGACTTACATCAAGTTTGGGTTAAGGTGAAGCCAATGGAAATATTTTGTGGTTCATAAGAGAATGGAATCCATCACTATGCTTTCTTTCGCATCATGACTGACCAAATGAGCTGAACCAGTCATTAACATGTTAGAATTCGCAACAAAAGGTTGTAGATCCATTTGATGTTACAAAACATTTTTCCATTGTTTCCCGAGATAGTTACAGTTGTCTCAGAAGGTAACTGGACTATGATTCTAAAGTCTGTCTAGTATCCTGTATGTCTGGATTGGATTCAAAGAGAGATAACTTATCATTAGAATGAGAGCTTTTATTTTAGCACAGGAAGTTTGTTTGGTTTGTGCTGTATCACTAGTACCTAGAACAGTGTCTGACATAGAGAAGGAACCCAATCTGTTAAATTTATTAAATAATTAATTTTTACTATAAAATTTTGCTTAACCATTAGAAGTTTTTTTAAAAAATGGGGTGGTAGGCAGTGGAATTATCAGATGGTATGTATTGACATTCAATGTTTAAAAACAACTATGTGTGTGTATGTGTGTGTGTGTGTGTATACATACATATATATATACATATTTACACATTTGTTTTTAAACATTGAATAGCAATATATATGTGTATATATATGTATGTATGTATATATATGTGTTTGTGTATATATATATACACACATATATATGTATATATATGTATGTGTATTTGTGTGTGTATATATATACATACATATATATATATATATATAGAGAGAGAGAGAGATGCTTATATTTGAAATTGAGTCCTGGCTATTACTAATTGTCTCCAAGGCCCAAGAGATCTCACTTACCTACTCCTAAGTTACCGACTTGTAAAATATGAGGTGTCTCTTACAGCTCTAACTTTCTTTGCTGGATTAACTTTTCATAATTGCCATTTGGCATTTAAATATCTAAATTCTTTAATTCTTTAACATCATCATTAAGGGCTTGCATTTGAAGAGTTTGCAGAACCAGATCTATGGGTATGACTCTCAAATGTATAATCTGTTCTTTGCCACTAGCACAAATAATTTACCTCACATCTTTACAGGGTGGTGATGGAGGGTGGGGGGTGGGGGGACAGAGAACATGTGAGAGGGAAGACATGACAAAATAAGAGGTCTCGTTCTTCTTCTACAAAATGTAGTTCAAAATTTATGGTCAAACACATGGTTCTCCAGCTAAGAATTTTTTAAATCCCTGCTACTCTCCTTTCTCTTTTAGACTATGGAGTTCTTGAGGACTGAGAATGTACCTCATTCATCTATTTGCCCCACCCCCTAACCTTCAATTAGTATGAAATAATAGGTAAATATCTATTGAATAAATAAACATATAAATAGTCAAGGGTGTACTTGGACTGCTGAAGAAATGCAGGATTGATGAATAAAGGTATTAAGTAAAGTAGAGGTAATAATATAGCATCAATGGAACAGAGAAAGTTAAAATACTGAAAAGTCGACTGTCTGAATTAATGATGCAATTAAAGCTTGCCATTTACAAAGCAGTTGCCTCCAAATGCAGGACATATGAAGTCAGTGAGTAAAATCCACGTCCCTCACCCCTTAAGTGTGATAACATCAGGGGTGGAAGAGACTATAGTAATGTAGATGGCACACCCCAATTTTAAAGGGAAGCTGAACACCACTGTCTACCTGTGGATTGATGTTAATATGGGATTATTGCCAGACTTATTAAAAAGAAAGAGAGAGAGAGAAAGGAAGAAGAAGGAAGGAAGGAAGGAAGGAAGGAAGGAAGGAAGGAAGGAAGGAAGGAAGGAAGGAAGGAAGGAAGGAAGGAAGAAAGGAAGGAAGGAAGGAAGGAAGGAAGAAAGAAAGGAAGGAAGAAAGAAAGAAGAAAGAGAAAGAAAGAAAAAGAAAAAGAACAGCTGTATATGCAATTGTTTATATAAAATCTGATTTTTAAGTTTTAGCAGTGATTTCTCATACTTTTAAAACATCACATTGCCAGAGTAATCTCTTACCCTGGCTCTACTTGTTTACAAACAGATCTACTAATCAGAGAGATAATTCTATAATATTTAGTGAAGGCATTGGAAATGTAGATTAAGTACTGAAACTATATTCAGGCCAAGGCTAAGCTCCATGGTCCTTTGCTCTGTAGAATGCCATAGTGTCTGTTCTCAACAATCATTGTGACCATTGGTCGGAGCCCTTCCTTATTATTTGAGGATACCACTTCATGCTCAGTCTAGAGAAATGACATTAAATTAGCATTCAGACTTCTGATTAAGTGAGACAGTTTGACGTGGAAATGTCACTTTGAAGAACTATAGTTTGTGTCACTCGACAGACATCAAATAATACTTAAAGCAATTATAACAATATCAACCACTATATGATTAGTTATTAAATGCCCACAGCATTAGTTATTAAATCCCCACCCTCCAGCATGAAAATTACAAGATCATATCTTTCTTCCTGCCACTTCCCCATTACCTGATACCATTTGCTCAATTCTAACATCAAGTTTTGTTGCTTATATAACCACTGTTTCAGTTATCTGTCATCTAATACCTGTCTTCACAGATGAAAATATTGAAAACATAAGAGCAGTTTAATGAATCGTACGTGCCTTCATAGTATAATGATGTGATGATAGGGGAGTAACCATCAGAGGCCACTGGGGTAAGAGGTTCTTGTGATAAGTTTAAGCTTCCACATTTCTCTTCCTATAGCCTGATCATTTTCTTTTGTCCTCTGTTTATAACCTTAACTTACTAAAACCATGTTTTGACAAATATTCATTCTAGCATTACTGAAATCCATTTTTTTCTTTAATATTGAATTCACAAGCTATACTTATATGACATAATTATTTAGCAGTCACATAAAATGTGTGTCTGGTCATTCTTAACAGGCTCATTTATACATGGGCCACATAAAATTTGCATTCTTACACCAGCGACTCATTTATTAATGGTCATAAATATACCCGGCAACAGGCCAAGTACACTTCAGAGGCTTGTAACCTGAGAATGGTCAAAGTAGATGTAAAAGGTAATGTGTTTTTTTAAAAAAACATTTAAAAAACGTATTAAACAGGACTTGGAAGTGAATGAGAGAGAGAGAGAGAGAAAATTTGGAGTGCCATGTTAACAGAAGTTTGTACCATGAAGTTCAGGGAAAAAGAAAGAAAAGAAAGTAGGCGTTACAGACCTTTTTTTTTTTTAAGACTATTTATAATTACCTCAAGGTGATTTCTATCTGAATAGCATATTAGGCTTTATAACTGAAGGCGCCGTGAAGGTGTTTACGACCACTCAATATGCTCTCTAAGATGCAAAGAGGTTTGCCCATGGGTCAGAAAGTATGGGAAACCTCAAGACCATGGGAGGAGGTTATACATATGCAATAAAAGCAATCATTTCATGAATATTGGTGAGAATTAATAGCACTTTATTTTGTGGCTCACTGAGGAAATGTGTGGTTGATGCTTTTCAGAAGTGCCTCTCCGTGGTTTAATGGAAACCATGTGCATGTGTAAAAGGCTGGAGCCCACACCACCCCGGCTGGGGAGCTGATGCTCTGCAGACCTCTCAGGCGCTCCTATTTCTTTTTTCTTTCTTTCTTTTTTTTTTTTAATTAGAATTTCGGTTCAATGAAATCCTCTAAAGTAAATGAAAAAGAATCAACAGAAGTTGAACAAGTTCGAAGAAGAGTTTTAAACGACAAAACCTTTGTAGTGAATTCTTAACAGATTCTTCCCTCTTTTTGACCCAAATTCTTCTGTTTAATGTAGGGCAGCCCTCTCTACCTCACCTTCAAGGACTAATGACAGTTATAATTTTGCTTACATGTAGACTTTTAAAAAGTGGAACTCATAGAACTAGAAAGCAGAACAGTGGTTGCCAGGGTCTGGGACAGGATGGAGTATGGGCAGGAAGGGAGGGGTGCTGGTCAAAGGGTCCAAACTTTCTGCTATGAATAAGTTCTTGGGATACAATGTATAGCATGGCGACTATAATTAATAATGTTATATTATATACTATGAAATTTGCTAAGAGGCTAGATCTTACTGCGCCCCCCCACACACATACACACAGTTAATTATATGAGATAATGGAGTAACTTGATTGAGATAATCATTTTGCAGTATATATTTATATTAAATTATCACACTATCCACCTTTAAAGGTCACATTTTACAACCTAAATATATGCTTTTTTTTTGTCAATTCTATTCCAATAAAGCTGGGAAAAAGATATACCAAAGATGAATGACAGTTGAAACTTTAGGTGATTCTGTTTCTCACATTAGTATCTTCTCCCCCAGTTGGACAAAACAGAAGAAACTGGATTTGTGTCAACTTGTTTAAGTGTCAGGCAGGAATCATACCTGGCTCTGCCCACTGCTGTATTCTTGGTTCCCAGCATGCCACCAAACATATAAAGACCCTTCACTAATACATATTAGAATAATGGAAGGAAAGAAGGTTAGTTTTACAGATTCTAAAGCTCTAAATAATCCTCAAGTTCTCTCTTATCAGGCCCTACCTTAGTAATCAGAGCCTAGAATTGATACATCAGGGTGCCATGTGCTAGGACCATGGTGTGTGGTCAGCACTTGCCTGGCTTGTAATGAATACTAGAAATATATTTGGGGAAGTAAATGAATTGTGTTTCTCTAGTTCCCTGTGAGTAGTGTTTGGAAAATAGTAGGTACTCAACTTTTTGTAGACCGAATAAATAGTAAGTTAAAGTAAGTGTCTTTCTAAAGTTGCTGAAATATTCTACAACTATGTAAAACTTCTTTCTAGTGACAATGGGATCTTTAGGAAGCAATAATCAACCGACTATATAAGGCCAGTTCTGGAATCTTTGAGCCATCCCTTTCCCCATACAGCAGTCCTATCTCTCTTTATTTATCTCCATCATTTTCAGTGAATCCCCCTGTTTACATCTGACCATTTATAGCTTGAAAGGAATAATCAACTTTATAATCAAAGTCTTCCAAGCATTTTTGTTCTGTTTGGAGGAATGGACTATAACCAATGACTTATGAAAGAAAAGTTCAAAAATCTGCGAAGTTTAGTTTGGTGGCACTGAATGGTCTTAGAAGAGAGGAAGAAAGATGTTAGGTCTGTTTCTAGGAAATCACTGGTCTAACAGTTGGGATAAGCCCAGTTATAGTGTCGCCTTGCCAGAGCAGCTTACCTGGCTATTGGGTAGAAAAAAATGTTATACTTTCAAGCCGAGAAAAGAGAGTGGATGCTGTACATTTGTAGGTGTGTAGTAAGCTTCCTGGCTTTCCTCTTCTTTTCTTCTCTCCTCTAATCAACAGAGTTGAGAAAGATTGGGGGTCTGAGAGAGAGCAGGAGGATGTCGATCAGGAGATCCTTCCAAGAGAGAAAATGAGGTAACTGTTGGTATCTGAGAGGTCTGAGTTAATGGACAGCCTGTTTGGCTCCCTTCCAGACATTCAAAGACAGAGCTGCCTCCCTCCAGGGGAGTGTACTGTTTCTGTGTGTTCATTGTCCGGGGCCTCTGTTTGTGTTCAACTGTCAAAACGACTTCAGTATTGCTACTTCCACTATGGTGTGTGATTTGGTTTATGTACCAGAAGAATAAGACTTGACTGAACAGTTTTTCAGATTAATTTTTTATAGCACCTATGAAACTTTTTAAAAATGTGAGCTCTGAATCTCTGGAATATAAAATTCATTGTCACAGACTTGAGTCAATAATTACTTCAATAAATTACAAGTATATTACTAGGTTCAGCTGTACTAGTGAAGCTTTGGAAGTTCTTTAGATTCAATATTTTTATTAGTTCCAAAATAAAATTTAATATAATCTCTCTTTTTTAAAATGTTTTAATGACTATGAACTATAAAGGGCAGTTCTAAATATCATTGAATTTATGAACATGACTTAGTATTTTATTACACATTAGAAAATGGCTTGATCAAATTTAATATTGATTAGACCTAGCTGTTCAATAGCTTGGATAAATATGTGTTTCTTTTCAGTTAGAAATCTATCATACCCAGGGCATAGGCCAACATGTTGGCTTTGTAAATCATGTAATCTGCCCAAGCTTTTATATTCTAGACCAGAAAGAAGCTTTCATAAACCCACCATTCCTGGGGACGGATAGGAAATTAGGGAAAGAAGAAAGGAAAGGCAAGGAGAGAAGACTGTTCTGCCTGCTGGTTTCTGAACATCCCCTAGAAAATATCCTGGGGTAGACTCATGGTTCACAAGCTTGTGTGAATTTCTCACATATCCCTTTAAAAGGGGAAGAAAAAAATCAACATATACAGTTTCCTAATCTAGTCCTTAAGTGAATGGACACTGAGCAACTACAGGTCACTCACAGACCAATTCTAGAACCTATTAGAGATTTGGATATTGCAGAAGGCGACATTCTCCAAATCAGGGTACACTAGGCTTCCACTGGGATGTGAAAAAATATTATAGTTTCTATTAATATTTATATTTGATCAAAATGTTAATTAAGCTTTGCTAATAGTTAACATATGGGTTAACTATAGCAGATGCATATAATTATAAATAAATAAACATATTGGGAATGCTTGTTAATCTTTTTTTCTTAACTGATGAGATGTGCACTCAACTGCTGCTCTTCTGGCTCACGAATACTTATTTCCTAGGACTCAGCAGGGAGACTCTGCCTCATTAAATCACCTTGTGCCCAGAGTCTTACAGTTTTTTTTTCTAAATTTATTTGTGGTTTATCGTTGGACCACCCTTGCCACCAAGAACCCCAGTGTCTCATGTGGAGAATGATAATATTATTCTGAGTGCTCCTCGATTTTCAAAGACTTCTAGAGGAATGTCAGCCTTGAGCTTTACAGATTACTTACTGAAAAGTGCCCAGGAATTATTGCTATCCATTGGGTAATTAGGTAGTTTCAAGGAAAATAATAAAACTATTTCGTGCCTGGGAGATTAGAATGGCACATGGTGACTCATATTAGTCAGCTGAGTAATTATGTAATTACAAAAGAAAAGGAAGAAAACCCTTCAGATTGTTTTTCCTAAGAGGCCCTTTTGGAAGTGTTCCAGCCTGTCAGGTACTTATGTGATTAGGTCGGGGGCTCAATCCATAAGGAAAGTCTTGGGAAGGGGGAGCGATGGGGCAGGGAGATCCATTTAAAAAAAATGTTTATGTAAAAGAACCTGGTGGAAGAAGATAAAGGAGTTTTTGAAAGACTCACCCAGTCTCCACACATACCCTGTAAGATCCTATAGCAAACTTTAAATAATTGGTGTTGTATAGTAACTTGAGGCTATGTGTATACACACAATGTAGGTAGGTAAATACAGTGAAAGGCTGAGATATATTTTGTAGTAATCACCCCTGTTTATTAAGCCTGTGCTAGGTTCTCTCTTCCAATCACTCAGGATAATGCCTCTGACTGTGTTTGTCCTATTTCTAAAGATAGGCAAACTGAGAGGCTTAAAAAATTTGAACTTAGGTCTTTGGGTTCTGACACCTTCTCTTCACACTGCACCAGCATTTCGGGACTGAATGATGCAGGTTGTTCTGTTTGTATAGATTAGCAGGATCATTATTTCATGTCTTCACCTTGTATAAATATTGCCTACACAGTGAAAAGTACAGGATTGAAAAATAGTTAACTTGGTGATTTGGGCCATTTAAATTATTGGTCTGAATTTTCTACACAGTTGATCTGAATAGCTATGCCTTGCAAAATACTTTTTTTACAAAGTAGTTCTAACTCCCCCCACCCAGTATATAATATCCCACTTATATACATTCAACTTTCCCATGCTAACACATCAGTAAAAGCAGAATGTTGATACTTTGAAGGAATGTTATGTTATGATGTCAAAGGGCTTGTTTCATTGTATAAATTCTACTTAAACATATTCACTCAAGCTGTTAAAAAGTGTTTATAATTGTGTCCACATTTCTGAGACATTCTATACCTGTTGATTAACCTTTGCAGTGGCAGAAAACTGGCAGATTAACTGGCCAGAGACGGTTACTATCAGATTTCTTTACTCTTTATCTGATAGTTGTGTTTCATCCAGCCATGCTTTTTAGTTTCAGGGGATAAAAAACAAGGCACATCTTCAGAGAAAGAAATTAAGGCCATTTTTTCTCTCTTTAGTTCAGTAATGATATGGTTTCTTGTGTTGAATGCAACCAGGCATTGCTTTCAGCTGACTTGGAGAAGTGTTGTGGGTTAAGCCAAGTAAAAGTAACTTTAAATAAACATTTAGAGGTGCCTGTGGAAGAACTGAGATACCAGGAGCTGGGAGAAAGGATGTAGGTTTGGAAGGGCAGGTTAAAGCTTGTCTAGAGACCTGTCCCTTTGCCGGTTGTAGACAAGTGTGTCTTCTTCTACCACAGACTCTAGCATTCATGTGATGTGACTCAGGACTGTCAAAAGTCCACCAAATATTTAGAGTTTTAAGAATTTCAGCATTGAATTGGGTGGAATATGTATAATTTGGACTGACAGTTTGTTCTTGCTTATTTCTACCACTCTGACCCTTCTTTTTTTCAACGAATAATGCTTGTTGTTAAAAAATTGGCAGTTGTTCTGGGATAGGCTAAAAGATTCATAAAGGCAAGAGGGCGTACTTTGAATATATTAGCTCTAAAAATGTATTTTTGTGTGCAACTTGCCTCTTTTGTAGTGTTAAGAATTAGAGCATATTATTTTAATTCAACATCTTCACATTGTTTAGACTTTTAGGTACAGGCCTATGGTGGGCTATGGGCGGTTTCCTGTAAACATAATAAACATTTCAGGTATTTGATAGGAGCTGCCTAATTTCCTGATTCTGTTTATTTGTTTGATAAAAATTTTTGACACTATGAATAGAAAATAAGCAAGATTAGTCCCCACTCTCAAAGACCTCAAAGTCTGATAAAAGGGAAGGCATATAGAGAGGTAGGTAATTGGTTGTAAGTGGTGTTATGAGAACTATAATCAAGCAAATGGGAAGAGGACATCATTTACTACTGGGGGAGAGAAAGCTTCCTAGAAGAAGAATCATTTACTCAGATTTTAAAGACTAAGTAAGAGTTTGCTAGGCAAGCAAGAAAGGGTAGTTCAGAGATATGGAAAAGCATATGCCAAGCTAGTATAGCAAGTTTCTAGACTCAGCGAATTTTACGTAGCGACATTTAGGGATGACTTCAGAAGAATCAAGCCTAGAGAGCTCTGCCCTCACCCATTCCCAGACGTTGGCTGTGAAAAGGGGTCCAGCAGGCAGCATGTTCACTACCACAGGGTCTGCCTTCTTTAAGCACATTAGATGTATTTCATATCCTTACAACCAAAGTCAGCATAAAATGGGCAATATTTTATATAAGATTTAATCCTTGAGATGAGACCCACAAACTAATTTTTAAAAAATAATTCTTTACTTCTCAGAAGGTTCATGTTTTCAGAAATACAGAAAATTATGTTCTGTTACACTTAGGTAAAGCGGTTTTATTTTAGATAAAAAGTATTTTACATATTCAGTTCAAGAAGGCATGTGGTTCTATAAAACAACAAAACACAGCAACTTTATATTCCACCATTCTTCAGCAGTTATTTCTGCTTCCTTCGGGCAGTCATTTTCAACTTTTCAACATTTTTAAATTTTATTCTAATATTTCTAATTTACTTGTTTATACTTTGCATTGATTGTTCATTGGAGAAACCATGTACTTGCATCTGTTTCTAGAAAATAAAGATTTAATTATTTCATATTATATTCATGTGCTCAGTTCCCAACTCCCATTTTCCTATAATTAAATCACAATTTTAAATTAATCAATATTCAATATTACACATGTGATTGTGCAAATATTAGTTATATATGAGGATGCCATATACTATGATTGCATTTCCTTCTGTTGTATAAGTTGGCTTGGTTCTTGTTGACCATTCATTCCTCTTTGATGCAGCCTGTAATTTAATGTTCTAATTCTCTTTAGTCTGCTAATTTTCTATATGCTTTCCAGCTACTAATATTTTGTTGACATCTTTCATCTGCTATTGTCTCCTCTCTTATTCTCTTTAACTTTGTGGATTTATGCCTCTTGGGAAGAGATAGAGATAAATGTGAACCTTTGATATGTCATATTTAACAAAAGTAGACTAGGTTTTGAATGTGGGGCCACAAAAAAGGAAGGAGTAGAATTTTAAGTGAAAATGTTTTATCATCTCAGAGGAAAAGCAGGTGTTGAGACAAAGCAGAGTTTAAAATACTTGTCAGAGATCATAAAAAAACACAGATAAAGTACAAGTATGAAAGAGGAATAGAAAGATGTGATTATCATTGTGAATTCTATTTGTAAACTTAGGAGAGAAGGGGTGTTTGAAGCAATAAGACAGATCTTGGCCTGAGGGTTATAGGGAAAGAAAAAAGGCAGCTTGCGAATACTTTCAAAGAAGTGTCTAAAGATGCCAAAGTTGGGTCTAGCCTCTTTGAATCTTAAGCGCATAGAAATATGAGAGGCATGAGAAGAGGACAAAAGTATTTGCAAAAATCAACTCATAAATCTTTGGAGTTGGATACTAGGGTTGAGCTACCCTTTAGGAAGAAAAATCAGGAAACTGTAGGTAAAACATATTTAGAACAAGATGGTAATAGAGGTAGGGTGAGAAGGTGGGTGGCTATGATAAAAGGAATTAAAATAAGAGGAAGAAAAATTTTAAAGCAGATTATTGACAGTGGATGTGGAAAGATGGGGGAAATGTGAGGAAAGTACAGAAAAACTTTACAAATTGCCAGTTATAAAAACAGTCACAGGGATGTAAAGTACAGCATAAGGAATATAGTCAGTAATATTGTAGTAACTACATATGGTGTCAGATGTGTACTAGACTTATTGGAATGATCACTGTGTAAGTTATATAAATGTCTACTTTAATATGTACACCTAAAACTAATATGATGTACCTTGACTGTCATTGAAAAGAACAGTTAGAAGGGGGAGCAAGAGGAGTCAAAGGTGAGTCATTCAAATTTGGATAACTACATTGATGATGATTTCATTCCCTTCATAGCTTCTAAAGTTATTAGAAGCAGAAACTAGAGAAAAAAATAGTTTTTTATGGACATAATAAACTTGAGTTATCAAACCATAGGAAAATATCCAAAATAATATTGAAAATGTGTATTTAATTAAAAAAAAAGAACATCAGGGTTAAAAAGAAAGGTTCTGCAATGAAATTAAGGAGCTTTGTAAATAAGTAGGCTCCCTGTTGAGCTTGATTGGCCCACTTCCAAAAAATAAAACTATATCAATGAAAGAAGTGAGGTGTGCATTTATAATGTGACTGGTGCTTCTTATCTCCTCATCACTTATTCCTTTTAGTAGCTCTGATACCATTACGTGTAATGGAGGTTATCAGTTAATTGAGGTAAGCCACTTAATTTCCTGTGCTGGTCCCTCATGGATAAACAACCAAAGGGTTGTAGTAATAATTAGATGAGTAATATTTGTAAAATGCTTAGAACTGTCTGGCATGTGGTAAGTCCAAAAAAGATGTTATGGCTATTATTGTGTTTTATTTTGCTTTTGTCATTAATGAAGTGATGCATCTTCCTGAAATTTGTATTCCTCAGAGTATTATTAAATTCACCATGCAACAAATGCTCAGTAAATGCTTGTTATGGTGAATCTGAGGTTGACAGAGAATCATCAACACCATTTTTCTATTAATGCTTGGACCTATGGAGCAATTCGCCAGACATCACAAAGTGAACAAGTAGA
The DNA here is from genome assembly GCA_004027375.1 of Macroglossus sobrinus. Taxonomy (NCBI): domain Eukaryota; kingdom Metazoa; phylum Chordata; class Mammalia; order Chiroptera; family Pteropodidae; genus Macroglossus; species Macroglossus sobrinus. The sequence continues at coordinate 395,651 of PVKZ01000971.1, forward strand.
AAGTTAAGATTTAGGTATAGATCTTTTGATTTCAGATTCAATACCCTCTCCCACAAAAGCTAGGCTATTCTACAAATTTCACTAATTTCCCCCCCACCCCTGTAACCCTGCACACACACATGCAAATGCATTTGTCATTTATGTTATTGTAAGATATCCTACTTATTGTAGATACCCAGGATCCACACTAATGGACATTCCATCTCAGTATATGCTTCCATGATCACTAAGGGAGGAAAAAGGAAAGGGGCTTCCATATCCATTCCATTGGCTAAAGCTGAATGCCAACACATAACTTAAACTGGACAGAGGAAATAGATGTTTACCGTATACCATGAAGAGAGTAGTACCAGAATATTTGTAAAAAGCCCTAATTATTATCATAACATGGAACAAACACGAGATGCAAACTACTTTATGTTTGATTCCAAAACCTCCCTCCTCGACCATCTCTCTTCCTCCTAAATTTTGTTATAGGCTCACTGAAACTCAATTTTTAAATATAAAAAAGGACAGTTGACAGATTTAGCAAATAAAAAAGAATACCAAGATACATTTGAATTCCAAATAAATATTTTTTTTTAGTATAAATATACCCCATGCAATATTCAGGACACACTTATGCCCAGTTACTTATTATTTGTCCAAAATTCAAATTTATCTGAATGTTTTTCTCTGTCATGTGTCAGCCCTACAGAAGAGCCTTACAAACCTTTTGGATGGAAGTTAGTAAGTTTATAATTGGAAGTATTTTCCTGAAGGTTAGCAGGAAGTCCCCTTAGGGAAAAATAGTGAAGGTGATTGCAAAGTAACAATTATATTCTCTCTTCCTTTACCCTACAGCATTCTTCTCTCACACCAGAGATAGCTGTATGCTCTTCCCGTGGAAAAAAAAAATAGAAACCAGTGACTTCGGAGGCATAACAAGAAAAAAAATGAGCTAGGAGTAGTAAGGGTGGAGCCACAAATAAGATGTGAGAGTCTTTTTTTTTTTTAAGGAAAAAGAAAAGATTTAAGACTTGAAGATGTTGAGGGAGAAACTGGGCAGAAGCAATGAGATCACCCTCCCTCTGGGTTACTGGATGTCAATTTTTATTAGCTCATTTACCGTTTATAGTGAGTTCAGAGCAGAACATGAAAAGTAATTAAAATTGGGAAGCATCCCTATTAAGGAAAGACAAAAAAAACTGAAGTAGGCTGAGGAAAATATTAGAGCTTTTAAGTAAATAAAGGCACATGTAACCTAGTAAAGAGCAGCACCTCTGTGCCACATGGGAGTGTGGCTTACAACAGGATGTGATGACAATAAACCTTCTGGGTAAACATAGTGGAACACTCCCCTCCCCGACCCTACCCCACCCACATACACACATTTAAGAACATAAGGACCATGTCAGTTAACACTTTTGGGCCTACTTCTATATATTCTATTGGTTATAGGAAAAGAGATCAGACAGCTATCAAACCTCTTTCCAACAATTTGAATGTATAACAATTTATGAAATTAAACTCAGTTCCTTTACACTATCACATAGAGAATCCTGTTCATAAGAAAACTGCTACAACTCCTCTTGTTTCAAATATAGTGACTTATCTGTCTTTCCCTCTGATAAGATTTTAAGTTATGGGGGATAAGAGAGGGGCTTTATTTATATCAACCTTTTTCCTATTCCAAATGTAGCTTCCTCTGCTTAGCAGGTCCACAGTAAATGCTTTCTGAATTGAGCTGAATCCTTGGCAATAGTCCCTAAGATCCAGATGCAGAGCATTTTGTTGGCATTCCAGCTGGGAGCCACATAAGAAAAGTCAGGTGTCCTTTCCTCTAGGATCCTGTGATCTATGTAGGAAAACTATTACAACACTCTTGAAAATGACTTGAAAACAGATAAAAAAAAATCCAGTGCCAATAAATACAGCCCATGTGTTCCATAAATGTTGATGGAGTGCTGATAGGTGAGTTTGGTAGTCATTTTGCTCTGGATGTTGGGTAACGATTTTCAAAGCTTCTGTAGAATGCTTAAATCAAGTAGAGCACTAGAGTGAGGGTAGGGTTTGTAGGTAAGGCTACTGTCTCTCTCCTTTACTCACCTCACAAGGTGGCCTCTACAACAGTGGCCCGTGAAGCACCCTGCTTTAATCGTCCTTTGAAATGTAAACTTTGAAAAAAAAATGATGAAATCACAAAGTACCATGATCCCATTCATTCCACAGAAATGCACTGAGCTCTCACCCTGAGCCTGGTACATACTAGTGTCTTTGCCCTCCAGGTGGTCTCAGTCTAGTGGGGGCTGAGCAGGAGTCCCCATGTATATAGTACCAGTACAGCTTGAGCAAGGCTAGAATCTATGGATAGACAAAGGCTCTGAGGTGAGTTGGTGAAACTTGTCACTGGAGAAACTAAAGTAGTTTTGTGTGGCTAAAATACAGACAAGCCTCTCTTAATCCTCATGTTCATTCATTAACTAATCCATTTGTTTATTCATACAAACTTTTTGACAAGCACTACAAGAAATATATGCATGAATGACTTGTCATTTGTAACCTTGAGAAGCTGCATGTCTAGTAGGGGAGAGAGGCATGTGAATGCTTCTAAATCAGTGTGAGAAGATGAAGGAACGTGGGAGAGGTACAAAGGAGACAAGTGGAGAGCCACATGTTCTTTCTTCACCTGGAGAAATCTGCAGATGATGGTTGTCTTTGACATGAACCTAACTCACTTTTTGGTATATTAGGATATGTAAGCAGAAGGTTACTCAGGCAGAGGGCATAGGATGAACAAAGGCAAGGAGACTAGAAATCTCAGATGTGTAAATAACTTTCTCCTGTCACTTGCATCTGGGAGGAGAAAGGGGCAGGAGTGATAATGGCATGAGAAACCTGAGGGGCAGGGGGACTGTGGATACTGAAGAGGCCATGGAAAAGACTGGGAGCATGAAGAGCAAACTGCATCTACTTAGCCATTTTGCCAAAGGCCAGCTCTGCTTAGGAATCCGAAAAGAAAACTGAGATTATTTATGTGCTACCACCAGCAATATATCAGAGGCCAAGAGGAGCTGAGAATTATTGAGCTAGTTCAAAGCAATCTCGATTATTGAAAATGAATGAAATTGAATTCCACTTCCTACAGAGTCATTTATTGAGAGACAAAAGCAATTAATATTGAAAATAAAATAATTGTGAACTTCTGAACTAGATTACCATGCAGATATAATATACTGTCTCATTAGTCTTTAAATACTTCATGTATTAGAAAATTGTAACACCAGTCGCTGAACCAAGATCTTCTACATCATTAGCATGTATTCATTATGCTTTTGCCAAAAGGGGGTTCTCAAGAGTAATAAATTAAAAGCCAAAGTTTCAGAAATATTTTTCAAAATTTTAAATTCACAGCCATGTTGAGATTTGGGATTTCATTTGCAAATGAATCCCGTCATTTGGTAAAATTGTATATTAAAAAAAAAAAAAAAGCTAAACTTGTAATTTGTCCTGTAGTTCATTGACGGCAATGGAAATTTTTACATATTATTGCAACATCTGACATTGTCAGGGCATGAGTACTTGGTGCCAAGTACCATGCATTCATTTGGTGATTCTGTCATTGACCTCAAGCATCCTTGTATAACTCATTTATGTACCGAAAGTCTTTAAGAATTGAAAGTACAATATATGCACAGAGATGTTACATATTTTATAACTCTCAAAAGTCTCAAATTGAGTAATTTTGTTTTATGGGGATGCCACATGGTCTCTGCAAGGGTTGGTCACCCGTTATCCTTATTCTCTTCTACATTGGAAAATAGGATGTTTTTAAGTAGGTTGCCCTGAGGCTGAGATGATTATAGTGGGGAATGGGGAGAAAATAATTAAGAAGAGTTAGGGAGGGGTGTGACTGGCATAATTATACCTCTTATATCTGATGATCCACCCATGAAGAGTCACAGGTGTGGCTATTGGGACCGAAAACAAACTGGGAGCTGGTGTGTAGAGAAGATGAGAAAGAGAGAAGGGGATGTGGGCAGTGCCCTGACAGTATTTGCCACACCAGCCATGTCAAATATTCCGTAATTATCATTAAATGTTGTGCAAAGAAAGTTTAATCGTACCAGTCCATGGCTAACAGTAAAAATTCACTATCATCCCGGGAAACATACCTAACTCTTGGCAGTCTTCTTGAATCAGAGCTTGATTTGCAGGGAAATGTTTCAAAGGGGCCAAGAGATCAATTTCCTGCTCGTAGCAGAATGTGGTAGAGGATTGACACATGCTAGAGACTCAATTAAGTTAGGAAAACAAACTAGGAGTTTGAAGTGAAGTGAGATCATGTTATTGTGAGAAAGCCTTTGAATAGCTGGATGTAAGGCAGTGGGAAGAGGGGAGACTCTGAAAAGCCAGAGATATGCCAACCCACCTAAAAGCATTGAGATTTAGTCTTAAGAAGTAGTAGCTCAAGAATATATTTGAGTGCACAGTTTGCTCTGTAACCCACAAGTTTGCAACATTAACTGTCTAAAATAAATAACCTTAATATGTGCATAAATATGGTTTGGACATTAATCAAAAACTTTCCAGAATATAGAAAGAAGGTATAAAAGTAAAAAGAATGTTTACTGAATCCACTAGATTTTTGACATTTATTTAAATTTGAGACTTTGTCTCAGAGCAGTAGATGTTCTTAGAAGCAGGTTCCATTATAAAGAAATCTTCAGTATAGAACCAACCCCTGTTGATTTGTTTAATACTTATATGTATCTCCAGAAAGATAAATTAAATCCTTATTTTGGCTGAGAGTTTTGTCATCAGCATTTTGGGAGAATAGAATCCTTTCAACAATTCAACAAAATATAATGTTGTCTGTCTTTAAATATGAAACATAATACTGTCTTTGTGTAAAATCCATTCTTTGCCTCTCCTCAGAATCCTTAGGGAAAAATCTCCTTAATGACTGATACCCCACTACAGTCCATGTAAATTGATTGAATATAGCACTAATTAGTAAGCCTTGAAGTAAACCATACCTTTAATAAATGAGCCTTTGTTGTTAGCGCTTCATGAAGTTGTATTCTGTAGTGGCACCCTCCAGGGTTTATCTCATGTATCAGGACATATTTGAGGTTTCCACAGTGGACCATTGATGAGCAGATCACTGAAATGCTAGCTTCTAACCTTGAAGCTAATGGGCTTAGTCTGAATGGTCCCACTGCTACATTAAGCATTATAAATGTTTTTGCCAGAAACTTTCATGCTTTTTGCATTCAACATGCAAACCAGGTCCTATTGGCAGTTATAAACAAGTAGGAAATAGGCATTTTAGGAATCTTTTCCAATAAACACTCTCGTGTACTGATTATGACCTAAGATGTTCCATTGTTAAGGAACTTGTGGTTGTCTCCATAATTTTTGAAATTATATTTGAGAATGGAAGTTGGATTTTGATATCCTAATTATTTATCCCCTCTTAAAGTTTGAAACAAAAATATTTACCTAAAGAATAAATTTTAAATACTTAATCTCTTAGAAAAACCATAAGCAAAAACAGGTACTAAAAGCTTCAATTAATCTAGGTTGGCTTGTCTCATTGACTGAATTTGCCAGATAACTGAGTAACTTTCCACTTCATTTTTTGCTTTGAAAACTTGGCATAAGGAAGGCTTACTTATTCATAGACCCTGTGGGATGAGAGCTTCAAAGAAAAAATGAGAACTTCTTTTGTTTCAGTTTTTGACCTTGGAATTATATTTGTGCTTGCTTTTATATTTTAAGAAGATAATTCACTTTTGTTTATTCAGACTCACTGAATTTAAATGATGGAGAAAGCCAGTCAATTATTTTAAAAGAAATAATATATTTTTACTATGAATTATATTTTACTACAGATAATATTTTTACTATGGAGCTTGACCAATAAAGTTCTTTTAGAAGAGCTCTTTAAAAAATTGAATGATTACTTAGACAAGAATGATTTATATAGAATTGTTTAATAAATGTGTTTCTTACTCTATCAATTTGCTTTGAAATTCTTATTCTCTTTATAGGTGATAGAAAGATACACTTCTGAACAATTAGCATTATATATATATTTTTTTCTGAATTAAACTATTCTTCTCTTGACAGCATCCAAACCAAAGCTTAATCATGTGCTTCCACTTTACTCAGGTTGTTAAAAATGTCTCTACAGTATGAACTTTCTGCACATTAACATTCACCTAACTGGCACTGAGTGCCATTTGGTTAATTATATTTAGAGTTCAAATTTTTTATTATGGCTGATTTATCAGATGTAATTTTTTAAAGGCATAAAATTAAATAATGGTCAACACAGTAAAGAAGATTAACTTTCTTAAAATCATCAAGATTCATTGCCCTTTTTTATATATAAATATGGTAGATGTTGATATAGTACACTTTGCTGTTGAGTTGGTTAGGTTATGTAAACTCCAAGGTTCAGGGAATATTTTGCCAACTTTTGGTTATTACAGGTTATAGAAACAAACTGATCAATCTAATAACTTTTGATTTTAAGATGTTATAAAACAAATAGTTTTTTTATCTAGTCTGTTCAGCTATATAATGTAATCTATGCTAAATGAAACAAAAAGGTAAAACTCTTGCCCTCATGGAGCTTGCAACTGACTGCATGGGCATATAAAATCTAAGTAAAAAAGCAAATAAAGGTAATTATTATAATTTATTTTTAAAAAGCTTTGAAATTAAAGACAGTGTTTATCACTAATTTTGATTTTCTTCCATACAAATAAATCTGCAACAGATTATACAATAGATCAAATTTATTTACATAGATTCAATGCAAATGATATACTTACTGAATCATTGAAATCATTGATTCTGTGAAGGTCTGATTATATGGGTAAGTATAATCTAGACACTTATCTTTAGAATGATAACTTATAACTTACTGCTCTTAAATAACTCTTACGATAGTATAATATGTAATCAATGCAAAAACCTTGAAAATTAATAAATAATCCACTATAATTCTTTCAGCTAGAGGTAACAAGTATTAACATTTTAACAAGTATTTTCCCAGTCACTTTCTGATGTATGCATAAATATTTATATATGTGAATTTTTACAAGAAATAGAATCCTACTATATACATTATTACACAGCCATTTTCTACTTTGTAGAATTAACATTTCCCCATGACCTTTGACACTGTTTTACATTATAATTTTAATGTATGTGTCTAACTTGATGGCATTGTTGCATCTCATTTGTGTTAACCAAGCCACTGTTTATGTACATTTCAGTTGTTTCCAGTTTTTAACTTTTTAAAACAGTAGAATGCCTTCCTTTTTCTTATTTTTAATTATTTCCTCAGGGCACACTCCTAACAGCAGAATTGCTCAGTTAATCTCCTAAGGTTTTGAATATAGGATTAAATAATATCCCTCCAAAAGAACATACTGAAATATACTTCCAATAGCTAGAAATCTGTTCCTTCTTGTGTTATGTCACTTTTACTGGGTTCTTGTTTTGTTTTTTTTTTCCTGTTACAATTTTTATTTTATTAAGAAACAGTCATTGCAATTATACACTTGAAACTTACTGGATTTCATTAACCAGTGTCACCATAATAATAAAAAAAGCACTCATTGCAAAAAGTTTATCCATTTATCAAAGAAACTTTAGAAAATAGACGTTGTCAAACCTATTTAGTGAGTTGAATTATAATCACTCCACTGGCTTTGAAAGAATGATGCAGAAATTTAGTCAAGTTCTTGTTTTGATTTTTAACTTTTGTTATTTCAGCAGTTGCAAAATGACTACAAAAAGTGTTCTATACTTTTTACTTTTTGTGAAATTTAAATATATATTAAATATATATATAATAAAATGTTTTTAAGATTTGTAATGTTGCTTTTAAAATAAAACTAGAAACAAAATCAAATTTAGAGAAAATAAGAACTTCTAGTATATGAACATTCTAAAGACAAAAGTTCAAGGTAATGATCTTTATGAAAGCAAATCTAGTTACAAATGAAAACATAATAGAATAGGACTATCTCCCTGCCACACTCTGCCACAAAAAAAAAAAAAAAAGGAAAAAAAAAAGCCCTGTTTAGAGAAATCAAGCAAACGATATCAGGGTAGAGAATCTTTTCCCCAAGAATCAGAATTTGCTCTAATCTCTGATGAGAAATTTATTTTTAGAATGAGTTATGGAAATATGGTCATATGTTAGAATTTCTGTGACTATTCTCTTCATTGAGATTATAGTGAAACAATCTGAGAAAAATAAGTTGTCTATGAAAATCACATTCTAATAGAAATGGTAAATGGAAAGTTTGAAATTGTAAGTTTCCCTGCAAGCATTTCTCCCTATGACTGGTAGTTATCAAACTTAAATAATACTAAGAGAATTGAGTGGCTGTGTTAAATACAGTGACAGAATGTTAAAATTAAAAGAAATTTGAAAGATTGTCTAACCCATTTTCTCATTTTACAGGTAAAACAGAGTATTGCAGAGATGAAGTGATTTGCCCAAGGACTTATACCTGGTGAGTAAAGAAAGAAGCTCTAACAATAAACCTCATGAATATCCTGAGTATAGATAGAAGAGAACTGGGTTTGAGTTTCCATTAGTAGCTATGGAAACAAGTGCAGAATTTTTGTACTTGCATAGATGAAACATGTGAGAAAAAAAGACTAAATTTACTGTTGTCTCAGCAAAACAAAGAATTGTGTATATCCTCTTAAAAGTCATGTTTTCAGACTCTTGGCAAAGACTTGGCAAATAACTGTACCAAAATGGCCCTGAGTTTTCCTGAGAAAAAATTAACATACTGAGCATAAAACTTCTGCAATAAAATAAACAGTATAATTCGTAGTGATTTAAGAAGATGTAAGATTTTTGAGATGAGAAATTTAATTATAGTGAAAATAAAATTTCATTTACCCATCATTTCCTCCATTATTCATTATATTTTTATTGGGAAGATAAGCTACTTAACCATAAATTTCTCGTATTATAATCATAATTTAATCTCCAAGTGAACCTATTGGATAAGTTCAATTGGTTATTTTAAAACAATTCCTGCAGCAGTTCCAAATAACTTTATTGCTTTCTCTACTTCATTTGGAATTTAATGCATTTTTTAATGACTTAATAACTTTATTTTCTTCTCTACTTGCTGTAGTTATATAGTCAGTTGAATACTTCAAAATTTAAACATAGCTTCTTTTTGTTATGTTTTGTTGTTCTTTTTTTCTTAATTAGGATCTAGCTTCTTTCATTCAAATTTAAATATAAACTGGAATAATTCCATTAATGTGTCATTATAGTTTAACACCAATATATTGATTCCTTTAATTTTATATTCCAGAGAACAAAAGATTTTATATTAATTAAATACTATTAATAGTAACTATAGCATACAATTTAAAGAAAAAAATTAAGTGATTCAAGTTGATATAATTTTAATGTGTGAGAATAAATATCTACATATCGTTGAGACATTTTTTGAAAATGAAGAACTTGTCCAATCTGATATGGCAGTACATATTTTAATAAAGCTTAAGTAATGAAAATATTTGGCACTGCCTTAAGAATAAAGAGATCAGTGGAATAGAATGGAGTCTAGAAAGAAATCTAAATACATGGATTTAATATAGGATAAAAGTAACATTTCAGCTTAATAATAAAATAATGGAAGAGTCAAGAGAAAGTAAAGAAAAAAGAAAACACAAAAATATGAAATATCTTTATGGCAAATGAAAGTTAAAGCATTTTTATCAACAGATATAGAACATATACATTTTGACATATCCACAAGAATAGCATAAATAATTTAGTGAAAAAAAATAGACAAATCATATGAACTGGATATTCTTAAAAGAAATATCAATGGCCAATAAATAAAATGAATAAAAGTATTCAAGTGTACTAATACTTAAATATGTATAAAAATTGTATTTTGTGTTTTAGACTGGCAAAATGTAAGCTTGATAACATTGAGCAATGGTGAGGCCATAAGGATGTCTGCACTCTCGTTGTAAGTGAGGATGTGAAATTAAATAATTTTTCTTAAAGTGAAATTAGCCAATAGCTATTAAAATTCTAATTAGGCATCATATGACCCAACTGTCTAACTTCTCAGATAATACTCTGTGAAATTATTCAAGTTTACAAGATATATATTCAAGACATTCATTGTGTTTTGCTTATAATAGAAAAAAATAGGCTAGTGAAATAAATCATGGTACCTCAATGTAATGATATCTATAGTTTTATTAAAATGCAGTAAATTAGTGTCAGATGACATGAAATTATGTCAAAAATAATTGAGAAATGCAAACTATATCCATAGTATAATATTGCTTTTGTAAAAATAATACTAGTTTAAAAAAAAAAAAAAAACTTGTCTCTGTGTATGGAATTGAAGGAGTGGGTACATTACCTATTTTGTCCTTTACAATTTTTAATATGTGTTCTGATTATAGGTGTTTTTTTTTATATTTTTCAAGTGAAATATATAATTAGCATATAAACAAGAAAAATAATCAAAGGAGTGAAAGTAGAAAAATAAAAATAATAGGCACAGGATCTATTTTATTCTTGTGCTACCTAACTGCAAAATTATGTTTTGATATAATGAAATTATTGATCAAAAGTGTATATCTTTAAGAAATTCCACTTCTAAGTATATACCCAAGAAAAATAAACATATGTGCCTGCACAAAACTTGCATACACATATTCATAGCAGCATTATTCATAATAGCCAAAATATGGAAACAACCCAGATTTCCATCAGCTGATGAATGAATAAGTAAAATATGGTGTATTCATATAATGAAATAATACTGTAATAAAAAAATGAAGTAATAATGAACACTATAATCTGGGTAAACCTTGAAAACACTATGTTAAATGAAAGAAGCCAGTCACAAAAGAACATATGTAGTTCCATTTGTATGAAATGTTTAAGATATGTAAGTATAGAAACAGAAAGCAGATTATTGGTTGCCTAGAATTGGAGCTAGGAAGGGTAAGATAAGGAGTCACTGCTAATAGGTATGGAGTTTCTTTTGAGGAAAGTAAAATATTCTAAAATTAGATCATAGTGATGGTTGCACAACTCTGTGAATATTCTAGGACCACTGAATTGTACACATATACCATAGGTGAACTCTATGGTATATGAATTATATCTCAATAAAGATTTTTAAAAATCATACTTTCAAAGTTAGAACATAAAACTCATAGAACTTTCCTTTGGATTTTTAGACAACAGGACAAGAGCTGTTTAAATCAAGACAATATCTGAGATTGCTTCTTAAAGATAAGGAGTAATGAAGATTTTCAGTACTTCAGTCTGAAGTTGAATCTGAAAATGTAACACACCCTTTTAATGATCATAATGGTTTTCTCAGCAAATGGGACCTGTCTTACTGGTGGTACCAGCAATGATTTAAATCATACTAAATCCTGTAGTGAGGAAATTATTTTGTTCTCCTTTCAGTTGTCCTCCAAAACTTGGGATTCTCTTGGTAAGAGAGACTATTTGATGGTATTTCATCTTCTATAGCTTTTTAAATAAAAAGAGACCAGCCCTGAGATTCAGTTATTCTTGGGTCTTTCCATCTAAACAGGACTTAATTACATTGTTTTGTTTCCATCTTTTTTTATTTTTATAATTTATCATCTATTTGAATTAACTGAAATGGAAAGTTGTCTGTGTTACACACATCTATTCAAATAAAACGCACAAAAAATGTGCTGACCTAAATAAAAATAAGAAGAATGAAAATTGTTTGCCTTGTTAGGCAAAATTCATGATGGTGGAGTATGAATAACTGAAGTTGAAAGAACAACTTATAGACTATAGCAATCATAACATCTTGGCACTAAAGGGATTTGTAGACTACTTAATTCAAGACATTTGCTTTTAAAATGAGGTAGCACAGACTTTGGCAGTTTGGGGCCTTGCATAGTCACATTTTCAGATTCAACTTCACAATAAGAGAAGCATTGGTAACTCTTTTTACCCCACATCACTAAGAGGAAGTCTTAGAGGGTATGGTTTAGGTGAACCAAACTAGAATTAACAACTCTGTGGTTTAGCAAGAGTCAATTAGAGAAGACTGTGATTTCCAAATGCTAAATTACAGTCTCCCAATTTTTGGTTTTTGTTGGGTGTTCTTGAACTTTTGTTGTCAAGGACAGCCATAGAGTACAGAGATAGGACTATGAAAAGGCAGGAGGGGGAGGAAGCATAGACCTATCTTGCCTTTTTGTAAAATGCTAAAGTTAATTTCAGTGATTGCTTTACCGATATAACAATAACCAAGATTTAAGCAAGCAGGCACCCACTTTAGGATATGAGAGCTGGCATTGTAGATTTTATTATAAGATTGTCATTTCAACAAAATAGTAATATAATGGCAATGGATTTCTATTTTTTTCTTCATTTCTGTTGAACTATTCTCATAAATATACTTAGATACAAAAGAGATGTCTCAATTTCATGAGAGCTCAGGAGCTCGATATTATTCTTATGCTGACTTATCTTCAAAGTATCTTTTTGATGTACAGCTTCAATATTCTTGCCAATGTCCATGACATTAGCAATCAAAAATGGTATTATTTTTAGTGTTCTTTTTTTGTATATATAGTTGTAGGTTATCAACAAAAGAGGTGGGGTGGGGGTGGACTTCTACTTACTGCTCACTAAAACGTCCTTATAGTGTTGTCAAGGGATGCTATGGTTCATGTAGTTAATAATTCCAAAAGGAAAAAAAAATTAGCATCATGAAAGAAGGCAACTTTACACATTGCTAGCCTAAAATATACATAAGACACATAGGAACAAGGCTAATACCTTTATATATTAGTATTTCTTGTACTAGAAGAAAGTGTTTCCACAAATTATATTTTGGGAAACTGAGGCTGGGACTACATAGCTAGTGACAGAGCTCTGTATCTCTCTAGCCAACTGTACCCCCAGGTCCACAAATTGAACTCCAGACCACTTTCATTGTGGGTCAGCCTTCTGAGGCCTCAGGAATGAAATATTTTACCCACTAAGACTGTTAGCTACAAAGGTAGAGATCAAATATGATCAATGAAGCTCATTTAGTTGAAGAACACAAAGAAAGTGTAAATTGGCTAAGTACACTTAATTCTAAGTAACATTCTATAACTCCCTTTTATCTCATTTCTAAAGTTATTCCTCCATTACTGTGAAGTCTGTTTTATTATTTTAGTTATGCAATGCCCTTGCAAAGAATCTGAGATTCACCTGGCCTGAATATAATTTCTTTCTACATCAAATAGTGCTTTAGTAAACATTAACTCTCTGAAATATTGTCATTAAAGTACTAGTTATTGGGTTAATAACTATGCTTTTTCTCTAGACAGTCCATTTAAATGAAAAGCTGAATATATTTTGATGTTCAGAGAATGATGTTAAACTGTAATAAAATAATCTCCGAAGTACACAAGCAGTACTAGCTATAATGTGGATAGTGGTATACTAATTCAAGCATTATAGAAGTATTTTCATTAGATGTGCTACATTTTCTAGGAAAGTTTTCTGTTGCTATACTCACAATCAATTAATAGGCATTACTAAGATGTAGATGTGAACATGATTGTTCCACCCAAAGCATGACCAGAATTCGTGGCTACTTTGCTTATTACAGACTAAGAGCCCCTTAAAGAAATGTATAGTTAGATGATATTGGGTACCATATTTGAGAATCTAGGATATAAATACCCCACATAACCTAGCTAAACATGTGATGAATAGTGTCAGTGGGCTATCACATGGTTAGAAGGCATTGGTGGCCCTTGGCTCTGACCCTGGAAGAGAAGGAAGGCACTGTTACCTGGCACACCTCATGGTTTTAACCCTTTGACCCTTGAGGTTGCTATGTAGAATCACTCTCTTTTACCAATAAAAAATTTTTTTTAAAGGAAGACTTTGGTATTGCTTTTTTCTATGGTCCATTAACTAGTGCAGAAATGTGCCCTCCCTCCCCCCTACATGCAAAGGAGAGGAAATCAGACAGTCCTTGCACATAGAATATACGAGTTTGGGTTTTTTTTGGAATGACCCATGACTCCCTTATTACTGTGGTGTCTGAAGAAGCTGCCGCCTTTTCATTTTAATGGGAGTTGTAATTTTCCTGTTGTTTTCTAAGGCTGTCATATAATAAACAAATTGCCTTTCATAAAACATGCTTTCAATTTCTCCAATGTAATATTTAATTTTTATTTTCACAAGGGGTTGTTTGTTTTAACGGCTTGAATGGGTTGACTAGGATGTCAGTGTCTGGTATTCATCAGTAAAGATTGTAGTCTGCATCATAATTTAGGAGTGCACATGTTACTAGCAAAGTTGTTATCTACAAATACCTTTCTATGCTTAATTCTTGAAAATCAGGAATTACAGGCCGTGTGAGTAAATAAATAATTTCCCTTGCCTTAGTCCTCCCTAAAATCACTTAGAAACAAAACCATTTTGGATAACTGTTTATTTAAAAATTTGAGCAATACTCTTTATTGAAAAAGAACTGTTCTAACTCCTAGAATTCCTACTATTTCCTATTCCTCTTTTTCATTTCACTATTCTGATTCTGCGTGTATGTTTGTACGCATACACATGCCTTTCTCTCTCATTCTATCAATACATAAAGCAAACTTCAAAATAACTTTTTTTAAATCCCCAATTATAAAAGTGTATATTTTCTATATGTACAATATAGAAAATTCTAATAATGCAGAAAAAGAAAAAAAATCATTTATATTAAATTCCATTTGTCCTTTTTTCCCTTCTTATTTAAACCTCTTGTAATTAAGAGATTATCACCTATTAACTATCTTACTTACCTGTTTGGTCATGTACTGAGACAGAGTGATCCAGAATACCAGTATGTGGAATGATACTGTGCATCCTCCTCTAAGTCTTGCCCCAATTCCAGTCTGAGTAAATGGTTAACCCCTACCACATACCAGACACCATATTAAACACTAAAGTACTCAGTGAGTTACTGCCTCAGCAAGGGTGTGGTTAACCCTGAATGGGCTCCTGGGAGAGGCAATCATTGCACATGGGGTGTGAAGGAAGAAATCTGCCTGGAAAAAAAAATTGAATATTTTTAGTATGTTAAAGGTAGTTGAAGCCCCAGGTTGAATGACATTGCTAGAAAAGTATGGGGAAGAGAAGTCAGCACAGAACCAAACTGTGGAGAAATCTCATTAGTAATTGGCAAGAGGAGATGAGTTTACAAAAGAGATTGAAAGGAAACAGAGAAGTTGTCAGAAAACCAGAGTATGTAGTGTATAGTAGGCACAGAGGGAATATTTCAAGATGGAGAAAGTTGTCTATTGGGTCAACTGCTACTCATTAATAATGTATAAAAGGTACTCATTGGGCACTATGAGTATTATCGATGATACTGATGAGAGCTTTTCTAGAATGTAATGTAGGTAAGAAACTAGACATAAATGGATCCAGAGGTACTGGCACTGTCCCTAAATGCCTTTTGTCACGTTTAAACATTTAATGTAATTATTTAATGTATAGCTCTGATGTTTCTGTTATTTAAAATGTGGGTTCCTCATGTGCATTGGCTGTGTCTTACGTTTGATAACCCTAGTCACAGTACCATACCTATTCTATAAAAAAAGTGTTCAATAAACATTTGAATGATGAATAAATCTTTTATTATAACTCTCTTTCCTTTAGGAAATTACATCTTCAGTTAAGAATTAAAGTTTAACATTCACAAAATCTCCTCTTCTCTCCTTCTCCTTCTGTGTGAATATGTGTCCCCTCCCTTTCACTCTACCTTTTCCCTCCATCTTAACTTCACTTTCATTCTCCCTGTCTCTCTCTCAGCTATGCCTTTTTCTAAGAAGTCAAGTGCCATTTTGAGCCAGAATATACAAGTTGTAGAAGTAGGGAAAAATCACTAATCACCACACTTGTCCCATGAAGAGATATTTGAAAGATAATTTGAGGAGAAAAATAGATTTACAAGAAAACATATGAAAGAAGTAAAATCTGAGAAATACTTAGGATTAATTGAAAAAAAAGGCTCAGATTACTGAACGCTGAAGATTCTATAAGTCTGTCAACTTCTCTTTTGGTTAATGACATTAAGAGAAAATTACCAGAAATTAGGAAATGGGGTATTAGCTATTGCTTTTTTTCATTTTCATCCATGATGATGTTTTAATCCTTCAGTACCCATTAACTAAAAGGACTCCACTGAGTTTATACATCCTGTGGTACAGTCCCTCAGCACAGAGCACTGCCTGGGCTGCTGAAGGATGAATCTGATTGAGGCAAGAAATGCCATCTGTAATGGAGGCTTCATCTATAATGGCGATGCGCCTTTACTTCCTGTAATGCTCAGGGGAGGAGCGGCTTATCTTCAAGATGGCCAATTCTTTATGGTTAGTATCAGAAATGAGCCTATCAATCAGCCACATGAGACTTTTAAAGGGGCATCAGGGCCATAAACTTTATGAAAAAGACTAGAGATTGCATTCAGCCCTCAAGCAGATACACAATTACCCTAAACTCAGTTCAGGGCAGGGAGACTAAATCTTCTTTACAAAAAAAAAAAAAAAAAAGCGAAGACTTCCACACTCATCATGGCTTTCAGAAGCTAAGGGGTAGGAGATAGCAGTTGTCAGACAAATCTTTCTTTCTATAGCTATGCAAAGAAAAGAATAGGAAGAAGGACAAGGAAGAAGGAAAGAAATGGTAGAAGAAAAGGAATACAAATAATTAGGCTGGAATGGGGAGGAGAAAAGAAAGAAGACAGGAGACAGGAGTGAGATTTTTTTTTTTTAGAATCTGAAAATACTTGTCTGCTTATAAGATAAACTCATTGATATCGAGGGGACTTGAGAGGGGACTTGAAAAATTCTACTGATTTATTTACTGTAGGCAGAAGTTAGAGAAAATCTCATTTTCATGAGCTTTCCTTCCTATCACTCAATTCCCTGGTGACACAGAAAGCCCTTTTCTAAGGGCTTTCCCAGACAGTTTGACATTTTGTTGAATTAACTGGCATATATTGTACCAAATTTATCTGCTGCATCTTTCTACCAAAGTAAGGAATGATTTTATGTTGAATATAGTTTTCAGGGCATCAAGAGAACTCTAGAAACATCCCAGAATGATCTCACTTCTGAAGTTTGCCTGTCTGCCTCCAATTCCAACTCTCCAATCTCCCACTCCCACTTCCCACCCCGGTCTGGTCTCACTGCCTATGTGCCTGAATATGAAATGTTGAGGATTTTCTAAATCTAGTGGGATTGTTCTGAGACACCCTAGATCTGTCCCCTGAGGCTCCCTGCGTATATGCTGTCCTGATGTTTCATCTGGCAGATTTCAAGAACATGTAAAATATTTAAGAAAAGGTGTACGAAGGGGAAGTTAGATGAATGATGAAGCATCGTTTTGCTGAGACAAGTAAGTCTGATTAGACCCTTTAGGGGCAAATATTCTATACATAAATGTTGAGTCACAAAATGAATGGAACATTTTGTGATGTGGCCTCCATTTAGAAAGTTTGTGCCACCCAACTACTGATACGACTCAGCATGGCAGAGTTATGACCGTAGCATCTTGGACTGCTGGAACAAAGTTTTACAAAGTGGGTGGCTTAAAACAACAGAAATTTATCACCTCACAGTTCTGGAGGCTGGAGGTCTGAAATCAAGTTGTCAGCAGGGCTATGCTGAGACCTGTAGAGGCAAATTTGTCTTTGCTTCTTCCTAGCTTCTGATTGTTTGCTGGCAGTCTTTAGCATTCATTGACTTGCGGTCACATAACTCTAATCTCTACCTTGACCATCACATGGTGTTCTTTGTTTTCCTCTGTTTTCACATGGCTGTCTTATAAGACACAAGTCATGTTGAATTCGGGATCCACCCTATTCCACTATGATCTCAACTGAAGTAATTACATATGTAATAACCTTAGCTCCAAATAAGGTCACTTTTGGAAATTAGGACTTTGAGATACCTTTTATTTTTATTAAAGGGTGGGAAAACAATTTAACTCAGAATAATGACTGCAAGAGATGTTTGTCTGAGGTCTTAACTGAATAGTCTTAAAGAAACACTTCTAATCCAATATACTACACATTGAACTAGAAATCACTGGTATCAAAGACTGCACTAGGGGCTGTTTGACTTATATGAGTTAATCAGACTAAGAGTCCCCTGTAGATGAGGGGAAAAATTTAAATCATTTCTTCAAATAAATAAATATTTTAAAATTTTAAAAAATAAAGTTAATTTTTAAAACAAACAACAACAATAACAAAAACGTCCAGCTACCATCAGATGTCTGAATTCATTGTAGATCATTATTAAAGATCTTTCAGATAGAGATATATACAAATTTTAACAATATAAATGACAGAGGATACAGTACTGATTAATAATAATACTTGGTAGTATTTATATAGCACAAAAGTATTTGCCAGGCACAACTCTAAGTGCTTTGCATTCATTTAAACCTCGTGACAGTCCTATGTAGTAAGTACAATGTAGTAAGGCAGGTCAAGCCCTTTTCTGATACAACTTACCTCCTTAGTGTTTGTTTTTAGTTCCTGTTGGCCTCAGTCATTTTATTTGTAGAATGAGATGAAACGAATTCCATGTTGTTTCCTAATCTAACACGTCCAACATACCAGTACTATGGTGTCTGTTGCCTCGTGCTGTAGTTTTGGGAAGTTGCAGGCACTGGAGGGTTTTAGCATTTAAAACATAGGTGAAATGAATTTCACTCAGGATCTCCTTTGCCCTGGGCTACTGAGTTGACATTTACTAGCCTGAATCCACCATGTTTGTCTGAAATCTTCAGTACCACTGACAAAAATGAGTACAAAATGGAATCACTAAATTGTAAGAATTCTGACCATTCAAAAGTAAGCTCCATACCAGCTAGAATTTTTATCTGCTCATTGTTATTTCTGTAGTACTCAAAAGAGTAGCCAGTCCATTAGGAGATAATAAATATTTGTGTAATAAATTGATCACAGTAATTAACAGACAATTTTAACCCAAAGCTTGAATAATGCCAAGGAAAACAAAAGGTGTTATTGGCTTTTGGTAGTCACAGTTTATGTTGACTATAAAATTAGAAAATATATATTGTGCTACTTTGGATACACTGATTTGAGACTTCGCTGAAGCAAAGCCACACTCGAAAATCCAGCAATATGTCTTTCCCTTCACACCCAAAGCAGTACTTACTAATTCCAAATGCCTTGTCTGACCTGAGTGATTGGTTTGTTTGTGGCATTCCTGCTTTAAACTCTTTCATGCCAAAGGAGGAAAACATACACAGGAAGCTTCTTTCAAACTTACTTATTTCACTGCCCTTTCAGACCATAAAGTTACATCCTTTTTTGGTGATAATATAATCAGTTGACTTAGAGGGAAAATAATAATGAATTATGAAATGCTAATATCTAAAATGATTAAAAATGGTCAAGTTTCAAACTGGAAAATATTTAGGGAAAAAACTCCAATCTTATAGAATAAGGAGAGAAATTGCTGAAATTCATTTTTTTAGTCAACAGTGATGAAGAATAAAGTAAATGATGGGACATTTTAGTAAAAGAGAAAACAACAAACAAACAATGAATTTTCCAAAGATGCTTGGGAGCCATCAACATGATGTCTTGAATGCTTTTGGAATCTACCATTTTCAAGGCAAATTTTGCTATCAGTAGCATACATTACTTGGAGAATACAAGTCGAGCACAAACAGAACACGGTGTCTCTCTGTTACCTTTAACCTGTAGATGCTTTCCTCCGGAAAAAAAAAAATTTGTTTCTTTATTGACCTTTCCTGGCAGAAGGCTGCATGATGGTTATGTGCAAAATGTCTCTTGTGGTTTTCTGGTCTTTCTCAATGCCCCCATTGCCTCAAGAATTTGCAAACTAAATTATGTGTAATTATAAAATTTAGCAAAGATATTTTTAGTAACTAAAACATTTTAAATCAGATAACTGGGAAGTTTAGCATATCACCTTGGAAGAAGAACATAATATTTTTGAAAAGGGAGCCATGAGCACCCATTCTATAGAGCCAAGTGCTTTCTTATGAGGGCGGTCTGCTGTGAAGACACAGTGCTATTTGTTGGTAAATGACAGAGTTTAGTCTGGAGCCCAGTGGATCAGCAGAACAGCCAGTCATTGCATTGTGGGTCTAAAAAGATCTGAAATATGAAATAAAGATGATCCCATTCAGAATCCAGGATCTGTTTCTGGGGAGCGCACTTGAACCACTTCATAGTGATAATATTCTATAACATCCCAAGATTCCCATCTTATTTTAGGAGTATTTTGGATTTGTGAATACAAAGAATGGGGCAAATACCATTTGGGGACCAAGATGCTGATATATGCACCTTCTTATTGCTTCTTTGAAGTTTGTAAGGCACAGAAATTACTTCTAGTAGCTAAAAATAGGGTTTCATCTTATATAGTAGTCCCCCTTATCAGTGGTTCTTTCTTGCAGTTTCAGTTTTCTGTGGTCAACTGCAGTCCAAAAATATTAATGAAAAATTCCAGAATTGAATAATTAATAATTTTTAGATTGTGCACCATTTTGAGTGGTGTTATAAAATCTCGCATTGATTTGCTCCATCCTGCCTTAGGACTTGAACTATCCCTTTGCCCAGCATATCAACACTGTGTACACCACCCACCCATCAGTCACTTCGTAGTCTTCTCTGCTATAGGGTGACTGTCACAGTATCACAGTATCACAGTGCTTATATTTAAGTAACCCTTAACAATGACCCAAAAGCATAGTAATGCTGACAATTCAGATATGCCAAAGAGAAGCTGTACAGTGCTTTCTTTAATTGAATAGGTAAAACTTCTCAACTATTTAATAAGGAAAAAAATGGTATTCTAAGGTTGTTAAGATCTATGGTAAGAATAAATCTTCTATCATTGAAATTGTGAAGGAGGAAAAAGAAATTTATGCTCATTTTGATCTTCCTTTTGACATATCATCAAAGGTCAGTAATAACCAAACGCTACATTACAACGCCTACATCATTCACCTCACTTTGTCTCATCATGTAGGCATTATATCATCTCACATTGTCACAAGAAGGGCAAATAAAGTCCAATGAGATTCTTTTTTGAGAAAAAGACCACATCACATAACCTTTTTTGCAATATATAGTGATAATTGTTCTATTTTATTATTATTGTTCTTAATCTCTTACTGTGCTTAATTTATAAATTAAACTTTATCATAAGTATGTATGTATAGGAAAACATATATACATACACACGCCTATATTCATGAAGATCAATATTATCCGCAGTTTTAGGCATCCACCAGGGGTGTTAGACAGTATCCCAGGTGAATAAGGAGGCTACTATACTGACTTTTCTTTATCTTGCCATGTGAATACTGCCATTCCTTTCTCCTCAAAGAGTAATAGGGACAACTGAATAATTAAGATACTGCAGAACAAGAATTCCTAAGTCAAATCCTACAGAAACCAGGCAAATGATGTACTTATCTAAAATGATCTTGGAGTAATATGAGGGAAATGTCAGAGCCAGAATGAAGCAGAGAAAGTATGCTCATTATAAAGGGGTAGCAGGACTGCTGCTAGGTGATGGGGGGGGGCAGTGTTGACAGAATGTACTGATGTTGCTCCCCTAACCCCTCAATGTGTATGATCACTCAAGTTTAAAATATCATTCCACTCAGCTCATCAGTTTTTAATCTTTACCATAGGATGTTGTTCCAAGGTTGCAGTTCAGAACACTAATTCTGAAAGAGAGTAAGAGCCATTCAGAATAGATTCCGTGATCTTAAAAGTTTGAAAAACAGTGGATTAAACAGAGGTGATCAGGTTTCATTACTTCAGGGCTTCTCAGAATCTTAAGTGTTACTTTAACATAGCGAACCTCCAAGAGTAAGCTCAGGGTAGAAAGCATTTCCCAAACTCATCTGACCCTTAGAACTCCTTTCTGTAGATACTTCATCAAAGTACTTTGGAAAACCATGCAGTAATTCACTTTGCGGTAAATAATATGAATGTAATTCCTGTAAGTGAAAATCCAAAGGGAACATTAAATGTTGAAAACAAGTAGCCTGGCTAAAATAAGAATGCCTGTAAGTGACCTTGACAAGTTAGAAACCTTGATTTCTGTGTGTGGAGTAAAAGTGGGAACCAGTGTGATTTTTTTTCCATCAGCTACCTTGTGAATCAGACTTTCTTATCATTCATGGAGTGTTTGGATTTTTGAGTTTTAAATTGAGAGTGAGACTAAAGATGACAAAGAAATCCCATTTTATAAAATAATCTATATTCCTCAGCACATGACAAAATCTTGACTTCTGACAGTCATTCATTCAACAAATATTTCTCGCACACCTACTATGTGCCAGGCAATATGCCAGGTACTGAATAAAGCCTGAAATTAAATTACTAGTACAGCTAATGCCAGCTCCAGCCTAAACTCAGGGATTAAATTAAAATTTGTTTTTTTCAATTTATAATTTATCACAATGGAAAACTGCTAACAACAACAAAAAAGGAATAAAGCATTCTTTCCAGATTTTCTGACATTTTAAAAAGGAAGTTTGGTACACAACTATTTACCAAATTGTAATATGACCTGACTTAGTTTGTAGTTACATAGGTAGCATTTCCTCATCTGATGCTGAAAATCAAAATGATAGGAGTGTGTTCATTTTAGCCTGGATAGTTGCTACTGAGAATTAAGAATGCCCCTCCTATTTCCTATTAATTCCCAGGAATTATCCACTTCTCTGTTCATACTGTTCTTTGTTGTTCCTCAGTGTCATTCTGAATCTCCAAATATTTCTAAATATTGAAGCCCAAATCATATGCCACATCTCTGTAAAGTCATCTTTGACCCTTCCAACTGGAAGTAAATTCTTTACCCTTTGAAACCCACTACTCATGGTGGGTTTATGGCTATTACTACTTTCTCTCTTACATAAAAAACTAATTTAATAATTTTATTCAGTAGGTGTATATTAAGGGTCTACTGATAATTGGAGATGAAGCAGACATCAGAGTAAATATGATGCTTGCCAGCCTGACAATTATAACCTAAGATAAATTTGAATACATCTTCCTTGTGTTTAATTTAAGATGTAGGATCATTGAGTCCAGGATCCCATCTCATATCTATGGAGTACAGTTGCTTGTACATGTTTGCCAAATAATTTATTAAATATGGACTTGATATTCTTCATAATTCTCAATCTTAGTTTTAGTTCTATAGTATGATAATGCTTCAGTGAACAAGGTTCATTTTCCTGAAGATAATATGGCCATTTCGTTTTGAAACACTGTTGACTCCCTCTCTTTATTGCTCTAATTTCAATTACATTTACTGGTAAAAACCTCCTCTGTTCTTAACCATCAGGCACAAAGAAAATATATGTCACGGTCTAAGATGCACATGTGGGTTTCTTCCAAGAATTCAGCAACTCCGTTAGAGTGCGTCTACTTGTATTTTGCCTTCAAGTTTGCTAAGCTTGTTTTCCCATGCAGATGCAGCTCTACTCTCTTATACCCCATCGTTCTGTTCATGGAAATTGTCCTTTAATCTCTGTTTATCCTGTAGCTAACAAACTAGTTTCAATGGCAGCATTATGGTTACAGCCCACAGAAACCTTTTCTGTGTAGTAATTCAGCTGTCAGTCTGGAAGTGGTAAAGCAGCAGAAAGATGGATGCTGAGCCTAGGGCACGCCTGAGCGTGGACCCTGCATGTTCCTACTTGGATGTGTACTTATTAAAGTAGATAGGAAAAATGTTTGCCCCAATTTCTCTTGGCCATTACTGCATTATAGGTAGGGGAAATATTTTTACTGGAACTCTACTAATTGCTAAAAATTTTCTTATTATCCACATAGAGAATGGGGAAAAAGGGTAGAGATCATTCAGTGAGAGAAATGACTTCAAATAACAACAATTAGGAAAACAAATGACTATGGCATTTGTTACAGAATTCTTTGATATGATATTATATCAACAGACTGTTTTAGAATTATTTGGCAAGGGAGAGAAAGTATGAACTTGAGAGCTTCCCATAGAAGAGTTGGTATGAAAAATAATAATAATTTTAGCTCTATATATTGAATGATGACCATCAGTAGTTAACAAATTGATAAATTACTTCTCTTGAAATTTTAGCTTGTAGACCAACAAGTTATTTATTTAATTGTACCAGTAGATGTCTGCAAGACAGTGCTGGAAAACCTATAGTCAGCATCTGGTTAAAAAGGCAAATTTTAAAAAATTAATTCAGATATAATTTGTTGCTTTACATTTTCAACAAACTTTATTAGGACAAATCAATACTCTATTCAAAGATTTAAGCTCACTGTTAAATTAACAAGCCATAAATTGACAATAAGTAGTATCTATAGAAGCAGCTAATTAAATTTAGGAGCATTGTGTATGCCTTATACATATAATGCCAAGTCCTAGAGTTCTGTATCTATTTTGAACCTGAATCACCCAAATTTAGTTTTCTTCCCTTGAGGGCTCAAGTGGACACTAAACTTTATTCTGTCCTAAATATCCTGTGTTTTCCATGAACCTCCTCATTGCTGAGTTTCTTACTGAATAAATGTCTGTATGTTCAAGTGGGTTTGAAAGATTTTTCAATATACTCCCATTTTTGAGGAGCTACACTGAACATTTTCATACCAAAGATTTTGAGGTCTTAAAATAAATTAAATCTTTTAAGCTTGTTTTCTTATTTAAAAAGTGTTCCCCAAATCTACTTAGTCACTGGTCTTTATTTAAATCAAACCAATTAACATGTGGAAAAACAAGGGACCTTCAGTCTACCTTGAGAAACATAGTTACCTTATGGACCACAGTGCTTTTCATGAGGCAGAGCTTCTGAGGGTGTCTTGAAATTTTCAAGACAAATCTGGTCCAGTATCATTGGAGCTATAGATGGACATTGTGGTAATCAAGGGAATCAGATCTCTGTTTTTCCCAGTTTTTTAGAACTTTGTGTGGAAAAAGAGCAATTTCTGTCAGTCATTTACTGTGTGTCATCTACAGTGAGCCAACTCTATCTGCAAGTAGATAGATTTGTACTTCTTTCTTTCCAATTTGAATGTCATTTATTTATTTTCTTGCCTAATTGCTCTGGCTAAGACATCTGGTATTATGTTGACTAAACTGATTGATAGTGAGCATCCTCAGCTTTTTCCTAATCTCAGAGGAGAAGCTTTAAATTTTTCACTGTTGGTATGATGTTAGCTGTTGGCTTGTCATATAAGACCTTTATTATGTTGAAGTTCATTCCCTCTAAACCCACTTTGTTGATAGTTTTTACTCTAAATGGATGCTGCATTTTTTATCAAATTCTTTTTCTGCATCTATTTTGAAATTATTATATAATTTTGTCTTTAATTATTTTTTAAAATTGATTGATTTGTGGATGTTGACCCATCCTTGCATCCTTGGATTAGACCTCACTTGATTGAAATAGACTTTTCTTAAAGTCTATTTTGTCTGATATGAGTATAACAATGCCAGCTTTCTTTCAGTTTCCATTTGCATGAAATATCTTTTTCTATACCTTCAGTTTCAGTCTCTGTGTATTTTTAAAGCTGAAGTGAGTCTCTTATAGGCTGTGTATAATTAGGACTTGATTTTTATTCATTCAGCTACTCTGTCTTTCAGAGAAAAATGTATATCCTTTTAATGTATTGTTGAACTTGGTTTGCTAATATTTTGTGGAGGATTTTTACATCTATGTTCATCAGGGATATTAGCCTATAATTTTTTCTTATGGCATTCTTGTCTGGTGTTGGTATCAGAGTAAAGTTGGCCTCATAAGATGAATATGGTAGCTTTCCTTTCTGTTTCTGGAAGAGTTTGAGAAGGACTGGTATTCTTTAAATATTTAGTAGAATTCTTTAGGGAAACCATCTGGTCTTGGACTTTCTTTTATTGAGAAATTTTTTATTACTGATTCAATCTTCTTACCAGTGATTGGTCTATTCAGATTTTCTATTTATTCATGAAGAAATTGATAGGTTGTATAGTTCTAGGAATTTAATCATTTCTTCTAGGTTGTCCAAATTTTTGATATATAATTATTCCTCAGAGTCTCTTATGATTTTTTATGTTACTATGGTTATAAGTTATAATATTTCCTCTTTCATTTTTAATTTTTTAAGTCTTTTTAAATTTTTTTAGTGAGTCTACCTAAAGATTTGTCTATTTTGTTTATATTTTTATTAAACCTATTCTTAGTTTCATTGACTTTTTCTATTGTCATTTTAGTCTTTTTAATTTATTTCCACTCTGATATTTCTTTTCTTTTTTGTATTAATTTTTTTCTTACTGTAGGTGTTTATTGATATGAACTTTTCTCTTAGAACTGGTTTGCTGGGTCCCATAAGTTTTGCTATGTTTTTTTTTAATATTATTTGTCACAGAATATTTTTTAATTGTTCTTTTGATTTTTTTCTTTGATCCATTGATTATTTAGTAGCATGTTGTTTAATCTACACATATTTGTGGTTTTTTCAGTTTACTTCTTATAACTGATTTTTATTTTTATATCATTGTGGTCAGAAAAGATGCTTGATATGATTTAAATCTTTTCAAACTTATTAAGACTCATCTTGTAGACTAACGTATGATCTATCCTGGAGAATGTTCCATGTATACTGGAGAAGAATATGCATTCTGTTGCTCTTAGATGAAATGTTCTGTAAATACCTGTTAAGCTCATCCAGACTATCGTGTCATTTAAGTCCAATGTTTCATTCCTGATTTTCTGTCTTAATGATCTATCCATTGTCAAAAGTTGGGTAGTAAAGTTAACTACTATTATTATTTAGCTATCTATTTCTCCCTTTAGATCTGTAAACATTTGCTTTGTATATTTAGGTGTTTCTATGTTGAAGTGCATAAATATTTACAAATGTTATATCCTCTTGTTGGATCGATTTCTTTGTCATATAGTAACCCTCTTTGTCTCATGTTAAAGTCTATTTTGTCTTATATAGCTTATATAAGTATAGCTACCCCAATTTCCCTTCGGTTTACATTTACATGGACTATCTTCATTTTCAGTCTCTGTATTTTCTTAAAGCTAAAGTGAGTCTCTTGTACGTAGTGTATAGCTAGGTCTTGATTTTTATCTATTCAGCCAATCTATCTTTTGGAGAATTTAGTTTATTTTTATGTAATTATTAATAGTTATAGACTTCATGTCATTTTGTTTTTTTGTGTGTATGTGTATGTCTATTTTGTAATTTCTTTGCTTCTTCTCTTGCTTTTTCCTTTGTCATTTAGTTACTTTCTTTAGTGGTATGCTTAAATTCATTTTTTAAAACTTTTTTGTATCTTCTATAGGTTTTTGCTTTGTGGTTACCATAGATTACATGGCACATCTTATTTATAACAGTCTATTTTAAGTTAATAACAGCTTAAATTCAAACACATTCTAATGCTCTTTATTTTCTTGCTACCCATCCATGCTTTATGTTTTTGATATCACGGTCTATTTTTTATCTTGTGTATCCATTAAAATATTATTATATTTACAGCTATTTTATTACTCTTGTATTTTAACCTTCATATTAGATTTATAAGTGATTAACCTGCCATCATTAGAACATTAGATTATTCTGAATTCAACTACATATTTATCTTTACTAGTGAGATATATCCTTTAATATGTTTTTCTGCAACTAACAGTCTTTTATTTCAGCTTAAAGATGTTACTTTAAAATTTCTTGTAAGGCTGGTCTAGTGCTGAATTCCTTCAGCTTTTACTTATTTAAAGAAGTCTTTCCTTAAATTCTAAAAGACAGCTTTGCTGATTAGAGTGTTCTTGGTTGGCAGTTTTTTTCTTTCATTGTTTTGAACACATAATGTCACTCCTTTCTGGCCTGCACAATTTCTGAAAAAAAAAAAAATCTACCAATAGTCTTTCTGGAATTCCCTTGTAAGTAACAAAGGTTTTTTTTTTTTTTTCTCTTGCTGCAGCTTTTAAGATTCTATTTGTTTTTTTTAACTTATGACAATTTAATTTTAGTGTGTCTTGGTGTGGGTCTCTTTGAATTCATCTAGTTTAGATTTCTATTGGATTCCTGGATCTGGGTGTCTGCTTCCTTCCCCAGGTTAGGAAAGTTTCCAACTATTATTTCTTTGGATAAGTTTTTTTTCATCTTTCTCTCTTTTCTCTTTTTGGGATCCTTATACTGTGAATATTAGTCCGCCCAATGTTGTCCCATAAGTCTCATAACTTGTCTAACTCTTTTTCCTTTTTGCTTCTCTTTTGTATGAATTCCACTGCCCTATCTTCAAGTAGGCTGATTTACTATTATTATTGTTGTTGTTATTATTATTAAGCTGTATGATTTCAGTTTGGTACTTTCTTATATTTTCTATATTTTTGATGAAATTCTTACTTTGTTAATGCATTGTTTTCCTGACTTCAGTGAGCATCTTTATGACTGTTATTTTCAATTCTTTATCAGAATGATCACTTATCTCCATTTGAAGAAAGTCCTTTTCTGAGTTTTTATCTTGTTCTTTTGTTTGAAACATATTCCTCTGTTTCTTCATTTTCCTTGACTCTCTATATTAGTTTTCATGCAATACATAAGAATAAAACAAAAACAAAAACAAAAACAAAAAACCACCTCTCCTAGTCTTGAAGGAGTCATCCAAGTAGGAGATGAAACCTATTGTTTAACCCTGCCATAATCCTTGATGTCTCTTAAACTTTTGTGATCATCCAAGTAGCCCTCTTTGTTGTTAGTCGCTCCCTATAGTTGATTATGTGCCAAGACCTGTCAGTGTCTCAAAGGGGAAGATTTCAATCAGCTTCTAGTTTCAGGCTGATTGGAAGCTGTACCCTCAGGCAGCAGCTTTTATAGTATGAAGATATAACTCTTTCAGGGCAAGACTGGAGGATGGGCATTTCTATCTGCTTCCTCTGTAGTCAGTTAACAAGTCTCTATGAAGTACATTTATTATAATGTACTTCCCTTAATGCTGAATCTTTAAACTTCTGTTAATATGTGTTTTTGTGTCACCTTTGTTTTTTGTCGAATAGAAAATTCTAGCTTGTTAGTTGTCTAGTGTTTTGATTTTATTTTTTTTTAATTCAGTACTTTAAAGATGTTGTTCTATTACCTTCTGGCTTGTATTGTTTCTAATAAGATCAGATATTATTCTTATTATTGTTCTTCTTTACATAATGTATCTTTTCCCTTCTGGCTGCTTTTAAGATTTTTCCCTTTATCTTTTGTTTTCAACTTTTTTAATATGCTGTGCTTAAGATTTTTTTGTAATTATTCTGTGATTTATTCATTTACCTTCTAGAATCTTGATAGTTAAAAGTATTTTGGAATAATAATAATATGAAACATTATTGACCATTTTGTTCAAATATGTTTTTTCTGACTTAATCTGACTCTTCTTTCTTTTGGAGACTGGTCATATATATAATATATCCATAGATTTTTAAGGCTCTATTTATTTTTTTATCTTTTCTTTGCTTCACTTTTAGATAGATTTTGTTTATCTTTCTTCAAGTTCACTGGTTTTTTCTTTTGCCACTTTCAGTATGCTACTAATCTCATCTAGTGAATTTTTCCTTTCAAATCAGACACTATGTTTTTTAATTCTGAAATTTCCATTCAGTTCTTTTATAGTTTGCATTTCTCTGTTGGGATTTGCCACATGTTCGCTCATTATGCCCATCTTTTATTTAAATTATTGAAAATATTTATAATAATTTTTAAAATATTTGCTAATTCTAACATATGTTTCATGTCTGTATTTTTATATTTTGTTTTATAACTCATGGTCATTTTTTTCCTGGTTTGATTCTCTATTAAATTACTAAATGTATGTTAGTCATGGTCAATACTATGTAATTGGGAGTATGGGTTACATTATCATACTTTAAAGACAGCTGAATTTTTTCTAGTAGGCCATTAAATAGCTGGCGTTTCAGGTAGATTTTAGGCTTTGTTGTGAAAAAATCAAAAGTAGTTCTTATTACAGTCTAGAGTTGCCATACTTCTAAGGCATGACCTTTATAAAGTTTTACCTGAATGATCTGGATACTCAACAAAGTCTATCCATTTTGAACAAAATTGAAATTTTTTACAGTACTGTGTGACCTTTGAAATCTTCATTCATCTCCCCACTGCCAGTAGATATTATCTGTCAGACCTCAGTGAGTTTCATTGTTTAGATGAAAATAGTATTTGGCTAATGATTAAATAATTAATCTTTCTATATAGAACAAACTATTCTCAGATTTTTTATCACTAGAAAATTATTGGCATTTGTAGTGGAACTTATGAAATACTATTAAAAGGGGTTGTGTATGCTGTTCTTTTTTTCGGATTCATCAAAATGAGAGGGGGATATATTTGCTATTATTTCACTGACTTAATTATATTGTTCTTGCATTTTTCCCTTTTTTAAATTACATCTGTTTGGAATTTTGAAAATTTGTTTCCATCTTCAGATTTTATTTCTATTTTTAATATGTATACTTTTTTAATTTAAATTTTAATAAGATTTTAAAGTCAATTTATTTTCAGTACTTTTTTAAGAGCATTTTTCTACTTGTTTAGAACCCACCACAAATCAATTTAATTTCCCAAATATCAGCACTTTAGCCACCACTTTACTGAATGCTACCATACATGTTTATGTAAAAACCATGACAAACAAAAAAATAATTTGTTTATTTGTCTTTCATTATAAAATTATAAGGCAGAGTTCGCAGCCCTTTTTGTTGAATAAGATGCAGATTAATAGGATCTGTTATTTTGAAGATAGCGTAAAGCATGCATCATTTCAAAAGCAGAATACCAAAAGATAATGACTATAGTTGTACCACTCACAGTTCAAAAATATTGGATTATTTTATCAGTTGGGATTTATTATTTGGCAAGCAACAGTGTCATCTATTTAAAGTATGAAAATTTCTTTAACAAATATAGCAAAAGCCATGGAAAACAGAATGATTAAATATCTTATCAGGAAATATGAGGTAATCATGTTTGGGTTAACTTGTTTTCAGGTTTTCTTCTTTTTAAATAATGCATCTATTTTTATCCATCATGTCATAGGATGGAAAATATTTGAATAAATTGGTCTTCAAGGACTCTCTAGATTTTAGTAGGGACTATGTTTGGGGGTATTGTTGGTTGAATTTTGTTTAATCATTCTTACATTTCTATCTTCTCTTCTTCCCTTCTCTCCTATAGATTTTCCTTGTTCTAGCCTCTTATATAGCTAAATTTTCTTTACATCCTTACCCATTTAATTTATTTCCTCTCTTTTTCTCAGAACATAAAACCAAAGATAAACATTGCCAATTAAAAAAAAAACTAATTTCTTAGTCTTGATTACAGCCTACTTCCTCCCAAATGATAAAATTAGAAACTTTTGGCTTCATCATTTTTTTCTATCTTACTTGTTCCTGACCCAGCCCTTCCCTAGTTATTTATATTTGTTCCAATTTCATTTCCATACTTTTTATTTTGACTAATGAAATAATCTAAAATTAAGGTGCAGCTAAAGTTTATTTGCATTGTTATTGCATTAATCAAGGTGGGCTAAACTGCCATAACAAATAGACCAAACTATATAATGCATTTAGGTGGGAGGCAGCTCTCTTCCATTAATGATTCAGGTACTCAGATGCCTTCTATCTTGTGGCTCTCCCATACCCTACATCCTTTATGAGTAGCATCATGGTCAAAATTGGTTTACCACATCCAGGTCTCTTGGCAGAAGAGAAAGGAGAACATAACACATGGTTATTCACCTCTTAATGGTCTGGACCCAGAAATGGCCCGCATCATACTCACTCACATTACATTCTGGCTATAGGAGTGATAAATTATAATTAGGACTGAATCCTTTGCCCACCAATTGTCCAGTTTTTATCAGAAGAACATAAAATGGACTATCCATAGGAAAGAGCAGTTCTGTTACTAAGACAAAGGAATCAAGAGTAGGCAAGATAACTAAATTCTCCATAAATCTTAAAAGATTTCCATTTCATATCTGTCTACTATATTATTTGATTTGGTTCCTACAACTTACTAAGGTAAGAAAATTAGTGGGGCACCTATGGACATCTTTTCTTAGGAAAATTGTTTATCTGATGAAGATTTTGAATCAATTTTGAGCAATTTAAGAAAGATATATTTTTTAATCTCTATTTCAAATTTGAGGTTAGGTGTAATGGTTAAAATCATGCACGCAAGAAATTATACTTCCTGGTTCAAAATCAGGATCCACCGTGTCTTACTTGTGTAACTGCTGAACCATTTAACCTCAGGCAAGTTCGCTTCTTTGTGCATCAGTTTTTTTTTTACCACAAAATGAAGAGTATAATATAGTAAAAGCTTCATAGGTTTGTTCTTATAAATAATACACATAAATTGCTTTGAAGAATACTTAGGACATAGTAAATGCTCAATAAAAGTTGTAATAGTAATGGCAATTGCTATTAGAATTACTATTCATACCTAAGTACATACCTAAGTACATGCATGTTTTACAGGTGTGTTAAAGAGGTGTGGCCCCCAAACAGAAAGCTCTTGACAAATGTTGGCTCTTCAAGGATAAAAACACCTAAAAAACTATAGTATTATGTATTTAACTTCATGCCTTCTGCACTTGCTTTGCCCCCGATAATATTTCTATTCATTTTCACAAAAGTCAATATTTTCCTGTTTCTCCTTTGAAAATAGGTTTTTATGTGGGGCATGTAAACAGTATCTGAAAGAAGTGGAATTAAATTCTTGCAAGTGTAGGATCAAAATAGAAAGGAAGGTATGAGCCTGAAACCATGGTTCACAGGAAAATTATAA
The DNA here is from genome assembly GCA_004027375.1 of Macroglossus sobrinus. Lineage (NCBI taxonomy): Eukaryota > Metazoa > Chordata > Mammalia > Chiroptera > Pteropodidae > Macroglossus > Macroglossus sobrinus. Next base: position 428,557 of record PVKZ01000971.1, read on the forward strand.
AGGCTAGTAATTTTGCTAGCAAAGAAACCAAAAACAAGTACTGAGGTAGGTAGAGAAAGAGAGAGTTTGTTTGAGAATTAGAGATTTCACAGTTGTGATCTAAAACAAGGGGTCAAATTCATATGGATAAAAACATTATCTGGCTAAACTTTTTGTGATCAAGGAAAAGCTTCATTTGGCTTTATATTAGCTATTCACACTTCTTCTTGCTGTTTTCTCAATCAATCCTCCAGTGACTTGATACACCATGTCTAATTCTTCATAAATCAGCTAAACTTTAGAGTGATATTGACAGCGGCTTTGCTGAATCCATTGTTTTCTGTCAAGAGTTTTATTCGGCTTCAAAACAATTTGCCGTGAACGCCCTTGTTTGCTTGCCACACTGGTCTTTGTTTCAGCTGAAAACTTTGATTTATAACTGTATATAATTGATGGCTGTGGGGTAGGGGCACTATAGCTCATGCTCCTCCTCTTTTAATCTAGCTTTGCCTAGAAATCCATGTAGTAGAGCATTCTCAAGGGAACCAGGCTGGGAAATTTTCCATATACCCAATGGGAGGCCATTAATCATGGTGAGGAGCGTGTTTGTGAAAGTAAAGAAAACAAAAGTCAGACCACCTCAAGATGGCTTATCAAAAGAATAGATGTTAAAGCTAATGTATTCATTGTGGAACATTTATAAAGAAAAACTGAGCTATTTGGTGAGCCAGATATATATATGCTACTCTAAAAGTGAAATCTGGCATTTGTATCTCAAATTATTAATATTGAAGCATCGCTCCAGAGTTCCTCACAAGTTGTTCAGCCATTGACTGGAGTAGTTGAAAGCTCTTTTTATATGGCATGAGTTCCTGTAATTCTAGTATTTGCTGAATTTAAGGTCAAATCCTCTCTTCATCCTTTTCCTTTGGTGTTACTAGTCCAAAAAAAGTCAGTGGAACTTTTTCAGTTGCACATTCTTTTACAATGCAAAGATTCATCCTAAGTTTCTAAAAGTAATTAAAGATTCTTCCCAAGAGCTAGAGTGAGCCAGTTATTTTTTCTTTAATATTCATTGTGAAGATATCAGATTTTACCATTTATTTTTGGTTTACTTTAGTTTTCCTTCATAAAAATTACCCTGCCAGCTAAAGATATTTCATACTATTTCAATAGCCTACTCAGAAAAAAGTATGTATACATATGTGTGTGTATTTGCAAATAAATTATAATGCCAAATTAGAATAATACATCATTAGATAGAGTAGATTTTAGGTGGTTTATTTACACAAAGTATTTTAGTGATTGAGAATGTTGATCCAGCAGGGATAAATAAAGGAAGTAACAAAGAAAATCAAAGGACATTGTAAGCACTATTGGGGACTGGATCATATCCCACAAAAATATCTCAAATTATGACAAGAGCTATGTTGAAATACTGCTCAGTATCTGTTAACTCTGTTTATTAAGTAAACAGCTTTTACCATTAAAGTGGCACTTTAAGTGGTCTAAGGCAAGCATGCTGTAGTTCATTTCGTCATGCATATATTGATATAAACATTATTTAAAGTTATTTGTTTTATTTTGCATCTTTTTTTTTATCTCAGTGAGATTCGGCAATAACAAGCCTCTCCCTGAAAGAGAAGCCAAGAACATTTTCAATTCATTTTCTCCTCTTCAGAGAAGTTTAAATTGATAAATAGTTCCCATGTGAATGATGGTAAAATCAGAATGGAAACAGTGCTTTTCATATATTGTATTCCTTGTTAAATTAGAACCTTTTGATATTAGGAGAAAGACAGTTCCCAGATGTTGGTACATTAGCACTCAGAGTCTCACTTAATGGCACAAGAATTAATGAACCTTGGAAAACAATCCCTTAGCATTGACCTAATGTGGGATGTAACTTCAATCCAGGTCTACTGATGTGACTTATCAGAAAAATATTCATTAACCAAATGACAGAAAGCAGTAACTAAAATCCATAGTTAATCTGAATGAAAGCACAAAATAACACAGACATAGGACAACTTTGAAGAATTAAAAATCCATTTCTTTGAAATGGGTAAGAGACAAACTCTGAGCTAGCTTTTCATCAGAAGGAACTTGGCACTTTGCAAGTCATCAGAAAGAACTTCATTCAGAATAAACCCTCTGTGGAGTATGTACTTTATTGGTTTTTTTGTGGGAAAAATATTGGAAAAATTATTCAAATATGTATAGAATATTTTTAAACCTCTTCAACCTCCTGATATTTGTTCTTAGTTCTAACAGCTTTGCATTTCATAACCAATATTTAACTTGTTTTGCACAAGTGTTCTAATTTTAAGAACTATTTCACTGCCTCTGTTTAGTATGTAATTTTCCACCCTTAAAATTCACTTTACTCACAATCCCCTGTACTCTTAAGAAGTTAAATTCAGAACCAAATATCATTCTGGGCATTTTTTATGGAACCACCTTCCTATTGTCTGATGCTATCATATAAATGTGGGTGTTTTTGCCTTGGGGGACAAGATTTTATTAGACTTTGGGGATATAATCCTTTAATATAAAGTCAACAAATCTCTTTCTGTATAAACAGTTCAGATTAGGCAAAAATAAAATATTTATGAGACAAAATATAGGAGACAAAATTGTACCCCTCAAATAAAGTGCAACACTTTAATCATAAGCAGAGAAGAATTTCAGAAAGAGCCAATATGTACTTAAATGAATAATTGCTGTATGGTGTATCATAACAAGCATCTCTTGTTCAAGCTCATATTCCATTTTTCATGTGGGAGAAAGAAATAGTTTCCTTCAAGAAATGTTTAAAATTATCCATGATCTCAAAAGTACTACATACATATTATTAAAATAAAATATGAAGCATATTGGCTGTGTTCCAGAAAAGCTGAACTAGATTAAGGGACATAATGAACCATCCTAGCTTCATGTACAATTATTTAATTGGAGAATAGATTTTTCTATCACTGTCCCTGCCAGTAGCAGCCATTTGATCCCGACGCTTGGATTAAATGTTTCATCAGTAGTGCCTATTTAAGGATCTTTATGGAACAACAAGTCGATCCCCTGGGCAAGCCCATGTCAACTGCAATAAAGAGATCCTCACAAGTGAGTGAAAGGCATTTTTTTTTTTTGCAAGATGTACAGAGAATTGAACATGTGCACTGGGCTATCTAGACTGCTTTCTGAGGTTTGAGGGTGCACTGTCTCCTGATGGCAAAGGTTGGAAGCTGAACTTAGCCTGTTCATGGGATTTCTGTGATTTCATTAAGAAAATGAATTCTCAAGCTACTGCCCTCTTTCTATGCACAGGTGAGTCCTTGGCGAACAGGAAATGCGCAGAAACGGTGACTTGCCTTTTATTTCTAGGAAATTGCTGCTTCTAAACAAAATCTTAAAAACTGGACAGCTCATTGCTTTATGCCTTCGATAAAATCCACCATCTGTTTCACGAGGGATAGATGCAAATTTTATAGACTTCACAATTATCTTTTACTTCGGTTTTAGTTTGGTTAGGTTTTTTTCCCACTTACTCTCTGAGTAGTTGTAGACATAAATGCATGCAGCTAAGTATGACTGGAATATTTGTGGAGTGGGCACTAAACGGCATTTGTCACATTAAAACAGTTGGATACATTTTAAAGCATTCTGGAAATTGAAATCTGAACATCTGTATTAAAAAAGGCAAAAAAATAAAATCTGTTGTTGCTACTATCAATAGCCATATAAAAAGTTTAATTTGAGGTTTATTTTTCCCTCTGTGATGTTGTGATCATATCGTTGTGGTCTGCATATTCTGCAAGTTATCTCAAAATTGATAAAAATGCATCCTGCAATGTGGTTGAATCAGAAGATGTTGTGTGGAGATTTATTTTCAGGATCTGCGGATGTGTTTGGGCATGCTGTTTCACTCAAATTAAGAAACCAATTGCAGCACAATGTTCTTTTATAGACTTCTAGTATTTGAATAATTGAATGGCTATGCTCTGCCTCACTATAGCTTAAGAGACATCTTTCTGAGATTGGGGAAAAGTGGAAACAAGTGCTTTTACAGCCAGGCTTCAGGAATCTGCTGATGAGGCACTTAGGCAAAAAGAGGTAGTCCCGTCGGTTGCTTAGAAAAGTTCACAAAATCTTTCCCATCTGTTAAGTGATGAAAAAAAGTATCCAACCAAAAAGGTTGCAAACCATTGTGATGTTTGAGCTCTTTTGAGAACAAGATGGCAAAGCAAATACTCCAAATGCTTTTTTTCTCTTAGTTTCATTTAGGACTTTTTGTTGTTCATTTGTTTGCCCGAGATCTTAAAAAAAAAAAAAAGGCTCTGTTTCTGAATAAAGTGTCTCTATTCTGCTAATTCATAGGCAGGTATTACAGAATTTAAAAAAAAAATTGAAGTAAAAATGAGTTGTCTCTTTCTTTTATGTCTGCTGGTGTTTCTAATACCACTCTTCCCAGGGTGGTGAGAAGGGATGCAATCTGCGTCAACTCCAGGCCCATACCCACGCCACCAAAAAAAAGTAGGCTGTTACCTGGAATTTGTAACCTTTGACTTAAATTACATGCTTACTCCTTCTTTTCCAAAAAAGAATGTAAGACAAATTTACAACTGTGCAGAAGTTTATGAGTACTTTCTTTATGATCAAATGTGTCTGAGAAGTATGTTGTCTTGCTATGTAATTGCTGTTGGATATGGGAGCATTTTTTCACTGAATGGAGTCCCAAACAATAATGTCACCTGAACCTGAGTTCAAGGATTAAGGGAGAATGTTGGATGCAGAGGTTGTTTTTTCTTGTGCCCTTATTCAGTCTTTAATGTTAATTTAGGAGGTAGAAAGAAAGGACTGCACCTATAGCTCAGAACAACTACATGACATTCTTCATAGCATTACAGAGATGTGGGAGAAAAGGGATTTTTAATTACAATATTTCAATTACCATGTTCAATTAAATGGCATGCTGTCCTCACATGTGTTGCTCACAATGCTGTTGACTTTGGATTAGTCTCATGTTTGTGGTCATCTCTTTCTCTGAAACAGTTGGTAAATTAAAATTCCCTTGTTCATAGTGCACATGCTATTCTTCAAGATTTTTGCTACCTTCTCCACTGTAAGATTAGATTTTAGTTGTTTCAGTTTTAGTTCTGACATTCAGCACTACTGCTGAAAAAAGCTCTGAACTTTCTCCTTTTATACAAGTGTCTGGGCTGGGATAAATCATTTTATTTTGTCTTTATTTTTTTATCAGTGGAAGTAAGGAGTAATACTTCTCAGGATCTCCTATGAACATGGAGCATGTAAATCATCACCACCGTGTTTGTTATATAGTCTAAAACATAGGACTCTTGCTATGATCAGTATTGTGCTGTGATTGAAATATCTTTAGAGCTCCTTTCTCTTTCTTGTTAATGCATAATGAATCATTCACACTTTCATTCATTTATCAAACACCTACTGTATGTTTCTGGGAGATGCACAGAGATATTTAGGACAGCTCTTCTCAAACTGTAAAGTGCGTTCAGACAACCTGGGGTTTTGTTAAAGTGCAGTTTCTGGTGCAGGAAGTTTGGAGAAAGGCCTGGTGTTCTTCAGTCCTGAAAAGCACCCAAGTGATATCTATGCTCTTGGTCTGTGGGTAGAAAGAGTTTAGGACACCCTCTATGAACTTACAGCATATAAGGTTATATATGAACTTGAGCCATTATTCAGTCTGTATTGGATAGCGAGGACAAACTGTGAGAAAGGAGATGTTAACACTGACGCCCTATTATGTGCAAGTCACATGCTATGCTAAATAATTATGGGATGTTCCCTGGTCTTTGTAATACCCTCTAACTGATTTGAGAGATAGAAATATAAACTATTAATTGCAATCAATTGTGACATATAAAGCTCTGTACCAAAATGGCAGTGGCACCAACAGGAAGGAGCAGCTCTGCATGTGTGGGTTAAGGAGGCATCACAGAAGTTCATGCTCACCTGGGTCCCGAAGGGTGAGAAGTTTCCAACTTGTAAGGTAGTAAAGAGCCTGTTCAAAGGTGAAGAGGCTCATGTAGCGTACAGTGTTTGAGGGAACTCATAATTCTTGGGTGAGGCCTGAACATGTGATCAGGAACGCAGTTCATATTTATTTAACAGGCATTTCACATTTATTAGTTCCAGCATTATAACAAATCGGAAAGGAGGTAGTATTTTTCTCATTTTACTGATAACTAAACTGAGTTTCAGGCAGGTAAGGGAACTCTTTGGCAGGTACACAGCTTGTCAGAGGCTGGACTGGATTTCAAGCCTAAGTCTAGGTGGCACCAGCACCATGACTATTGCCCCTCTGCCAAGCTTGGGAAATCAGCAAGAGCCAAATCACAAGGAGCCTTATAAACTACTCTAAGGAGGTGAAACTGTAGTCTATGAGTAGTGTGAAAATTTGGAAGACTTTATAAATAGAGAGATGGCATTTGGATTTTTAAAAAATTATTCTGGAAGTTGTGTAGAGGGTAAATTAAAATGTGAAAATAGATGAGAACTTCAGGATTACCAAGCACCCAGAATTATCAGCCCATGGATATGCTAGGAAAACATGAACCTCATGAAATTCAAGGAGTTTGCAGTCTAGTCCATGAGAAAACATGAAACAAAATATCAGATAAAAGGTCTGAAGATACTCCCAAGTTCAAACAAATAAGCAGTACATACAATACATACAGTGTCCAAGCAGCAAACCAGCTTATAAGTGGGTATTGTCCAGATGCAGAAGGAAAGAAATGGTGAAACTATAATTCTAAGGACACTGCTGTCTTAAGACCCAACCATTGACTTACTTAAACCAAGTTGAATTTTCACTCACCCACAGTTGTCTATTGTCTGCTTATAGAAGGTCTATTGCACGCTGTTTTCTAGCCTCTCCCCAGTTGGTTTCTCTAACCTCTATTTGAAATATTTCCTAAGGGGGTGCTTTATTTATATCAAGGGACGATCCCATCAAATATGCCATAAGCCATTTATTGAGCACCCACCACATCCTGGGCAAACAGTAAAATTGCTCTTGAGGAACCTCATGAGGACAGTCAGGTCATTTTCTTTTTACAAAGGAGGAAAATGTAATGCATAGTAGTTAAATTAACTTGCTCAAGTGACAAAGCTAGTCAAAATCTGGGTGATGACCCAGGTGTTCTGATGTCCAAGCTTTGGCATCTTACCCTTAATAGTCACCAGGCATGCCCTACATGTCTAAGCTGCTTCCTAATTTTCAAAACCATTTTACTCATTTGATGCAATTTTCTTGTTACTGATTCTGGAGAGGAAAATAGTCATCTCATTTGATGGATGAGAAAAGACACTAGGGAAATAGAAGGATTGTCCCGAGGTCAAAATAGTGCTGCTCTTCCTCTTTCTTCTGGCCTCAGTATAATGCTCTTCCCCTTTGTCTTCAGGCCTCATCCCAAGTTTCAGTGGTTCCAAAACTCAGCTGTATATTGAAATCACCTGGAGAGATTTGAAAAATACTGATGCCTACCTACATAGACATTCTGATTTACTTGGTATAAAATACATTGGAATTTTTAGGGCTCTCCAGGTGATTTCCAGAGTTTAGTCTTGGCTTTGGCAATAATAGAATTGGGACTGAGAGCAGTGATTCTTAAAGTATGGTGCCTAGACCAGCAGCATCAGGGGGAACATATTAAAATGCAAATTTTTGGACTTTACACTAGACTTATACATCAGAAACTCTGGGGGTAGAATCCAGAAACCTGTGTTTTAACAAGCTTTCCAAGTGATTCTGATGCAAGCCAACCCCTTTGGCCATACTTCCTTTCAACAAGTTTATGGTGTGGAACATGGTGACCAGCTGTCTGCTATTTCTACTGAGGCCAGAGCTCAGGGAAAATATATTTAAACCCAAATGACAATACAAGGCATTCAGATTTGTATTAAAAATGGATTTCCTGGTAGTGTAGGTTGCCAACTGCGAGAATGAAAAACTGAGGGAAGATTTTGGAATCTTTCTGGGGGTGGCCAGAGTATTGCACCATCAAAAAGCAAAAAAGGAAAAGGAAGAAATCAGCCCCTGGAGGAAAACAAAAGCAATAAGTATTGTCATCTGACTTTGCTTTAATCATTTATGGTCCTTCTTTCCTGTGCTTTGAAGTTAATGATAATGTCTTCTTAACTGGCACGTTTTGTTTTCTTCTGAAAATCTCAATGCCATTGAAATCTACAAATGTACATCTTCCAAATAGTTCCATGCTTATGACAGAATGTAGGCATTCATTGCCTGAGGAGTGAAGGGCTGGGTTATAGATCGCAAAGTGACTTCTCCCCTGCCTCTTTTCCATTACTGAGCCACCTAATTAGCATCATTTCCCTACTACCACAATTATTATTTTCAAGATTATAATTTTAAGTAAATCAGTAAATCAGCCAATTTCTCTAAAGCCTTTTGTTGCACATTAATTCAATGTGGCTGGTTTTTGTCATAATTTTCAAGTATTCTTCACCAGACTTCACTCACTAGATGCTTGGGTTAGGATTATTAGCTCTGTTGACAATAATTTGTGAAAGAATTAAGAGTCCAACATACTAGAATGGGAGAAGCATTAATGGGATATACTTGTTTAAACTGAGAACTTATATGAAGTCCCAAAAGTGGGGAAAGGGTAGGAAGTATTTATGCAAGGCTGTATACCATTAGAAAGATTGTGAGAAAACACAAAATCAAAAAATTTTGTTGTTTGACATTGGTCATTAGTTACCAATTATAAGATGCTTCAAAATATATGCAAAATATTTCCATGTAATTTAGTAAGTTATTTTTTATTTTTAATTGTACCATTTTTCAACCAATGACTAACTTTGAGTTTTGACTTTGACATTATTTAATTTTTTCCTGTTTTCATCATATAGTGAGAAACCTATGTTTAAAAATATAGTGAAAATACTGAGGGGAAAAAAGGCAAGAAAAGGTGGGGAAGAGGGCAGCTTAACTGCTTTTACCTGGGCCCAGTAGGTGTTTTACCTCCTAGTATCTCAAGATGATTAATCTGGGGGTGGACCCTGAATATTAATCACCTGTCAGTGGAGGCTCCTGGGAAGACTAATCTATTCATAGACAAATGTTGTCAAAAGATAATAGGCCCCTCAGTATGAAGATGGCTTGCTAACTACTCCATCAACTAAGAAGTACTGTGGACTATGAAATGATCTTTCTTTTCAAGTTACCTGAAACCTCTCAGATAAAGGCTTCCCCAGCCTGGGAGATTGAGTTAATGAGGATGCACAAGCATATATTGCCAGTAGCATAGAATAAAAGAGGTATCTCAGCACATTTTAGTAACCTCACTTTATGAGTTGTTTCTTGTAGTGATTTAGCTAAAAAGGTTGCAAGTGATTTGAAAGGTAGAGGAAAAGCAAATAATTAGTGACAATGCTGTAAAGATTCTGCCCATTATGTTTCCATCTTTGTACAGTAACTCTAAGACCCACTGGAACAATAGAATACATGGCTTGATGGACAATGCACTGAGACTCTTTATAGAAGTACATCAAAGACTATTTGGTGACTGCATCCAACAATTCAAAGCAGAGAAACTGAAGAAGAAGCTAAAACTGAAAGAACAAGAAGAAGCATAGGTTAAAATAAAAATCTAGCCAAAGCATATCTGCAGGTACTAAAAAAGAGAATAAAATGAAAATATTTAGAGTGTCACCTGAATATTTGTATGAGATAATATTGTGGCTTCATCAAGGAATGAAAGAGAAATTAATTTCACTAAAATTGCATATGAAAATATAAGCGATCATTATTTTGCTCCTCTGTAATAAAAGACGAGTTACTTCACTGAGGGCAGTGCCACCATTTTAGTGAAATAGACTCCCAGGCATTTTCCCAAGAAGTCTCAACTCAAGTTGTCCTCCCTGCTCTTACCTCTTGAGGTTCTGTTGCACATTTGTGTCTCAGATCATAAATGATTCCTCTTCCAGGGAATGTATTTTTTACCTCCCTTTATGCTCATTCAAATCTTGCCTCTACTTATGAATTCATGAATTCAACTCATGAATTTTAACCATATACCACTTACCAACATTTGGCTACACACTGGACAAAGAAGTAAAACAACAGTCCCTACCCTTGAGTTACTTGCAGCCTTTTGAAGGTTTTAAAGAAAGCAGCTCAAGGAAAATTGCCCCTACTCTGCTCACCCTTTTTGCACCCTTGACCAATGTCTAATGTTACCTGTCAGTCCTTGTTTAAGGGGAGACATGGGCCTACTGCAGTCAGTAAGTTTTCTTGGATAAAGAGGATGTGCATATTAGATAAAGAGGATGGCTAGATTGCCAGCACAAGATTTCAAAGAAAAAATATTAATATAACAGAATATGAATGTGCTATGTGAAACATTTCATGTATAATGTCTTAGAAAAAGAAAAACTTAACCTGGGGGAAAAGTTCAACTGAAAAATACCAAGATTAAGATGCACATGTATCATTGAATCAAATTATCTTCTTTGATATAATTATACTATTAACATTTTCCATTACTGTCAATTTTCCTCTAACTTTCTCATGAGTGTTTTTAGAATTTGAAAAAAAAAAGAAGAAGAAGAAGAAGACTTTCCTTATGCTTATGCAGTAGATGATGCCTAAACATTTGTGTAAAAGTTTTATTAATACAAGTCTGTCCGTGGAAGGCCATTGGAGCCCACCATTTTGGCCTTTGCTTTCTTTCAGATCTTCAGTTCTCAGTAATCATGGACAGGTTGGAACATGTGCATCTCAGAAAGACTTCTAGAGAGCTATATTTACCTCTAGCCTACACTGACATTCCTCCATCAGTGAATGTAGTCCCCTGAGTCAGATATGTAAATAAGCTGTGGGAAGACATTAGAGGCTACTGGTAAACTCTTCCTTATAGACAACCTGGGCCCTTGGCCTTCAGTCTTCATTTTGTTTAAAATATTATTTCCTCATTTTACCTAGCCTTTTTCCTCCTAGAGAAAGGCAATATGTGTTTTTCACCACCCAAATATCTAACTACCCTTCTAGGGGATGAGAGATGATAGAATATGTTCATTCTTTTACTCATTCTTCCATCAAATGATTACTGAATGCTTACCATGTTCCAGAGAATATACTGACAATCAAAACAGACATTTCTGTTTTCATAACATTTACATTTAGGGTAGCGGGGTGGGGGGGAGGGTGGCAGGATGAGGATAAGCCAACAATATTTGAATAAATAGCAAGTAAAGGAAATAGACTATAAACAATATATAGAGAATTTAAATGTGACAGTGCTTTATCACAGGAACAAATCTAGGTGCCATTTAAGCCGTGATCTAGAAAACCAGAAGGAGACAGTCTTGCAAAGATCAAGGAGAAGAGTGTTCTATATACAAGATTTATCTGGAGACTGAGATAAACTTAGATCATTTTTTAAGTGTTTGAAAATGAATGAGTTAGGGAAAGCAGAGAAGACTTTAAACTTAGAATACTAGAGCCTAAAGGGTAATCAGGCATCTGATTCTTAAGAATACATGAATCTTTTGGTAGCTTGACCAACCAAATTATTTTTTTTATATATTTCTACTGGACAGAAGTAATATTAAACATAATACATATGGTGTAACAGTGAAAGGTGCCTCTGCTCTTTATTATCATCTTTCTAATCCAATTGCAATACCAGATAAGTTTACAGCAGAGTTAAATTTTTGGAATGGATTTGAAGGGGTCCATAGAGATTCTCATTCTGTGATTGCTGTTCCACTTAAACTAAGAGATTCTGGCTACCACTCAGGAAGTATTGAAGAGGACAATGCACAGGTCATAAATACCAAGATGTAAGTCATCTTTTACAAGGTGGTAAGGTGGGGAAATAGGAAGTGAAAGAAATTGGATTATTACACTCAGATTGAGATTCAATCCCATTCGCCAATCACAGACTCCTGTTGGCTCTTAGCAACACACCAAAAGCTAAAGCACATATCATACAATTGGATTAGAAAGGCAAAAATATAGCTAACATGACTCATATAAGATACATTTAAAGAATAGTTGGAGGTGATTATTGGATATTTGGCAGAATGTCATCTCTGAAATTTCATGATGTCATCTAGGGAGTTTCTTCTTACTGTAGTACTTGGGTCAGTGGAAGTCAGCTTAACCAGAATGTGATTGGGGTCTTTGGTAACAGGAGTCTTCCTTTTGTGGCACTTCTAGTCTCAGAAAATATGCTTGATGACAAGTACTGTATCTGAGCCAGTGAGAATTTCACAAGCTTCCTGGCAAACCAATAATAAGAGCACAATATGTACATGGGAAAGCAATAAGTTAAAAATATAAATAATAAAAGTTAAAAGCTTTCTTCACTTGTTCTTATCTCCAAACATCACCACCTGTCATTTTCCATAAATATATGTGTAAGAAAAAAATTGTCTTATCTAGAATATAAGCATATTCTGAGACAGTACCAAAATTATATATAATATTATATACACATGTCTCATATTGTTTTACAAATTGCTTGGTTCACTTAGAGATTTATCTTGGAGACCTTTCCATATCATCACATAAGGGTCTATTTCATTTTTTTTTCTTTTTAGGCTACATTGTATTATTCTGTATAGTTATACCAAAATGTATTTAACTAGTCTTTTAGTTATAAACCTTTATTTTATTTTATATGTTTTTATTATATTCAATATAGCATATCCTTGTCATATTCTTTTGATTCTTTCTACAGGGTACTTTGTAATAGGATTTTTGGATCAAAGTGCATATGCATTTTAATTTCTCAAAGAAAATAGCCTTTCAAAAAGTTTGTACCAATATACATTTTCACCAACAGTATGTGAGGTCTTCTGCTTCTTCATATCCTCTTCCACCCTGAGTACTTCAAATTTTTATATTTTGGCTGCTCCATTAAGTGAAAGCCTGTGCCTTTTGTTTTGATTTGCATCTCTTTAAAATAAGTCAGATTAAAGGATAAACACTCATAAAACATGGGGTTTGAGAGCAAGGTCTATTGTAAGCCTGGTACAGGTATAGAGTTGTTTATCCAAAACTCTTGGAGCCAGAGTAATTCCAAAATTCAATATTTTTCAGCTTTTGAAAAATAATTTGACTGGTTTCCATGACTCAGTACCACTCCCAACCCTGTCTGGGCAAGTGCTCCCTAAGCAAGTGCACTGATTCTTCTGCAGCAAAATGTCTAAATGTCCCCACAACGTAAGTTAAGACGATAAACATGCTCATATTAGTTCAGGAAAGTTTTTTACCATGAATTAAGTCTGGATTAGATAAGGTCTTGCTATTTCATAAATGAGTTATGAAAAAAATTCATAATGCAGAACCATTTAGATTTCTGAATTGCAATTAAAATAGTTTCAGCTTGTGTAAAAGAAAAGAGGCCCTTCTAGGATGAGTAGACAGCACAGAGGTATGATCCTCTACCTGCCTGTTGGGGCAGGTTGAGGACATTGGAACCAAGCAAAGGTTCTTGAAAGCAGCTGCCAAGAGATTCTGATTGTTTCCCCTTGTTTTTATAGTTTTCTTTGGGCAGGAGCACCTTTGCGCTGTTTGGCTAATGATTAACAGTTTGAAAATATCTGCTAAGGAGAGGGTGAGTAAATGAGTACTTCACAAAACATCAGAAAGTGATGTGCACCATTGTAAGTGTCAGGGCAAATTACCTGCTTCTTCCTGTAATTCCATCATCGAATCTTCCTACCTCCTTTATCGTGGTTATAGATGATGACTTAAATGACCCAGAAGTAATAATCTTGCTTTAGACAAAAATTAAGAAAGACCTTTTCTCTTGATGACTGATAATCATTGCCTAAATTCCTACCACCTTCAGTACCCTTTTAGGAAGCATACTAATTAAAGAACAGGTAGATTCACAGAAATTATAAAAGGTTTGTCCCCAGGAGAAAGAAAGCTGTCTTTGAGCAAAGGGAAGGACAAATAGAACTGAAAACTATCTGAATATTTTTTTAGTTAATCCTCATAATAATGCTTCCTAGAGATGAAGTAACTTATCAGTGTCATTCTGCTCAGTGAATTGAACATTACCACTGTAAAAGCAAGCCATACCCACATGATAAAGTCAGTGTCATAAACAGGGATCTTCTTTTCTGCCATGGTGAATGGCAGATCTGAAATTTAAACTCAGAGCAGTCTACTTTAACCTTTTGCACTGTCCTTACCTTTTTGCTTTTGATAAACTTTATCTGATAAATGAGATTTCTCTTGTGAGTTTATAGTGTCTTCTTGGAAATTACTATATAATAAATTGTATTAGGAAGGAATCTGAAGCTGAATCCATGCCCAGTGATCAATTTGCAGTATATCCCAAAGATTCAGGCAGGGATGGTATGGAGGTTTAGTGGGGGCAGATGTGCCATATACTTGCTATCCCTTGACTAGGTCATCTTTGAGATCCTTTACTGTCTCAGGATTCTGTAAAAGACATATTTATTTGAAAATAACAAGTCTCATTCTGTTTAACATCATTAGTCATCAGGGAAATGCAAATTAAAATCATAGTGTGATTATTACCACGCACTTAACTTAATGGCTAACAAACAAACAAACAAACAAAAACACAGATCACACCAAGTTTCAATGAGGATATGCAACAGTGAGAACTCTTAGACATGGCTGGTGGGAGTATAAATTGGTATGACTACTTTGGAAAACTGTCAGAATCTGAACCTTGAACCTGCACATATCTTATGACCTATGGATTTGATGCCTAGATATAAATCAGATAAAAAGCACTAGCACATGTTCACCAAAACACATGTGCAAAAGGCTCATACTAATATTACTCTTAATTGCTCAAAACTGGTTAATACCCAAAGACCTATGAGTATTAGAATGAATAGATAAACTGGGGTATTTCCATACATTAGAATCTTATACATCAATGAGAATGAACAAAGTACAGTTGCATAAAACAATAAGGATGAAGCTCATGTATACTGTTTGATTCCAGTGTGTTCATGCATGTATGCAAAACTAATCTCCAGTGTTCAAAGTTAAGGGAGTAGTTTTCCTGAAAGACTAGACATAACAACTGCAAAGGGAGCTTCTGTTTGTTAGTCACATTCTGTTTCTTAATCTGAGTGGTAGTCACGTGAGGGTTTGGTAAAAATTCATTGAGCTGTATTCTTAGAATTTGTTAACTTTTCCATAAGTATGTATAATTTAATAAAAGTTAAAAGATTTTTAAAATCCTTAATGATGAAGAAAAAGTCATCTAATTCAGGTGTTTTTATTCTAATGGTAAAATATTGTCATAATTATATTATTTTCACTGTCATAGAATTTTTACTTGGCTCCCTACAGTTTATACCACAAATAAATATCGTGTGTCCCCAAAGAGAATCTACACACGACCGAACGTTATTCCTTCCCTACCTAATGAGCTCTATGATGTGCATCCAGGCTTCTCTGAGACCTACTGTAAAAGGAAAAAAGAAAAAGAAAATGAAAAAGACAGTAAAACAATAGTAAAACAAGTGCTTTGATAGCACTTTTTAAAAATTCATAACAGATATAAAAAGAAGTGACAGCTGTTTAGTGTATACATGTGCAAGAAAAAAAACAACAAAAAATGATTTGTGGTGCTATAAAGGGTGTCACTCATATGTTTTGCCAAGTAAGACTGCGCTGCTTCTAATGTAATAGTCTTAGTTCCTTTCCTGGCCTTTTCTTGTGAATAATGGATTTGGCTCTTTATAGGCCTCAGTGCATTTAGAGGGATGGGTTGGAAAAATATGATTGCCAAATTTGCGCGCTCTCGAAATTTCCCTACTACGTAGGGAAGCAGCTTCTATTATTTGCCTCACAATTGGGTTTGTTCCCATTTCCCAGTGTTTTTACTTGTAAGTCTTTTTACTTGTAAGTAGGCTGGCTGGTCTAAATCATAAATGCACATTTGATGGTACAGCATTGCTATTATAAAGCATTATACCCACTTTATAAAGTCAGTATCATGAACAGATATTTTCTTTCTCATGCATTATCAATTTTAACATGGAAAAATTAAAGCATACATTCCTCAAGTATAGAAATCAAGTGTAATCTAAATGCAACCCCCAGGCTGATTGCATAGTAATATTTGGTAGTATGGCTATTTCTGATTCCAGTAGGAAAGCAGCCCAGATCAGTTATACTGTTTATGTTGTCAGCCCCAGAGCGACACCAAATATGGACTGTGAGCCTAAAAGACAACCTGTGAGGATGAGATCTTGTGATTCACATCAGCAGAAGGGGTTGTTTGTTTCCAGTCAATGGGAATACATTAAAAAATGGAGACTGTCCCTGACATTCTGCATTTTATTAAATCTAAAATCCATCTGAGTCTCCTACATGATTTATAGTTGTGATGTTTCAAAGGATGGTTTCTCAGATAAACAAATGCACAGTAACATATCATAATTTAGAAATTTACCATTCCATATAAGTACATTTCCCAGCTAACTAAAGCACATCCCTTAGGCAGCAGGATTCTTTTTTTAATGCTGACCCTGTCAGTTGAAAAATATTCATAGGCATATTGTTACACTTTACTACTTTCTTAAATAGAGCTTAGGGAACATGACTTAACTTTTTGATAACTTTAGTCATCATTATAAACATCAACTATTGAAATGAACAATTATATTGCAATTCCCTCAAAGATTTTAAGGATTGGTGGAGCTATGGCTCTAGACCAAATGGCCCCTGATTGCATTTTTTTCTTATATACTTTATGTGTTCCTTTTCCTTTTTCTTTGCCACCAAGTTATCAATTCTTGCTCCTACATGTGATCATATTTACAGCTAAATCTTTCTCTTTGTCTTCTAATATTCTTCCTCTGGTTTAATTTGAACTGTAAGAACATCTAACTAGGCTCATTTATACTATGTACAAAGTATAAAAAGGTTCTGAATTAAGGCCTAGCAAAGTCTTTCACACTAAATGTCTTTCATAAATAAATATATGTAATGTGCTGAGATCAGTTCCTAACACTTTAGGAAGAGCCTAATACATATTAGCTATTATTAGTAGTAGTATTGTTATTAATGTAATTATTAAAAGTCACGTGTATGCTAATTAAGGATAAATTAAGCAGTAGAAGCAAATACACTCAAACATAAAATGGCTCAATCATAATAGAAGTTTATTTCGCATATCCAGAAAAGCCCAGAATAGGGATGGAGGTCACCAGGGTAGTTATCATCCCTAAGATAAATCATCTATCCAGGTGTCTTCTGGCTTGAGTTCCTTCCATCTCCTAAAGTCTTGATATCGTCTGTATCCACCCAGAGAGAAAGGAAAAAGATGAAGGCATGATGGTGGAAGGTTTTATGGGCCAGATCAGGAAGTTCACACATGACTTATGATCCTATGTGGCCACATATAACTGCAAGGGAGCCTGGGGAATGTAGTCTAATTTGGTGCCCAAAAAGAGGTGGAGAATGGATTTTAGTGGCTATATATCAATCTCTGCTATGGTATTTTTTATTTTTTAAAGCCTACAGCACCTTGTCTTCCTAGGTGGTCTCCCATCCAAGTACTAACCAGGCCCGACCCTGCTTAGTTTCTGAGATCAGACGAGATCCAGCATGTTCACGGTGGTAGGGCTGTTGACTGGTATTTTTTTAATATAGAGATTTTGAGACATTTCTTTTGATAATTCAGAAGACATTTTTATTCTCTGCAGTTTTTGCTATGTTCAAATTGACAAGGTTTAAAAATTAAAACTATGTATGAATTAACTAGAAAATATTTTTTTATAATTAAACTGCATTTGAAACTTACTGTGTTAAAACTGATACCACTTAAAAATTAGCATTACCATGTCAGCAGTATTTCTGTACTTTTTTATTTAAGTAAATCTCTGTCAGTTTCCAAGTGTACCACTCCATGCAAACTTAATCTTCATGTAGAAACAGTGGGATATGGAGCAAAGATCTTGGGCTTTCGCATCATCCAGATCAAATTCTATCCCTGTGCTGCCACATAGCAATGAGAGAACCTTGGATATTATGCTTACTCTAGTGAAGTTGTCATTTCCTCTGTAAAATGAGGATAATAATAGTTCTGAAAGATAGTAAATTAACAGTGATATAATATATGTGAATCACCTAGTTCATAATTGCCATGTGATAAACATTAAAATGGTAGATATAGTAAGTTAATAAAATATAAACTATTAAAACAGTATAGTGATTTAAATTATGTAAATAAACATGAGGAAGTATATTAGTGATATCATAACACTAGTAAAATTCTGTGAGTATGAATATGATTGAAAATGTTAATCAGCTTAACCTTTTGCATTCTTAGAGTTGTAATACCGAATAAAGGACGAGTCCCTGTGATTCCCAGCTTTATCTGGTGAGGAGAATAAATTTAGAGCACAGTCCAAAGCATCTTCAGAAGCATAAGTAGCATTTAGAACTATCATCTGGTGAGAGAAGGGGTCAAACTCAAATGTAATAATGGAAAATATTAAGAATGAAACTGGTGAATTTATGCCCATTACAAAAACACAAAAACTGTCTTTTAAAACACTTCCCTGAAAAGCAAAATATATATAAAAGTTAGTTAGATATGCTGATTATTAAGATATTGTTTCTAAGGGTCAAATGCACCCTTCTACTCTCTGCTTTGTCATGCTGTCACTGCAACCATAACAACCACATTTTGTCATTTCCAGCTGTATCTATTGCATCCAATAGAGAAGAGGGTAAGTAGGAAGTAGGACAAGGAAGAAGCGGCATCTTTGCTCCCCTTCCTGTGAGCATTACGTCAGCCATGCTTCTTCACCCAGACAGCAATAATTTCCTTCAATACTTTAAGTTGATTCCAGTTTGTAGTTTTTTCTATGCTTCTAGAACCAGTTTCAGAGCCACCAGCACCTGCCTGGGGGAGTCTTCTCCTCAGAGGTCTGAGTCCCTCTGTTGAACCTTAAATTGTAACAGTTCCAACCCCTTCCCTTTGCTTCTCAGCCTGTGAATGAGATCTGTTTCCTGCAATTAGTACCTTATAATACTTGCATTCCCCTTCTGCCTTTCCAGTTCTCCAATATCTGGTTAACAATTCTTGACATTAAATCCCATGTCAAAATATATGGTATTGTTTCTTACTCCTGACTGATTCAGAAATTTATGCCAGAAGTGGTCTAAGAAACAAACCCCTAAAAATGGGATATAGAGATGGTTATGCTCATAAATTGACAGCTTGCCATGTCTAAGCTAAGTATATGTCAACATGTCTTACTTTATGGTTGTTTTTAATGGTAGCTGCTGCTGTCATTACTTAAAATAATGTAAAACTAACAGCATTCTATAATTTTCAAAAGACATTCACATGTGTTATCGTATTAAATCCTTGCTTCATGTCCCTTAGGAACTTTACAAATGAGGAAACTCAACCCCCAAGATGTTCGAAATCACCAATTAGTAAATCGAAGAGCCAAAGACTCAGATATAGATATTTTAACTCAATACTTTTTCCTCACTAAAGCTACCTTTTAGAAATGTCTTAAAAGTACCAATTTCTTCATTTAGAGCAAATTTTATTTTAAATATTAAGACTTCTTACAGTGAGAGAATGAAATGCCAGTTGACACGGTAAACAGGAAAGATAATCCAATAAATTGGCTTAGTTTAGTCATGTAACTACAACTTCAGAAGGCTGTAATTATGTCTCATTCTGGAAGAGAAATTATTTTTGGCTTTTCTCATTAAAAAAGATATTAAATTTCAAAATCTCAGGAAGAAGGAATATCTTGTGTATTGTAACAGTTTAAGCTGATCAAGCATTACTAGTAAGAATCTGTTCTTAATTACCCATCTCAAACTGAATAACCTCAGCATTGCCCCAGGTATCAAAATATCTCATCCTTATTGCTCAGGGAAACAATGAACTGCATTATGTGAAAGATACCTAAAGCTCCAAATTTAAGTTTACTTTGATAGAAATAGGGTGTACTTTTACAAATGTGTATGGATTATGTACATTTTTATGAGCTTGAAAGAAAAAAGAACAGTGGGACTGTGGAGATATTTCTAACATCTTGGCTCTCTTTCCAGCCTCTGGAGTCTTCCTAAAGCTTAGTAGGATTATTTTCATACCAGTTAACCACTTGTACGGCCATGGCAGCAAGGAAGTCTAGAATTCATAACAAATCCATCTTGTTTTTTCAGATGCAAGTAATCAATCTTAATACCGTTTTGATTTCATTGACTGAGAGATATATTTTTATAAAGCTTTTGAAGGAAAAGTCAGTGGCATGATTTTAGGGGTACTTCAATTATATCTGAGAGTCAAACTATATTTAATTTTACTTATTATTTACCAGCAGCTATTCTTAAGTTCTCTACCATTTCTTTCAAAATACAAATTGTATATATTTAAGGTGTACAATATGATGATCTGATATACATATACATAGTGAAATGATTACTAGAGTCAAGCTAATTAACATCAACCTCCTTATATGGTTGTGTGTGTGTGTGTGTGTGTGTGTGTGTGTGTTGAGAGCACCTGAAATCTACTCTGATCCTGTAGATTTCCATTATTAAAGTATAATTAACTGTAACTATTGTTCTGTACATTAGATCTCTAGGCTTATTCATCCTACTTAATTATAACTTTGTTCCCTTTGATTAACATCTCTTCATTTCCCCCATCTCCCTACCTTTGGTAACCACAGTTCCACTCTGTACATATTTGATATTTTTTTTTTTTAGACTACACATATAAGTGATAACATGCAGTTTTTTTCTTTCTGTGTCTGGCTTATTTTAGTTAGCATAATGTCTTCCAGTTTCATCCATATTTTTGCAAATGGCAGAGTCTGTTTTTTTAAGGCTGAATATGATTTCAACAATGTATATATACACCACAACTTCTTTACCTGTTCATTCATCGATGAACACTTGTTTCTTTATCTTAGCTATCATGAATACTATAGATACCTCCTCAAGGTACTGATTTTATTTCCTTTGAACATGTACCCAGAAGGCTTGCTGGATCATAGCACTATCGTTGCTGGTAGCTCTGTTTTTAATTTTTTGAGGATTCTCTATACTGTTTTCCATAATGCATTTACCAGTTTACATTCCCACAAACAGCATAGAAGGGTTCTGTTTTCTCCACATCCTTGGCAACACTTATCTTTTGTTTTTTGATAATAGCCATCCTAACAGTTGTGAGGTAATGTCTCCTTGTGGCTTTGATTTGCATTTCCCTATCACTATTAGTATCTGTTTTAACAACCAAGAATGCTGTTGACACCTGCAGCCATATTTCTTATTGTGCATGTGGAAATGCTCTCTCCCCTGCAGCCTAACAAACTGCTTTTTTTCCCATCATTTCTGACATGCCATGCCTTCTCATAGGAATTATCCAAAAGAACACTGACAACTATATAAAACAGATATATTGCAATTTGTTTCCTAAACTAAATCTTCTATATTCCCCTCAAATTTTATCTTCATTTTTCTTTCTGAAAAAAATTAAACTTTTGATTTAGATGTGATTTGAAGACATGCATTCACTTTGGAGTTGCTATTCTTTAGACTGTCACAAACACACCAACACCAATATTTTTGTGTTAGATCATAAATTTCTAGGAGACAGGAGTCTATATTTCTATTTATAACCTAATCTGCCACTCCACAGATATTAGGTAGCTGTTTAGTGTTTTGGTTATGATAATGCTTTTAAATAAAAAGGAGAGCTCTTACAGAAGTTAGCACTTATTTGAACATAGGTGATTTTAAACCAAAATCCATAATTGAGACAAGACATGGTTCTAAGCTAGAAGTTGATCATCTTTTTCATTTACATATTACTAGTGAAAGACCCCAACCAAACTACAGGCCACATGCCTCTCAAGTCAAGGTCCACAGCACAGAAGCCTTAGCATCACCTAGAAACGTATTAAAAGTGCAGATTCTTGGGCCTCATTTTAGACCTACAGAATGAGACTCTGCATTTACATGATCACCATGTGATTTGTATACACTGCAAAATTTGAGAAGCATTGATATAGAAGACATATTGGCCTAGAAACATTTTAATGATATGTATCATTTCTTAATATTAGCAAAAAGTAGCCTTCCTGTTCTAAAACATAATCTACATTTTTAAACACCTAAGAAATTCAAAATAAAAAATAAAGCATAATTCACTTAACTATTATGCCACAGCACTAACAAAATTTCTCAAAATCTTATTTTAAATCTTCATTTAAAAAGTTGATGTAAAAATTTAGAAAGAGATATATCCTTGTATATTATATACCAGTATTTCCTAACTATATTGGAGAGTATTAAAAATAAAATTTTTAAAAAGTAAAAGCTATTTCTTTCTAACCCTGGTATTTAGGAAATTGATATGCAGTATACTTTTTATGCAAAGTGAAGTCAGCCTAGCGGTATAAAATTTATAGGAACTGTAAAGTCTTCCATATTCTTTCTTAAATTCTGAATGTTAGGGTATTTTTCTTTTTATTTAGTAAATATCTATTTTTTGTGGCGTTCTAAATAGATATTCAACATCACTGAGACCCAGTTTTTTATGTGGTTTTTGTCCTGACTTGCCATTTATTTTAAAATATACCACATTATAAAGTGATCTGTTATTTTATTTATTTTTGTTCTGATCTTTTTCTTTTTGTTTTCATTTCTCACTGAGAATTTCCTTGCTTTTGACTCTTTTTTATTTGTGTCATCTGAACTGACGTGCCCTGGTACCAATTGTTACAATTAGCAATGAGCCTTTATTCTGCATTCTCTTCAGGATTTCCTATTGGACTTGGACACGTTCTTTTCTCAGTTTCTTTTAGAAGACACCAATAAGAAAATAAATTACTGTGGGGTACATTTCAGCATCACTGTAAACTTTCCTAAAAGTCTAAATTTTCACATCACATTTAATTTGACAAACCTAAAACCAAGACTTTCTTAATTTAGCAATAAATATACAGTGGAAATATTTTGGGATGTTTGTTTGCTTATTTGAAGAATAAAGTCATCTCTCAAATACAAGGGCTAAGAAAAAGGTAATTGCTTTATTTAGGAGAAAGAGAATATCTTTTTTATTCTTTTCCACACAACTTTCTGTCAACAATTCAGCTTCCACTTAGTTTTCCCATGTATTAGCTTCCCCACATTCAGCTAATCTCCACCAGCTGCTACTTTCAGGTCCTTGGAAACTTCTCAGCAAGGGATCAACCCATAGTCTCACAGTCTTGCCACTCAGCTAGATTGTAGACAATGGATTTGGGAAAGAATCTTGAATTAAAGGGTAATAAGTGGAATGATGACCAAAAAGTCCCCAGCAACAAGCATTGGCCACTGAGGCAGGAAGAAAGGACACTGAGTGAAGAACAGGAAAGTTCGATTGTGTTAGCAACTCCCTTTCCTCCTGGGAAGGCAGAGACCGAGAGCATGTGTGTAAGGGACCTCTCAGGATGGAAAAGTCTGTCCTGTTCCCCTAAGAATGTTGGCACCATTCCTAGATTTGGAGGAGCTTTCGAATTAACATGAAATTTGAGAGATTCAAAGATAGTGTCAACCTATACACCTGCTCAACTAGTTTGTTTCTTGAGTGTTTCAAATAAATGAAACTTGTATTAACTTAATTATTTGTAGAAGGTGGGGAGTGAGGTAGGGCAATGATGCGTTTAAGCCAGTTGTGTTTAAGTCTATTTCCATTCTATCCACTCCATATCTGTGTCCCTGGGAGAGGGAAAATATCACCCTTCATGAAACTTCTGCCTCCTCTGGATCAGGACACCTTGCAGTGAAATTCGTTTTACTAAAGACCATATGCCCAAACAAGTCAGTTGGAATAGTTGTCATTTCAGGGTGATTATTCTACCACTAAGCTATTTTACTTGCAAGCAATTGAGAGATTTAACTAGTTTGGGAATGCTCTAAAAGTATCCTTGAGATGAAATAATCATTTTCAAAACGGTAACAATGATCAAGCCTGTCTTAAAAGGATTTTAATTTGTATTTTGGGTGACTCTTTAACACTGTATTTTATTGATTCTAAGATATAGTCCCCCTTCCACACACACACATTCTAGTATCTCTAAAATCAGGATACAACTTACAGTTTATGACATCTCACAACTGTTGTTGGCAGCAGCTGTGACATAATTGCTCCTCTTTGCATGCATGAACATGGTTGTTATTTCTAGTTGCATGACTAGACACCTATACTTTCTTGACATTTAAGACAGCCATTTAAGGAACATTTAAGGAAGGGAGATTAGGTTATTGTCTGACCGTGTTCTGTTGACACCTTCTGGTAAGATCAAGAAAGCTCTAGTGTGAAAACTTGCCAAATGATTATTGGCAGCTTAGAGACAATGGTGGAACACTATTTTAAGAAATACTTCTCTTTTAAGAAATGCATAGTTATCAAAGACTGAATTGAAAGTGAGTTGAAAAGATCGGACTATGAATATAAAGATGTTTACCAGTACCTTAACCAATATATTTAGCTCAGATCTCCCTTTTTATGAATAAGAATAATAAGTGCTATAAATGTATATACCCAAATCTAAAAGAGCCATTTCAAGAAGGAAGAAATTAATAAAAATAAGGGAGTATTTTTTGTTTGTCTTCAGTAGCACATGAAGAAAGTACACTTTATTGTTAATGGCATTTTAAGTCTATAACATTCATTAGTTAGAAAGGGGCAGATAATACCTCTGCAAGTGTATGTATATGTATATGTGTAAACAATAATTACTTAATTGAACTGAACTTACATGCAGAATTCAGCATTTCTAATTACACTTAGTATTCTTTGGTTTTTCATTTTTGAAAGTACTTTTTATTTCTGTTTAAAGAGTATCCTGATTGATTCTCTCCCACAGAGACAATTTCAAGAAGTGATTCTCTTTTCTTCATCTATGACAGCCTGAACCTCATACCGCCCATGTGTTTGATATCTTATTGATCAAGTTTACTTGCTCTACTAGTTCAGATTCTTTTGGTTGCAAGTAATAGAAATTACTATAGAAGCACACAGAGCATCTCACAGAACACAGAACCTGAGATGCAGCTGTGTCTGAGAAATTGAAACCTATAGTAACCCAGGAGTCCACTTTCCTTTTGCAAGTCACTGAAAATTTTAACTAGTTTGGAAATGCTCTATAGGCATCCTTGAGTTAAAAATGTTTGTATTAGAGGAAGTAATAGTAATCATTTGCCTGAATTTTAGGTACTGCATAACTTACATTATTCTCTTATTTATCAAATAGTAGCATCTCATTAGAATTTATGAATGAGCAAAAGTCAAGGATGCAGAAAATAAAAGAAGTAAAGCCAAATGATTGATTCATCCTAGGTCTACTTATGTACTTTCAGCCTAAGAATAAAAGTCTGTGATAGTGTCTTGCCTTTTAGTACATGCAGAAAAGAAAACGGTGTAACTTATTTTAATGAAAAGGTAGAAACTCTTAACGTCATGAGTAGGTTTATGGCACTGGTTGTGCAGGGGGACTGGGAGGCTACCAGTGACTTTGGCAAGTAAATTATATTTCTAAACTAACTGGTATTTGTCTCTCTTCTCTATTTTCCCTCACACAGACAATCAAACCCACCTTTAAGTCTAAATAGCAGAGTATCTCTTGATAAGTGGAAAGATCTCTGAAGATTAACTTTGTCTTTTATTGCTATTTTACTCTGAGTGGTTTACTGCAGTTGAATAACAAATTAACCTAGGAATGATATGCTTGTGTGAATTCTCTAATTTAAAGTAAAATATTAGAAGATAGAAAAGGAGTAGACAAATTTAATGACGTTTTTAACATAAAAATAAATAAGAGCAACTTTGTCAGATATTTTATTAAAGTTGTGAGTCCATTAAATATATTCTAGCGCATTTTATTGGTTTTCTAGTCAGGAATCTTATATTGGCCTTTCCTCATTCTGATACTTTACTGGTGGTTTATCTTATTCAGTAAATTATTCAACCAATATTTATTAAGTTCTTATAATGTTCCAAGTACTGGAGCTGGAGTAGTGAATAGCATGTGTCCCTTTGCTATGGTGTAGTAGGAAAAACAGACAATCAGTAACTGAAATCAAATACAATAATCTGTACTTTCCAAATAATAACTGCTCCTAAAGGCTTGTAACAGAATTGTGTAACCAAATCTAAGATGCCAGGAAAGCCTGCCCAAAATAGAAAATGTTTAAACTGAGAAGTGAGTAAAAGTGAGCCAGGAGTGTGAAATGGGAGCATTCCATGTGCAAATGTCCAAAGGGGAAGAGAGCATTCTACTTTGAGGAAGTGAGAGATGTTTCATGGGTTAGATCAAAAAGTGCTTATTCCAGATTTTCTAGGGACTTGGCAGATCTTCTAGGGAGTTTGGACCCTCCCCTAAAGCTGAAGGGAAGCCAATTTATGGTTTCCAGCATGGCTGAAGCTCAGAGAATAGGTTAAATAGGGGAACATATTAGACTTGAGAGAGTTTCAAGCATGGCTGAAGCTCAGAGAATAGGTTGGATAGGGGAACAGATTAGATTTGAGAGAGTAAAACCAGTTAAGTTATTATAGTGGCCCAGAAAAGAGATGCTGTTGGCCTGGACTATGGCAATGGCATTGGAGTTTTA
The DNA here is from genome assembly GCA_004027375.1 of Macroglossus sobrinus. Classification (NCBI taxonomy): domain Eukaryota; kingdom Metazoa; phylum Chordata; class Mammalia; order Chiroptera; family Pteropodidae; genus Macroglossus; species Macroglossus sobrinus. The sequence continues at coordinate 455,180 of PVKZ01000971.1, forward strand.
AGTGGATGAATCTAAAAAAGAATCAACTGTGCAAATGAGGGAGAAGTAAGAGGAAGTATGACTTTCAGGGTTTTAGTGGTAGCAACTGGATCATTTGTGGGACCAATCACCAGAGGGAAAAGAATACCAGAGAAAATAATAGCTTATTTTTACCCTTCCTTGTTCAGAAAATCTTACTAAAATGTGTTATTAAAATTTGTTTAGCATAAGAAAATAAAATAAACAAAATAAATAAATGGATGAAAGAAGTGATGATTGAAGGTTGTGATAGCATCAGGAATAGGACCAGTGCATTAGTGAAATCTGATCTCCTTTGTGGAGAAGGACCACACATTTGATGCTGAGCATTTCAGTAGCCCAAGAGAGAAGACGATTGATTCATAGTGTTCATAAGTGAAATGAAGCCAGTTTCCTAGAGAAACCCCATCCTGCCTGATATTAAGACCAGAGAGAAATTTCTCCAATAAGTCTTTTAGAAAGACATCATATAATGTCATGAATGACATCCTCTTTGGAAACACAGTGATAACCTTCACCAGCTGCTTCCTGTACAGTTCCTCAGTATGGACGGGTGCATCTGCCATGGCAAAATTAATTGGAAATCAATTCTGTGAAAAAAGAGAGTGTTTCCATCAGAATCAACCTTACACGGTCCAGATTGTCACTTTCTTATGGTCTGCCATCAATTCCCAGATGGAATGTGGAGTATCTTTTTTTACTTTGTGTTTGTAAGGTCCCTGAACTTTTATAAAGAAAAGTGGGTATATGTACGTTCTGTGTATTTTTTGGATGTCAAAAATAGAAAAGAACTTAATTTCTTTGCTTTTTCAGAGAAGTAGATATAGCTTTTATGGAATTCTCCTTAAGAACTTCTCTTTGCCAAGTTTTTAAAAGAGATTACTGGATCAATAATGAGTCTAAGGCTATATTCTTTGAAAAATACATGGATGACAGCTGCCTTGTTTTGCCAGGAAGCACTAAGCCAGGTGCTTTTCAGCCAAGCTAGGAGTAGAATTAGTACCCTTCTGTAGAAGTCAAGGTGTTTAACTATGAGATATGGCTCAATCAAAGTGGTTTTGTGTAAGAATGAGCCATAGGAGTTGTCCCAGCATACCCAAGATCCTCCCCAGAAAGTTGTTTCAAGTCCATTATAACAGACAGGTGGGAAATGGAGGCCCCAGAATTCCCTGTTTTAAATTACAACTTTAATCTTTATCTCAAAAAAATTTTAAAGCAGCTGTAACTAAATGCCCACTTTGATCATAAAAAATAAAAAATCTCAGCAAATAGAGTATCTAGAGAACATCAAGCTTTGAGCACCATCCTTCCTAGTGTAGGCTGAAAAAAATATAGTACAATTTTTTAAGTTGCCATTAAAATTTTTAAGTCTACGGCCATTCCAGCCTGAACAAGCTCGATACCATCTGATCTTGGAAACTAAGCGGGTTGAGCCTGGTTAGTACTTGGATAGGAGACCATCTAGGAGGACCAAGGGATTTTAGCATAAAAAATAAATTAAAAATAAAAAATAAGGGACTGTAAACTGAAAAGGTCCTTGCAATCTGTGATATCAACCAAGGGTTGCCTCACCTAAAAAAAAAAATTACCAATATTCTGGTTCTTTAAGCCTACAGTTAGTAAATCTATGTTGTTTTTATATTTTTCACTACATAACAAGAATATAGATAGCTCTAGAATGTAATATTATTACAGTTAGATTTCAGTATGATAGCAAATTAGTAGATTGTTAGTAATACCTTTGTGTTTGAACTTTGAACAAGAGGTTTGGTTATGCTATATGGTCATCCACTAACAGTGAAGTAGGAGGCTAGAAGGGTCATAATTCAGGAGAATATGCTTTGAAATTGTATTTCCTAGGTTCAAATCCATATTCCTCCATTTGACCTTGGCAAATTACCTCACTTTTTGTGACATAGCTACATAAGATATTTAATATGTATAAAAGTATATACTTCATAAGTATCTTGTGAGAATTAAACAAAATATTATATGTAAAATATTTTAAGATAGTCTTGGGTATAGATAATGCTCAGTAAACATTGGCTGCTATTACTGGTTTTAGATAAACTGTATGCACTAACTCAATTCATCCAGATTGCAAATGCAGTCTGCAGGACACAAGGCAGGCCAAGTAAATAGGTATAACTCAGCCGAACGGCACTAGTGAGGCAACCATCACAAGGACATATGCTCTCTTGCCAAGAGTAAGGGAGTTATCTTTCTCTTTGAAGACCTGCTTATTTATTAAAGTGTAGCGAGCATCTACTGTAAAATTCAGAAGGAATTTCTACAAGAGCCTAAGATGCTTATTAGCTGGTGCCTGTATTTTACAATAAACTTTAAATGAGCATTTGCAATTTTAAAATAAGACTTTAGGTAGATAAACTAAATGAAATAATCTGTGAGACAGTGAACATTCAAAAGACAGAATCAGGGTTCGAGGAAAAGAAAAGTGATGGTTTGATTAGTACAGAGTAATAGAAAATTTTAGGCCCTTCCTTCCCATTTTCAAGGCATGCTGTTATAAAATTGATTCATCACAGAAATAGATATTCCAACCTTGGATGTGCAGGAAAGGAATAAAACCTAAATGGGTGCAAGGAAAGTGAAGGACTCGTGTTCTGAAATCACCCAGAAATTGCTAATACCAATATTAAGAGTTGCAAACTCATATGAGGATAGGAATCAGACAAGTAATGCCAAAATAAGAAAACAAAAAGAAGCTGAGCAGATGTAAAGTAAATGACAACTGACACTTGGGTTCAGTGTTTGAGATTCAATAGAGAGTAGTAGTGCCTGTGGAAAACTGGGGATCACATGCTTCTTTTAAAAGGTAGCTGCTACTCAGATCCAACTGACAGTCATCACAAAGGAAGGTGACATAACATGGACAAGTCTTCTAAGTTGTTAGGAGAAATAGGAAATATGGTATCTAAAAATTTTTAAGATTTTCATTTTAAAATATTAACAACCATTTGAAATATAAGACACAGTATGGGTCAATATTATAGGTCAAAGAAAACACATCTTTATGCTCAATTTTGAGAGATTTTTTGAACATGTAGTTTACTCGCTTCACATTGGTTTGAGCTATAAATTGTTAACTAAAGACCTTTCCAAAAATTTTCAGTCAAATATGAATTCTATTGTTTAGGAATTCCCACAGAATTTTGGAATATGGCTAAAAAAGGCCCAGCATATTTTATGAAGATAAATGGCCTACCTAGGAAATTCACAAGCAATATGAATTAAGATCATCAAACTATTGCCCTTTGGCCAAATCTAGTCTACAACCTAAGTTTTACTGAAACTTAGCCACACACATTTATTGACATGTTGTCTCTGGCTGCTTTCCCATGGCAATGATAGAACTGAGTCATTGCAACAGGGACCCTTTGGCCCACAATCCCTAAAATGTTTATTATCAGACCTTTACAGAATAATTGACCAGCCTCTGATCCCAATAAATACATCAACCAAAAATGATTATATAATTTGAAAAATACTATAACAGAAGTATGTATATATGAATTCATGTGCTTACGGATGAAGTGCTAGGAGAGCCTGAAGGATGGAGAGATCATTACTTCTGGGAAGTGGAGTGGAAGGTGACACTGAAAAGGTTGTATCTGACTTAAGCTTAAAGGACCGAGCAGAGTTCCCCAAGTGAATAGGGAGAACTTTCAGGTATGACATATTGTGACCGCAGCTAATGATTTTAGCTCATGGGAGACAGTAGACAAAAGAGTGGTGAAAACTGCCAGAATTCAGGGAAGCAAGAAAGAACTTTGCTCACCTCCCTTTCAGCTCTCAGAATCTCTAGGCCCATATTTAACTTTATGTTTGAAAAAGCTCCTTTTGCTCAACTTTAATGGTTGAAAAATAACATAACATAGTAAAGCTTAACAATGTGTGAACTACCCAGTAAAGATGGACAGTGAATATAGTTCATAAGAAAAATTGAGCGCATCAATCTAATGTTTTTTTCTCAGGGACTGATGTTAAAAACAGTTGATTTTTGACTTAGCGAGGTTTAAGAATTCAATATGTCAAAGGAATGTGGATTTGTTTTTACTAAGAATAGTTTGCAAAGAATATATTCCATATGTTATAGTACTGTATATTTTATATTTATTTTAATATCTAGTAGTAATGTGTACATAGTAAGTGCTTTATAAATACTTACTGAATTAATAAATAAACTGTCCAGAATAATTTATTTATTCAATTCTCACTTATTCTTCAAGACTTACCTATTGAACATTACAGAATTATCATTTGATAAGAGGACCAGACATGATACCATCATAGATATTTGGAGGACATTTGGAGGTTCATTGTACTCTTTGGAGAGTTACATTTAAGAGAGTGCTTGTCATATTCTTCCATGTTCTTCCTCGTACATTTGAGTTCAGCCCTAAGGAAGGCAATGGTGTGTCAGATAAACCCATGCCTCATTCTAATTCAGCATGATACTTTCTTATGTTTCTCTGAAGGCCATCCCATAATTTAGTTAATGTATTAGTTAAGATAGTGTTAATTGAACACTAGCAACAAAGAAACCCAAAATGCAAATAAGATCAGTTTCAATATTGGATCTTATACTACATTTCTTTTGATGATGTCACACTTAGTGATGCCTGTTTTTTCAGAATAAGTTGTAATTTTTTTTAAAGTAAGAATCGTGCAAAAATCAGCATTTATTAGGAAATGAGGTTGGTGGTATATAAAAGTTATACAAAGCTCAACGAATGCACAAATCTCATTATTAAGTAATCTTAGTTATATAAGAATACAAGTATTACTTTCTTAGCTTATATGTATTAATTTTTCAAGGACTACCAGATTATTAAGACATGCATATTTAAGTTTTTTAACCTAACTACTTTGAAATAGAATCATTAGATTTTTTTTTTTTTTTTTTTTTTTTGGCCTAGGGCACTGTGAAAAGCTTACTTAGACTAAAGAGTGACATAAACTGAGGAAGTTTGGGAACCTCTGCCCTGGGGCATTCTTGCATGTAGAATGTGTGGTTAAGCTAGCTTGCAGGTGTGTCTATGTTCAAGCTTATGGCATGAGAAAGGAGAGTATGAAAAAGGCAAGTCCACTCTCTTGAAGGTCCCCACCTAGTACTCGGATATTGTTGCAGGAAGCGACACCCAGCAGAGGAATTTGGATTCTCAGACAACTTTGTTAGAGAAAGGAGATTTTATTGCCGCAGAGAGTGTGGGGCATTCAACAGGACCAAAGCACAAGCTCTCTTTGATTTATTACAGTTTATATACCCTTGCAGTGTCCATGCAAGGGGCATGTGATTTCTTTGTCTGAGGTTTTACATGTGCTTCATGACTCAGAACGGGGAGGAGGAGTTTAAGGTCCGGGGGTTGGGGGGGCTGCAAGGAGTTTCCAGACTACTAGTCTTATCTATCTACAAGTCATTTTGCCTTGTAGAACCCACGACCTTGGCATTATCGGCACTATTATAGAATTCTCGGAGAGAAGGGACACCAAGACTATAAGCAGAAAGTAGCACTTATTGATGCCAGCACTGGCTCAGCAGATTCCTATCCAAAGTTTTACAGTCTTGTTATTCCTGCACAGCTACAGAGATAAGAAAGAGCATCAGTTGGATAGCAAGCTATGAATCAACATATGTGAGCTGGAGAGTCCTTGAGGTGGAGGAGGTAGCCATGAGAAAACATGTTAGCTGGAAAGTACTGGAGAGGGTGGAGAGGACAGTCAGGAATGGACTTTAACCGGCTGAATCAATCATTTCTGCAAGCCTTTCCTTCATATATTTGAGATGCCTCCTCTCCTCTCTTAATGTCACTTTACTCATGTTCTATTAGCAGCGGTCTCCAACCTTTTTGGCACCAGAGACCTGTGTTTCTATGAGAATCTAATGCCTAATGATCTGAGGTGGAGCTGAGGAGGTGATGCTAGTGCTAAGAACCAGCTGCAAATACAGCGTCATTCACTTGCCCACTGCTCACCTCTTCCTGTGCAGCCCGGTTCCTAACAGGCCACAGATGGTACCAGTCCGTGACCAGGGGTTTGGGGATTCCTGCTATTAGTATGATCTTAGTAAAGTGGTAGTAAGTAATGGCACCTGTGACTGGGAAATGTAACATAACTAGCTGATCGTGGTCTAAGCAGCTACAGAAGAGGAGAGAATGAATTTGGTGGAGAGCTAAATCGCTGTACAGTCCACCCCTCTGGCTACTTAAAGAACACTCTTCTCTTTCCCTCGGGAAGTGTCCAAAAGCCACCAACCTATTATTGTATCAGGCTCAAATTCAGGCTCTCTAGTGATGCTCAATCATTTCCATCAGTCCAGTAATTGGCTCCTCCTGGTCTGGCATCTACATAATAAAAACAAGTTAGCTACACCCTCCCATATATACACACACAACACAACACATTAGTACCAACACAATGGTAACTCAAGGACAGTATAACTGCATGTAAAAAAGAAAAAAAGAAAAAAACTGTTGAATAGAAGACAAACTTCATTTTGCTACCCATTTTTACCATTATCAGTTAATCAATGACCTCTGGTTATTGTGTGTGGTGCCCTTGATTATTTTAGTTCCCAAATTTTTTTTAATGATATTTATTACTTATTTATATTTATAATGATATTTATTACTTATAATGAAAAAGCATACTTAGAAAATTAATAGATATTTGATTCCATACTGGCAATTTTATGGAATGTACACGAGAGTTCCTTTTCACAATCTTTATTTACAGCATAATACATTTGGGGATTCAAATCAACTGTTACAGAAATTTTTTTCGCTTTGAAGCAAAATTGACTATTTCAGAAATTTTTCTAAAAACGTCTCCCAACTTCTCTGTCTTGCTCCCTGTGAATCTGTTCGACATATCCACTGAAATGCAGCTTTGAAGTTTTGACCTGGAGATCAATTTAGAGTGAGGTATTTGCTTTCTCTTTCCATTTGATTGATGTTTCTTATTTGTGGACCATCATTTTTATTAGTTTTCTATTTGCTGTCAGACTAGTTGTAGCTGCCCTGTAGTCCACATACACATGGGAACCCATTCTATTAAGTCACCTTTGTCTAAGTTTCTTATGTATTTTCCAAATAGATCAGTCTTTTTAGATTTCTTCTTTGAAATTTACCATCCATGTGGCTAATATAGTAAATGACAAATGATTTTCAGGGGAATTTTGATACTAATTACTTACATGTTAGATTTAATTGTTTAGCTTTCAGTAACTGATGAAAATCTAGTTTACAACTGACTTCTACATATAGATTTAAATGAGAAAAATCATAAATTAAATAAAGCCATATGTTTCTAATATCCCATGATTGCTGAATGATTGGGACAGCTGAGATTTAGGGTTAGAGGACTCAAAAAAAAAGTTTATTCTTTTTTAGTCTAAAAAGTTTATTTTTTTTTAATCTAATGTACTTTACTCAGACATATATAGTGTTAAATGAATATGCAGATGAGTAAGAAACTTAAAGAAAGATGAGTTTTAATCAGTGCATCTGAAATGAAAAAGAGATAATCAGTGGAGCAGAAAAGAGATTTTGACAGTTTAACACTTTCAAGTATTCATTCGACGAATATTTATTGACTGAAATGGTACTCCACTAGTCAGCTTGTATTCACTGGAGAGCAAATCAGGCCAGCCTTCGTTCTCGTGAGAAGTGGTCTAATGGGAAGACAGCGAAGCAAATAGACACACTAAATAAAAGTAGAGTGTGTATTAAGTTCTGTGAAAGGAAAAAACTAGGTTATATGAATAAATAGAAGGGTAAAAATTGATGTTCGATTGGGTGGGCAGCAAAGATCTCTCTGAGGAAGGGGCTTTGAGCAGTATTGCTAGATTCAAATATTTAAAAACAAGAGAAAAAGAAGACACAGTAAACTTAATACTCTAAAAGTAAGATTAAATCTCTATAGTTGTGAGCATTTTAAGTTTTAAGTAAAGTTCACTCCTTTTGTCTTTGAAACTGTCAATGTGAAAACTTTTCAATCAGCAATTTTCAGCAGCTCTCTATGCACATAATTCAAAAACAAAAAGCCTCAGTATTACAGATGTTCAATAAATACTTGTTGGCTTGAATTGAACTTTGATTCTCTCCAAACTTTGATTAATAACCTCTGTGCAAGCCGATATAGAGGTATTGGCATCATCTCTCAGGAAAGCATCTTGATTTAGTCTTTAAACAGATGGCTTTTGCATATAGTTTTTAATGACTTCTTCAATAAGAAAACCCAGTTTTTGAGGGAAGTGTGCTTCTCAGTGAGGTTCCCCTGAATCCAAGTGAGAAAAGAGCTATATATAAATGGCTTTATTCTCAGTAGATTCACTGCCCCTTGAAAACGTAGTTGAGTACATATATTTTTATTAAAATTTTTTGCTGCTCTGCTGTGTGTGATATATTAAAGTGTTAGCTCCTTTGCCTTTTTTTTCATTAAAAACATCATAAAACATTTAGGGGGTCTGTGCAGAAATTGCTATGACCTCTATTTATAATTGAAGAAAGCAATGTTTCCTTTAAAATATTACCAGAGAGCAGTATTCCTGACTGTAAGACCCTGAAATCTGCTAACCAGATCTGTGCAGATTTCCATTCTCTCGTGTACAATTACTAAAATGATGGGAAAGTAAGAACATTGGAAAGGGAAAGAAATCTGGTAAGTAAGGAGGCCTGAAGCAAGCTTATAGGAACTAGGTTTAATGTTTTGTTTTGTTGTTGTTCCAATGAAAGTAGCTTCTATTTTTAAGGCTACTAAATAAGCATGGTGCCTCTGTATGTTTCCTGAAGGATGCGGCCTCCAACCAGCTAGAAACTTTTCTTTGCCACTGCATTTCTAACCCATATGTATAGGAATCCCCTGAGGATGTTGTTACAAAGAGGTTTCTGATTCAGAAGGTCTGGAATGGGGAGGGAGGCTGCTTTTCCAACCAGGTAATTCAGTGCTGCTGTCCCCAGACTGCAGTTTAAGTAGCAAAGCTCTAAGTGAGAACTGTCATCTCCTGAAAGGTAAACTACATAACCAGTCATTCAAACACTAGCTCTGTGTTTACAGTCTGACTAGTTTGCTCCATATCCTGACATGGTGCCTTTTGGATGACTTGCCAGATGGCTCAGGTGACTCAGCACTTGCTTCTATCATCTGAGAATTAGTCCTCAAGGCAACTAAAAGGCAAGACAAACCATTCCTCATCTTTCATCCTTCCTTCCTTCTCCTTGCAATGCATCAGCAAGTCCTATCAGCTGTTCCTTTATAATATACCCCATATCCATTCTATTCTCTCCATCTCTCTCATACCACACCATTCCAAACTATCAACATCTCTCACCTGGGCTTATAAGAGTCCCATATCGCATATTCCTGCTTCTGCTCTTGCCCTACAGCAGCAAGGTGATCTTTAAAGAGTATGAATCAAACTGTGTCACTCCTGCTTAAAATCCTTCAACAGCTTCCCCTGTACTCAAACTCAAACTCATGACCATGGCATAAAAGGGCAACCTGCTCTGACCCTACAAATCTCTCTCACTTTGTCTCAGGCCCCTCTCCCCACTAAGCCCCACTCCCACAGCCTTCTATCTAGGCATTGAACATAACACAGCGACTTCAGTCATTCATCTGAGCTTTGTCCTGGCACTTCTATCTGAAAGCCTTTTTCTATGGGGCTGGTGCCTTCTGATCCTCAGGTCAGTCCCTCCAAGGGCCAGTGCCTCAAGGCCTTTTTTAAAGTCACTGGGCCCATTTCTCTATATTTCATCTGCCTGCTTTATTTCATTTTTAGCCTTTATCACTTTATCACATATCTTTTTATGTCTCTGTTTACTTGTTTATTTTCTGGCTCCCACCATCACATTAGAATATAATCTCCTTGAGGGCTTGTAATTTAGTAGATGATACAGGCGGTGTTGAGGGGGGATAGAAGATGGATGGATGGAAGGAAGGAAGGACGGAAGGAAGGAAGGAAGGAAGGAAGGAAGGAAGGAAGGAAGGAAGGAAGGAAGGAAGGAAGGAAACAATCCTAACATCTTGGATCCAAACATTTCCAATTTTCAGTTTCATACTGAGTACTATTATAAACTATTCTTCTCTATTGTTCTAGGAAAAAGAGACAGAAATTATCATGCATAGTTTAAAGGTTTAAAAATATTTTGTTATAACAAGTAGTGCATTTCTGCATTGAGTTTTAGTAACATCATTAGCTTTTATTTCCAGAAACTCAAATGAGTTGAGAAAAGGCACCAGTTGATGAAATTTACATAAGAATGACACTTTTAATAAAGTCTTTCCACTATGGATAATGCATTTGTACTGACAGAGCTCTAGGCCTGCTGTGTAGGGATATAGAGAAAATAATTGCTAAATGGTCAACTACAGCTAGCATGGTCTGCAGTCATGAGGAGTGATGAAGCATCTGGCTCACTTTTTTGTTTAATCCCTGCCCTTGGCCTCCTTGGCAGGGTATTCTAACCCCGGACAATGCAGGACCCAGAAAGCAGGAGTTACCCACCTCAGAGTCATTGATTCCACATCCTGTGGTGCAAAGAACATGCACCTTGGAGTCCACTAAGTCAGCATTCACATCTTGGCTTATTACTTCTTAGTGATGTCACTTTGATAAAGTCCACGGATCTTTCTGAGCCTCCTTATTCTCACCTGTAACATGAAAATAAGAATCTGTTGTGAGGTTTTAAAGTCATTTATATAAAGTACCTAGGCTCATGTTCCTGGGGACACTAGAGACTATAAAATTCTAGGAGGCAGACTTTATTTTACAATCCATGTAAATGGCATCATCATTTCTATTTTATATGTAAATAGTTCCTAGGAGCACTAATTTAGAGATATAATTTTACATGGAATGTGCTATAAATGGCAGTCCTGAGTTATACAGGAAAAGCAGGCCCTGGTGAACTAGACAACCAGAACAGTCCTCTCATTGAAAGCAACTAAATATGCTGGGAGAGTTCTAAAGTCAATCATGGAGAAAATATAGGAGATTTGAGGAAATTTAAGAAAGAGATTTAGAAAAAACTCAAATTAAAAATTAAATAATTAAAAATAAAAACAATGGATAAGGGAATCAGCAGATTAGAATCTGCTGAAAGGAGAGTTAGTTAATGAGAAGCTAGAGATAAAGGAATTATGTTATTAGCTAAGGAAAGCAAAATGATGAAATATAAAACAGAAATTAAAAGACATGGAGTATAGGATCAGAAGGTCCAATGTAGGTTTTAAAGTGGAAGAAGCACTACTTAAAAAAAAATTGTGTTTATTTATCATATCAGTTTAGTAAATTAAAATTTGATGTTTTAGTAATTTTTTTTCTCCTTTTAGTATTATGCTAGATGTACTTCATGCTGTTTTTCTGGTTGTAGAGGATACTCTATTAAAGCAGCAGATAAGTTTAGTAAAAAAATCATACCAATTACTCTACATTTTTTAAGCAAAATTTTTTTGCGTGTGCAAATAGTAGAACCCATGATTTCTATTTTTGAGCTTTCATGCAAAGATGGGTTTCTCTTTTATTATCTTCAATATATATTTTAAAACAGTAGAATGTATCTTCTTGTGAAGAAATAATTTCCAGTTTCTTAAGCTTCCATTTGTTTAAAGCAAGTATAAATAGAGAGTATAAATATGTTTAACATTTAGAATCAGATTATGTGGGTTCTATTTGTATTAAAATAACTATCTCAAAACCAAGATGAAGTGGATTTAATAATTCTACTCTTTCTTTGCATTTAAACTTACTCTAACTTTAACCCTTTATCTCAATGATAAGCCAGAAAATATTTAATTATAAATAAAAGATCAGCACTATAATTAATTTTTAGCATATAGTTGGTATTTAATAAACACTTGTTGAATGACTGAATTAATGACTACTATAAATTAATTTCAAACCTTAGGGAAATTATTTAAAAGAAAAAAATTAAATCAAAATATGTTTTTACATCTGGTTGGATGTGCTATCTTCTTAAATGTTATAGTGATCATTTTTCGTGTTAATTACCTATTTTTTTTTGGCACAGAGTGATAGAGGAAGAAAGTAATTAGAAATTGTTTAGCAACTTTTTCTGCCTATTAAAAATTAATTTTTACATGGTTTTACTTCAGAAGCCCTTTTTTATATGGCTTTCTTCACTGAACCCTCTACAGTCCCTTTAATCAAATCTTTGAATTTGAAAACCCAGCTTGAAACATATGCAGGAAAACCTGATTAAAGGCCTTGTTGAGATTTTATTACCTGAGTATGAGAAGTTGTAGGCAAAATGTTATTCCCCCTAGCATGTGGCCATGACATTGGACTAACAGGTATATGACAGGCCTTTTGGGTAAGTGGTCTATTTTGTTCTTTTTCATGTGGGAAAACAAAACAACTGTGCTTTTAGTAGCACCAATCATTGCTGTCTTGGAATGTCTTTCCCTCAGTAGATCCTGCCAAAACCCTATTTATCTTTTAAGACTCGGCTAAAATGCCACCTACAACATGTAGCCTTCCCCTCATATTCTCAGCTGAACTCTTATTAGAAAATGTATTATGTTAGGTGTACAACAACTTTGGTGACTGACAATTAGAGGTTAAAGGATTGTTCTAAGGTGCTATGTTCCTGGACAACTTTTTCAGCAAGATTGAGCATAAGATTTTTTTATTTAATAAAATTGTGGCCAGATTAGTAATACCCCACCTTGCATTTATTTTCCTTCCTTCCAGCTTCACTGCATTTTTTCTCTCCCTTGCTGCCCTAGAATTACATCTTCTATTAAGCCTTAGTATATTTAAACAAAAAAGAAGAAGAAAAAGGCATTTGCTTTTCTTGCTAAAAATCGGCAGGAAACATTGTCACCAATTATAAATACTGTAATATATTTCTCGACTTTCTTGCAGTAATTCTGAGGCCAGGGTCCTGTCTCACTCATTTTATCTCTCATAGTTTCATCTTTTCGTATGGAAACTACATGATCTGGACATTCTTCATTCCTGCTTCTACTTTGTTTACCATATCAATGCATCCCAACAGACTTGGTTATCTTTATCATTAATTCTTCTAAACTCCATTTCCATGAAATTATCTTCTCTGTCTTCATAAAATCAAGCCAGAAGGGAAAGTCAGTTGAGATCTTTGGACATGCACAGAAATTAGAACCAAAAGCTATGCAAGGTGAGATGTATACACACTAAGACACATTTGGAGAAAAATTCACAAGCTTAGAGCGAAGGCCAAGAAGAGCCAGTTAAGATCCATGCCTCTCTGCTGAGCTCCTAATCATTTTGTGTTTAGCCTGAGTTCTTTACTCTTAAACATCAAGCTCTTCAGTGACTTGGCTCCTTCTGCAGATATTGCACTAAAATAATGGATTTTGGAAAATAATCTTGGCACAGCCTCATTTCTTTTTAAACATTTTTGATCAAATGTAGGGTTTTATAGTCATATTGTTTGTGAAATGCCTTTTCTGTACATTTTTATCATGGCAGTGTTTATGTTGCATGTCTAATTAGCTTCAACATACCAGATGAATTGTTTAAACCCGTCTGGCATGCTGTAATTTTTCAAAGTTTCTCATCTGCTAAGAAAAATATATTTGCAGAGGTTTTAGATTTCAGGAATCAAAAGTCTATGATGAATTCTATTCACCATAGGAAATCTTTTCAGGGTGGGAGAGTTAAGAATAGAACCATTTGCCAGGGTAGCCAGTGGGAAAGAAGACAAGGCCCCAAACACTTTTACAATTCTAATTTGAGAATTAGTGCCAGAATCAACACTTCTTCCCACTCCCAACCCCTGCCCAAATTAAGAGAAACTGAATACCCAACTGAGAAGTTTCTCACCATTACCAGCCCTAGAAATATTTGGGACAGAGAAAGCCATAGAAAATTGTGGGCTCATGAGAGAAAGGATAGGAAATGGGATTTAGGGGTGCAAAAGATGGTGAGGTTGGAGAAGAAGATGAATTGAAGCTGAGAAATAAAAAGCAAGGGTTCAAAAGTTGTGTCTTCATCAAGAATCAAGTTCTTGTTGCCACACATTCCACTATCTCAACACATTAAACTTTACTGATACTCAGTTTCAAAAAATCTTAAAAGTGGAGGGAACCTTAGAAATGATCTAACCTCAGTTTCTTCTCTTCTATTCCTCAGAAAAAGTCTCCATCTCTGCCTTTTTTCAACCTCTATTTGAAATCAGGTAGTACATTTTTTCTCTATCAAAGTGCTCAAGATCATGGGGGACAGGATCTTTGTTTTTAATAGCACTAAGTGCTACTATAATTAAAAACAAAAATAGCATAGTTGTTATAGCACTTCACCATTTTGTGCTTCCATAAGTACATTGCATTTGAACATCATGCTAGCCCTATGAGAGGAGAAAGGAAATTTTAAACTCAATGAGAAAACTCAGGATCGAAGAATTTTGTGACTTGCCCATATTGACACATATAATAATAGCAGGAATTGCATTTATAGAGTCCTCATTATGTTCTAGGCATTGTGCTAAGGTGCTTTCCCTACATTATTCTATTTAATCCTCCAAAAATACTACGATAGGTAATTTTATGCCCTCATTTAAAAGATGATAAAATTAAAAATTGAGGATGTAAGTTCATTCATCAGAGGACTCACAATTGGAAAAAGAAAAAGATTAAGGGCTTATCCTAGTTTCTACTGATGTTCTGAGCTACTGTGTTAGGGTATTTTATCAAGTCTAAGATGGTATCACTGTAAGACATCATTATTTTATGTACCACTAAGAGAGAAAAATTACTGGTAATTAAACCATGACACTATTCTTTAGATGTTTTCATTTATTTTATTTTAAATTTATTTTTTTAATTTATTGGAAGTACTTTAAACTTCATTTAGACACAGATTCATATCTATCGCTCTTAACCATATATAAAAAGGAAAGCATGGTGAAATAAATTGGTTAAGATGTTCTTAAACTTCATGACATTTAGAGACTGATTCTTCTCAATTACTTTTCAACTCAAAATTACCAATTGTCATACGTAGTGTCGTCAGGAACTTTGGTGATAAAGCATATCTTAAATGAGTGCTTCACTATTTTGTCGAATTTTTGCTGAGCCTCTGATACCCACTAGGTAAGATTTGAGTTCCACACATAATCAGTGACAGCTACATCACAGCAGCACCCTTGAGGACAGGAATTGTCAGCAGAAATATTAAAAGGGGAACAATTATGTGGTTTAGAATCAATGGCATGTGGTTTACTGCCTCTTTGGTTCAAGGCAGAGCTGAGAATAAATCCCTAGTGTCTAGTATGTCTCTTAAGTTACTAGAATATTCACTTTAATCATAAAAGTCAGCTTTTCTTTTTTCTTACATGCTTTTTTTAAATTTTGTTTTCTGTAACACATATTCCAGATAGTTTTTAATTTTTCCTACACAGCAGCCATTTAAGAATTCAAAGGGAAAAAAAAAAGGATTCAAAGAGAGGCATGAAGACATGATAAAGAAAGCTTTTGGCAAAGATACACACATACACTTCCAAGTAGAAAAGTTGATCTGATTAGCACTAATGGGGGAAAAAAGTGTGTATGTGAGATGGGGGTAGTGAAGAATTGATAAAAAGATCATTCCCACTGAAACATTTAAGAAAAATGAGTATAAAATGCCATCGATATGTTATTCCAGCTGTGAAATTAATTAAATATTACAATCCTGGTTGAACAAAAACAAAAACTGAGAGGCCTGGGGAGTATTGGTTTTTGTTTGTTTGTTTGTTATTGTTGTTTATCTCTTTTTTTAAGACATTTTGCCATTATTTTCAAAAGCATTCCTGTTAATCATATTTTTAATCTTTGTATTTTCTGTCTACTTGCAAAGGTAAAGCAATAAACCAGTTGCCTAACATTTTATTAACCAAATTTCTTCAGTCATCAATTCTTTACTAATCAATTTAGTGAAAACTGTTGCTTATAATGTAAATCAGGAGATCTAGTAATATCTGAACTGTTTCTGAAGCCAATGGAGAAATAGTAAATGATATTTAATAGAATTTTAGAACTGTATTTTATAAAATCTTTTAAGTAGTCCGAAATTCAAAGGTTCAACTGTGATATCATAGATTAAAATGGTGAAGACATAGGTTCTAGAATTAGCCTGCCTGGGTTTCAATCTAGGTTTTGCTTCTTATTAGCTGTCACCTGGGTTACTTCCTTTTTTTTATGCCTCTGTTCTTCAACAATAATCTAGGTACCCTCCTAATAGGTTTGTTGTAGTAATTAAATGAGCGAATATGTGTATATATGGAAACACAATGTCAACTAAAATGGTTTTCTTCCCTGAAAACTAGATTCTATGTTCTAACTAATAAAAAAATAGTCTGCTTTAGGGGCAGAAAAAAAAAATGGCTATAATATCCACATTAGATTAGAATTGAGTGATTTTTTTAAAAACTAGATTTATGTTTTTTTTGTGTCATTTTAGCCATCATAGCGGAATCAGAGTGTAACTAGGGATGAATTTAACCCTAACTATCACTGCCTCTCCCTAAGTCTGAATGACAAAACCAATCTCACATCTGAAGCCTTCTTGCTGTTACATAGACTTTCTCCATAAGAGGATTTTTTACTCTATGAACTTTAAAGTTATGGCACTATATGAAGATTAAACTCTACTTTAGGTTGCTTAAAAATAAGATAGTGAGGATTTGAAATGGGCATAATGAAGATCCTTTGGAGCCTATCATACTTTCTTTTTAATAGTCTAAATTTAATACACTAGAAACATGTTTTCCCTGATACTCTAAAGCTACACTATCCAGGAAAGCTACACTATCCAAATGTTTTTTGCCTGATCTGATATAGTAGCCACTAGCTATATGTGGCAGTTGAGCACTCAAAATATAGCTAGAGCAACTGGGAAAATGAATTTTAAATTTTAATTAATTTTAATTTAAATAGATTCATGTGGCTCACAATTACCACACTGGACAGTAGAGCACTAAACATTATTCTTCATATCATTTTTATTGTCTTGGGAATTACAGAAATAATCCCTCTTACACAGACATCTTATTTTTAGGAAATGTAGACATCCATTCACTAGCTGAAAAAAATAGAAGTAATAAGTAGAAAAAGCCGAGAATGACAAATATTAGCTTATTCTACAAATGATTCTTGGTGATGTCAAAGTGTTGTGCTCAACATGTTAAAGATAAGTTGAGAAGCTCTGGGACTCTCACCTAAACAATTGGACATAAAATAAGACAGCCAAGAAAGCCAGAAATACATTGATTTCAGTGAAAAGATAAAGCTAAATGGTAGAAAAAGAGAAAATAAAGAGATTTTGAAAAGCAAGTACTGTATTAAGTCATTTTTTTTGAGACAGGCAGTTCATGAAGCACAAATAATAAAGGAAATAAATAGAAAAAGTAGAGTTTTATATAAAGACACACCAATCTAGGGCCATTTACCATGGGGAAAAAATCTATTTTAAGGAAAACTCCAGACACTGTCATAGTATCATGGACAGTATTCATAATAATGAAATTAATTCATTAAGAAAAAATTATCATTTTGAAAAATTCCTTTTATGAAGTCAGTAAAATATAAAATTTTAAACATTTTTTGAAAAATGTTTAATGTTTTGGCATTTGGAAAGATAAGCGACATTCATATGTGGAAGCATGCCTTTGTGACCCAAACTTGTTGATTTCAGCAATCTTCTTTTCTGATTTATCTTGGTATATGAGTAATATACAGTCTAAAACTCCAGAATATTAAGTATTTGGAGCCTACTGAGCCTTCAACATAGGATAATAGACTGAACCCTTGACAAGCATATGTCATGATAGGAAGCATTATCCCAAGGGCTTATTGAAAGCTCTATTGAAGATAGTAGGTGCTGGTTGAATTGCATAATTAATACTTCAACAAAACTAAGGTGAAGATAAGCTGGTTTCTTCATTTATGCTTTTATTGAGAGAGAGAGAGAGAGAGAGAGAGAGAGAGAGAGAGAGAGAGATTCCTAATGTCGAATTAAGAGATGATGATATAAAAATTCATATGTGGGGGGAAAATGTTGGACTTGCTTCCTCTCACAACCACATCAAAATTACAACTAAACTACAGAACAATCATCTTTGGGAGTTGCCTGTAGTTTAGCTGAACAGAAGTCCTACAACTGGAAACACAGAAAAGGCCACTTTGAGACTGATAGGAGGTATGGAGATGTGAAATTGACTGGTCCTTATACACACCTGTGATGTAAGAATCAGGAGAGATCTTGGCTGTGAAGTTTCCCTCAGAGGAACAAGGAGACCCAGCCACTGGGCGCCCCATTCCAGGGTCCCAGTACTGGGACAGAGGTCCCCACAACCTCTAGCTGTGAAAACCAGTGAAATTTGTGGCTGAGTGAGACAGAGTATGGCTGGAGTCATAGACATTTCTCTTAAGGAACCCACATGCAGACTTACCTTCTGATGGACTCACTCACTCTGAACTCCAATGCTGGGGGCAGCTGCTTGAAAGATGCCAGGGACATACGAAAAGGAACTGAATTGTCTGACTTTAGGGCAGGGATTGGAGGGGCAGCATTTTCCTCAGTCAGAGGTGCTGGTAGAATCCAGTATTTCTTTGTTAAGCCCTCCCCTTTCCCAGCATACAAACACAGGCAGCTGGCATATCTAAATCTTCATCAACCTGACTAACACTGGTCATCCAGCCCTGGTGAATCCCTGAGACCCTGCCCAACCCAATTTGTGGGCCCATCCAAGCCACCTCCAGTGACTTTTCCATACAAATGACCTGTCTTTGATCATGCTTTGAACATTTCTAAAATCTCTCAAAGGTTCACATAACCCAAATAAGTAGTATCCAGCCTCAGTGTGCCCCATACATCTTGCTGAGCAGCCCCAAGGCCAGCACTAGTGGCAGCAGGCCTCAGTTAGCATCTTGGCCTCTCAAGGTACCCCTAAGCCTAGCATGGGTGGCAGCTATCTGTGGCTTGCTTAGTGACTCTTGCTGGGTGGCCCTAGGCAAGGCAGAAACTATGCTGAACTTTGCCTGCAGTGAGGCCCCTCTCAGGAGACTTTGAGGCCAGCACTCCCAGTGGCCAGATTTTGACAAGCTGGAGTACCATCTAGGGCTACTCAAGGATGACACACCTAAAGGGCAGACTGAGCAGGCACCAGAGCCCTGCTAAAGCAAATCTCACTTTATAAGGTCAGCCCCTCAGTAGTCAGTCCTCACAACCAATCGGTTTGAGGGTTAATCCTTCCCATTGACATGCAAGCAGCAACCAAGGCTCAACTACAATAAGTGGGAACACACAACCCATACAAGGGACACACCTGGAGCACTTGACTCAGATGACCAGGGCAGATTGAACCACTGGGCCCCACAGGACACCTACTATATTAGGCCACTCTGCTAAGACTGGGAAACCTAGCAACCCTACTTAATATATAGAAACAAACACAGAGAGGCAGCCAGAATGGGGAGACAAACATGTTTCAAATGAAAGAACAGAACAAATCCCCAGAAAAAGAACTAAACAAAATGGAGACAAACAATCTACCAGATGCAGAGTTCAAAACACTGGTTATAAGGATGCTCAATAAACTTGAAGAAGAGTAGATGAACTCAGTGAGACCTTTACCAAAAAGATATAAAACATTAAAATAGAGATAGAAAGCATTAAAAAAGTTGAAAATGAAAAATACAATAATTGAAATGAAGAAGATTTTAGATGGAATCAGTAGCAGTTTAAATGAAGAAGAGAAACAAGTCAATGATTTAAAGAATAAGGCAGCAGAAAACAACTTAGAGAATAAGATAGCAGAAAACACCAATCAGAATGGCAGCAAGAAAAAAGAATTTAAAAAAATGAGGATAGTTTAAGGGGCCACGGGAACAACATCAAGCATACCAATATTTGCATCATAAAAGTACCAGAAGGAAGAGAGAGAGAGAGAGAGAGAGAGAGAGAGAGAGAGAGAGAGAGAGAGAGCAAGAAATTGAAAACATACTAAATAAATAATGATAGAAAACTTCTCTAACCTGGTGAAGGAAATAGACATACAAGTCCAGGAAGAGCAGAGAATCCTAAACAAGATAAACCCAAAGAGGCTCGCACTAAGACACATCATAATTAAAATGCCAAAGGTTAAAGATGAGAGAATCTTAAAAGCATCAAGAGAAAAGCATAGAAGTTCCCATAAGACTGTTAGCTGATTTCTCAACAGAAATTTTGAAGGCCAGAGGAATAGGCACAACCAAGATTATTCTACCCAGCAAAGCTATCAATTAGAATTAAAGGAGAGATAAAGAGCTTTCCAGACAAGAAAAAGCTAACAGAGTTCAATTGCAAACTAGTATTACAAAAAATGTTAGAGGGACTTGTTTAAGAAGAAGAAGAAAAATAAGATTAAAAATATGGATAATAAAATGGCAGTAACTACATATATATTAACAACTGCTTTGAATGTGAATGTATTGAATGCTTCAATAAAAAAAGATAGGGTGACTGAATAGATAAGAAAACAAAATTCTTACATATGTTGCCTACAAGAGACACACTTCAGATCAAAAGACAAAAATACAGAAGACTGTGAGTGTGTGTATGGAAAAATATATTTCATAAAACTGGAAGCAAACAAATAAAAAAGGCTGGGGTAGCGATATTTATACCAGACAAAATAGACTTTAAAACAAAGGCTATAACAATAGACAAAGAAGGACCCAGTAATCCCTCTTTTGAGTATTTATTTGAAGAAACCCAAAACACTACTTCTAAGGGACATGTGCATCCATATATTCATTGCAACATTAATAGCCAAGATATAGAAGCAACTTTGGTGTCCATCAATGGATAAATGGATAAAAAAGTGATAGTATATATATATATATATATATATATATATATATATATATATACACAATGAAATATTACTCAGCCATGAAGAAGAATGAAATCTTGTCATCTGCAACAACATGGATAAACTTAGAGGATATTGTTCTGAGTGAGTAAGTCAGACAGAGAAAGACAAATTCCATATGATTTTACTAACATATGGAATCTAAAGAATAAAATAAGCAAAATGTAAATAAACTAACAGATAGAGAACATTTTGATAGTTGCCAGGTGGGAGGGAGTTTATGAGAGTAGGTAAAAAAAGGGAAGAGATCAAGGAGTACAAATTGGTAGTTATGTAAAATTGTTATGGGGATGTAAAGTATATCATAAGGAATATAGTCAGTAATATTGTAATAACTATATATGGTGTCAGATGGGTACCAGACTTATTAGGGTGATACTTTCTAAGTTATATAAATATCTAATCACCATGTCATACACCTGAAACTGATATAATATTGTATGCCAACTGTATATGATTTGAAAAAAAAATAAAATTAAATAAATAAATTCACATGTGGTCCTTCTTTAAATGCATTTATGGCTTACCATGAAAACTTTTCTTGTTTTTCACCTTAATTAGGGCATTGATTTTTTTTGATAAATATAACCTAAAGAGCATGTTGAACTGGTTTGCTTCATAAATAGCTGGATTTCTAGATTATTAGATTATTGCCTAAAAATATAATGCAAGAGTAACTAAATTACAATGATTAACATGGCCAGAGAAGACCACGACAGAAGAAGCCTCACAAATCTGAATATAGCATGTGCTTTATGTCTCTGCTTAATTGTATATGTAATAAGCAGTGTGCTGAAATGGGAAGGGAGAGTGGTTTAATAGATGTGATGGGTCTGAATTTCAGTACTGAAGGAAGGGAAGAGTTTGAGGATAAAGAGAGAGGGCCTTGAAAGAACCATTATTAGCTTAAAGGATGGGTTCAGGGAATGTTGTAGGAGGGATTGGTTGTGTTCTTATCAGATAGTTCAATGGGGAAGCAGAGTGATACATATTTGATGAGTTAGGTTGGGCTGATGTTGTTAATGGCACTGAATAACAAGCAGATTTACTAAGAGCACAAAAGAGCCAGCGATTTCATTTTACCTAAATTGTTATAAAAGAAAAAAAGTGTTAAGCAAGGAGCAGCACACAGATTTTCAAACTGTAATCATGGAGGCGCTCAAGCATTGCTTTCAATGAAGGTTCATTACTCTTGGGGTATTAATGTAGAACAAAAACCTATTATTTTCTTCAAACACTGACTATTTCTACCATTTTAAAAGATTTTTTATGGTAACTAAGTAGCATTTAAAAAGAAAGGGCTTATACAGCCAAAGAAAACAAACTTTAAGAACTTAAAATTCAAGGCATTTTGAATGTAGCTGGAATGCTTGTAATTCCTCATTTTTCGCATAGGATCTAGCTTGATATTGTAAGATATGTTTTCTGTTTTAATAGTAAAATGAGTAAAGAATGTGATTTCCGTCTCTTCCTTACCTTTAAGAAACTTGGTAATATTAAAAATTCAGGAATACTGGGTCAAATATACAGTGCAGTTTAGATTTTGTTTGTTTATTGATGTTTTGCAGTGATTTATAAAAAAAACAGTGAAATCAGTTTGATCAGATATCAAAAAAGCAAATAATTTTTTTCAGTAAAAAAGTTTATTTTTTATGTGGATGTTGAAGTTTGGAAAGCTTTAAAAATTGTAAACACATTTCTGTTGAATTTGACTATGATTCTCTATTTCCAGCAGAAATTAATACCATAGAGCAAGATTTACCAGACCTGTAGGTGCCTCTTAGCTACAGCTTTGTTTATTGTCATTTAAATGATTGTGTAATAAAAAGCCATATACCCATGTTAAGTTTCCACTGATACTTTTTAAAGAATGTTGACCAAAGAGTTCTTCCTTCTAATCCCCAATTGTCCCTGTCTTCTCAGCCTGCAGTCATGATTGAGAGGTGGAACCATTTTGTAAGACCAAAAGGCAAGGGTTAGTTGAGTTTTAAAAAACTTGCTTTTGAAAGACTAATACTCTCTGAAATAGCCTTTGTCTACACAGGAATAAAGGTACTCCAAACATTCTTTTCACTAAGATCAAACTTGAGATCTCATTTAGGGGAGGCATGGTCAAGCAACTGAAGAGATAAAAGGCTCTAGCAGAACAAGTCAAGAAGGCTTTGTTTTGACTTCGGATGATATACCTTAAGGTTACAAGGAATTCCAGTCTTCAGGGAGCTACAAGCCTGTCTTTCAAGCTATTCCCCAACATCTGGCATGGCCAAGAGTCAGGAGGTGATTGGAGACTATTGGGGAATGCTCAGATTACAGTTATGTATAGATGAAAGAAGACATATCAGTGAAGAAATTACTAAAAGTTAACTGTTTATTTATATCTTTCCCCCAGGCTATGATACTTCCTTTAAAAAGCAGCATCATAATTGAAAAAAAAAAGTTCTTCCAGTTTCTAGGTTAACCATTGATTTAAATAGGACCACTCATTCAGTTCCTGCCTCAGGTTTGTTATGCTAAGGTGTACAGGATAACGCAAAACAGACAAATATTATCTTGCATTACTTCTTACTGTTTCTATTTAAGTTTTAAACACAGTGTTCTAATTAGCAATATGAGTCTTCATTCTTGTAAATGTGAACATGAGGGGACACTTCGAAACATTAGTTTCAAAGAAAAGAAAATAACTAATTAATAAGAGTTCTACATTAAAAAAAATTTATCTCTTTTATCATATGATCTTATATAAGATATAATTCTTTAAAAGATTGAAATTCATAGTACCAGATAGGAAACTGATAAATGTTCTCCAAGATTTTGCCTTTTCCTGGGTAACTGTTGGCATTGACAAATATACATTCTGCCACTATCAGACTTTAACATACTAGAAGTGTAAAGATGGTACAGATAGAATCATTTCAGGTCCCTTTGGATTGTTTTTAGCTTAACTTGTATCTCTCGTGGTTTTTGAAGAAGCACCCAACCTATTTGTTCTGACCCAGTTCATTTACTTCCCAGGTGGCCACTCATAGGTAAAATGATCTGCCAGTTTCAGACTCTTATCCATTGAAATCCTGTTTCCCATTGTCTGGGAGTAGCTAAAAGCCTTAGGACTGTGACAGATTTAGCCATTCAAGTAGAGAGTCAAAGGGCTGTCGTTTCAGTCTTGTGGTATTGACTTCTCTCCACAGCATCTCAATTTAGATATTTGCCAGTTTAAACATGAATGGCTTCCTATACTTCTATATTCAAAGTAGAGCCTTTAAAAAATAAGTCATTATTTCCTGGTAGGGGAACTTTGTTCTTCTAGAAATCCAAAATTCAGGGTTTTTTTTCTAAGAAGTGCAAATCAGTTGGATAAATCCAGATTTTTATAAAATGAAGTTGCTTTTATAATAAATGAAGTATCTCTCTTGCCTAGTGACATGAAAATCAGATGTATGTGACAGATTTGTGGATTGTAAGATTGAGCATTGGAAATATTAATATTTCTGATGATGTCTGCATATAGAATTCTCTTAGCCTTGCCACTTCAAGTGTAATCCTAGGGTCAGCAGTATTGACCTCCCCTGGGAGCTTCTTTAAATGCAGAATATCTGGCCCTAGGACTTCTGGATTAGAATCTGCATTTTAACATCTCCAAGTGCCTGGGATGCACCCTCAAGTCTGAGAAGTTCTGATCTACAGCTTAATAAACTACACCCAACACCAGCTTATTTATCTCTTATAGTAATACTATGAAGCAAAGCTATGATCACTGTGCCCTCCCCTCTCTCACTAGAATCTTCTTTCAGTACAGGAAATATTTTTCTTAATAGCTCATCAACGGCATGTCTGAGTACATGGCCATTTGCCATTATCATTAGCTTTAGGGGAAGTTAACTTTGGGCTAACA
Organism: Macroglossus sobrinus; assembly: GCA_004027375.1. Lineage (NCBI taxonomy): Eukaryota > Metazoa > Chordata > Mammalia > Chiroptera > Pteropodidae > Macroglossus > Macroglossus sobrinus. Next base: position 480,008 of record PVKZ01000971.1, read on the forward strand.
GGAAGATGGTGTTTCTGCCTTCTTAAGAGGGAATGCTGCCTCCAAGAGAGCCTGTAGGAACCGAGAACAGAGCCTGACAGTCAGCAAAAAGGCTGCAATCCATAGCTAGCTGGTTTGCACTTTATCTCATGACCTGTGGTCAAGATGAGGGAGAAATTGGGGTCACAGAGGAACTGTAGCTGCTTAGTAAACAAAGCATCTCCATGTCTAGGCCTTTGCAGTATGGGTGGACCCAATCTTGGAGATAATGATATATACATGAAATATACATGATTTTTTAAAATGTTTTACCAATGATATGGGATCTTCTGGACTGTGTCTGAAAAAGGAATTCAATGCTGGAGCAGGCAGATAAGTTGAACTTTTAGCTGAGCGGCATTTATGCTGAGTAGCAGTTAGCCTGAAGTATCTACTGATATTAAGTAAATTGTTTCTTGCTGATGAATTCTTTACTCACTTTACCATTCTGCAATCAGTATTTACATGCAATCTCCCAACTCACCTAGCAGTCTGTTAGAGGTTATAATTTAGCTAGCGGCTGCTAACACATTGAGGCAAATTGAAAGAGGCAGCTACTAAGCTTCTCTGACAGTGAGGGATGATGAGGTAAGAGGAGACGCTGAGGCACTTTAACAATTGTGTTTCCTATGTAAATCTCAACTAGATTTACTATTTGTATGCCCTATTTTTTTTTTCAATAGTTCTAAAATCCCTCTAGTATACAACTCAACCAAGTTGTGTAATTTAGTTTGACCTAGTATTTAGATTAAGGTCAAGGCCACCTGATCCAATCCATAACAATACAGCATCTCAAAGGAGGCTTTCGAAGGTGTGTGTCACACCAGCTCAGGTTAGAGTTAGGTCACCTGGGCATCCTAACCATGGCACTGTGCTTCCTGGCCTTCCTCCTGAACTGAGGGTTGTCCACATAATGCTTTGTTAACTTCTGTGCAGGTCTTTCTGTTTCTTTTATTATAAGATTGAACCTGATTTCAATGTGTGACCTGAAACTGTCCCAGCTTCACACCTAGAAGCAGTGTAACTCAGTGAATGAGTAATCACATTTTGGAATTGGACTACCTGAGTTGAGATACTGTACTGCCCTTGGAATTATGACTTTAACATCTCCTTTTGGTGCTCAATTTTTTTTATCTTTTAAATGGGCTTTTGTAAGGGTTGAAGTAATGCATATAAGGTACACAGCCTGGTACTAAGAGAGGGTAATCACAGTGCCTGAAACCCAGTTGTCAATCAAAAAATGTGCATTTCTTTTTCCTCTACCTCTAAATGGGAGAAATCACACTAGCTCACCTTCTGTAGAAGATACTCACAACTTTACAGCAGCCAATAATCCCCTAACAGGAATTGTTATTGTAGGAACAAATCTTTCTTCATTATCTCTCTACTTCGGTATAATCACCGGTGACTGACAACTTTTAGTTTGAACATTCAGCAAAATTTGTTGAGCAACTACTAGAGCTAAGTTTCTAGTCTCAAAGATTAGGATACTTGCAAAGGTGATATCATATAAGTATCTGGAAAGTTCATACAAAGCAGAACCTGGTAGGGGACTTAAAAATGATATAGACCTAATACAATAGGGATTCAGAATTAATAAAAGAGAGTTCTCTAGGAAAGTGGTGTTTGAACCAGGAATTGAGTGGTGTATTAGGGTTTCAACCAGCAGAAACTAAGAAGGATGTTTCAGATGAAAGAAGTGAGGCAAGCCGGGGTTAGTTGGCAAAAAGGAAAGGAAAGCTATTTGGAAAGCATCTAGTAGCCTTGTTTGATTTCCCCATTTGACTGGGAAAGGGAGTCTGCCAAATATCAAGCAAAAAATGAAATGTTTCCTTAGAAGAGGGGCATCCTCTACTTTACTTCTTCACCTTCCTAGGACTTTATGGAGCTATGAGAACCCAAAGCCTTGGGAGATTCTCTTGCCTTTCTCTCCAGCCTCCATCATTGTTTGGATGTTCTAGATTGTAATATCAGCACTAAAGTCTTAGGTCCTTTGTCATTCTTTACACCGATGACCTCACTTGGAAACCATTCATATGAATGATGGCTTCTCCCTTAGAATGTAGAGGAAAGGTTGCCACCCTCTGGGTGAAGAGAAACCAACAATCCTTTCCTGGAGACCGGAGAGAGAGAAGGCAGCATTGTGGAAGTGGTTCTAGAGTGGGACAATGGATGGGTACTCCCAGGAAAACTGCTCCCAAAGTGTGGTGAGGGATGGAGAAAGTCAGCAGTGAATCAGAGACCAAACTCCTCTGGTTAAAGAATTCAGATCAAATCAGCATTAAACATTAAAAAAGTGACAATGTACTCTAGCAACCCCCCCGCCAAAAAAAGTTTTATTGACTAAAGTGACCCTTCAAATAATATCTAAGTAACTAGCATAATGCTAGAGGCTAAATAGGCTTGTCTGAACTGATGTAGTTCAACTTCTTCACATTGGTAAGTAACACCATTATCAGTCACACTAATGGCCTGGCCTTGTATTTTAAAGATCTGGTACACACTGGTGGCAAATAAAGCTAGAATGTGGTTCCTGGTCAATAAGAGCATGTGGTCAGGCATCTTAAGGCTATACAGGTCAATGAACAATAAATTAAACCCATGGAGGGATTTGGGTGGCATGGTATGACTCAAGACTCTGCTCACCCTTCATTGACCTTTCTGATTAGGACTTTGGCATATAATGTGCTTAATTTTGAGGATATACAATTTTGGAATAGAAATCAATTAGAGAAATCAGCAGCAGACCTTTTGTGGCTCTTGTCCTTGCACCTAAGCTAATGTGGGCTCTACTGTTAGAGGCAGATGATCCAGAAGCTACTGCTGCAGCCCTTTCATGGGCTAGATTATCTCAGCATATAATTTATATATTTAAGTTGCTTTATTGGCTCCCTGTAAAGCACAATATTGACAATAAAATTTCTATTTTTGTCTTACCAGCCACCGTATGGTCTTTGTTCCTCTGTGTTTAACGGCCATATGTTCTTCTCTTCCAATTGCTTTGCTGTTCCCCTGACAAATAGCCACAGCAAACAAGGACTCCAGAATAATGTCCAGCAAACTGTCTATCCTGCTGACCCTGTGGAAAACTAAGAACATATTGAATGTATCATGGAACAAATTAAGGGTGTGAGGCTTAATGCAGCCAAGGAAGTGATCATAATGCCATATGTCTGGGAGCCTTGAGTGATTCTTAGAGCTCTAGCTCATAGAGTTACTCATACTGAACACTGTAAATTTAAAAAAAAAAAGAAATTGTACAGTTCAGTTCAGCACTCATCACTTTTTAAGTTCCTAGAAGAATGAATCTTCTTCAGTCTTATTGCTCAAGTGTACATTAAACACAAGAGAAAAGACAGCAGTGCCTTAGATGGTTTGGACATCTGTCTGTCTTCTTGACTCACCATTGCTCTTCTTATACCTTGTCACAGTAGTCATTCCTATGAGACATACTAATTAAATTAAAAAGGGACACACCAAGGTCTGGAGCCAAACAGCCTGCATTCAAGTTCTGGCCTTGTCTACTGCTGGCTCTGTGACCCTAGATGAGTTTCTCAGCCTCTCAGATCTTCAGTCTCCTTATTAGTACAAAGATGATCAAAGAATTAACAAAGATTAGTACAAAGATGATCAAAGATGCAGATTACTCAGAACCATGTTTTTTTTAATAATCAGAATTTACTGGGTTTTTTGTAATTTGTTAAATACTCTTGGTTCAAATGTTCAGCGAGTTCAGGGGGTGGTAAGTTTTTTTTCTGTAAAGAGCCAGCTAGTAAATATTTTGGGCTTTGTGGGCCATATATGATGTCTATTGCAGCTGGTCAGCTCTGCTATGGCAGAGCAGACAGCAGCTATAGAAAATATGTAAAGAAACAGGCATGGCTGTGTTCCCATAAAACTTTATTTATGGAACACATACAATACAGTATTGGACATAGTTGTCCTTTCAAATTAATTCCTTTGGCTGCCTCAACTCTTTCTCTAAGCTTTTGTATTTATATACAGGCTTCTATGCCAGAAGCCCAGCATTTGTCTAAACTATGCAATAGAATTACCAGAGATGTTTTTAAAAATGCTTAAGCTGAGCTGTATGCTCTGATATGTTGGTTAAAGGTGAGTCTCCAGTCATTGGTGTTTTATACAAGCTCCACAGACAATTCCGATGAGCAGCTAGGACTGAGAACCACTGATGATAAAATTCACTGGGGCACTTGTTAAAAAAAGAAAAACATATTTATAGACTCCTTCCTGCAAATTTGATTCAATTCTGGCTTTGGTCCAGGAATTGGTGTTTTTAACAAGCACTCCAAGTGATTCTTATCATTAGGCGAGTTTGGGAGCCTTGCCCTCTTTCCCTACTTTGTCCATTAAATGTTACTTGTCCTGCAGATTCTCCCCCATAATTATGGAGCGATCGATGCCAGGGCCACATTTCTGGGGAAACCACATAGGAGCCAAAGGAATTACTTCCAGAGTACAAATTCTGAATTTTCTTCCAGTCTAGAGAGTGTGGCCACCATGTGACATAGACTTTCCTGGGTGATTGAGTTCAAATGACATCTCCTTTCTAGGATAAGAGCCCAAGTTTTATATGAAAGAAAAATGGTTGCTGTAACAAAATGAGGTGATAATTTGGGGCCAAAAAGGCTTTCTATTTTTTCCTAAGTATGGAGAATAAATAAAATTATACAAACCCTGACATTGGTTTATAAATGATGTAGCTGTAAACTTGTGTGAAGCATTCCCAGGCAGTCTGCGAGCGGCAAAGGAAGTCATTGGAAATAACTGTTAGTATGAAATCTGGTTATCTCTTGCCTCTCGAATCCAAAGTTTTAAAAAATAATAATAAAGGGAGTATAGGTAAGACTCATATCAGGCTTTAAAATTTCTTGTACAATAGAAAAAGAGTAATATGTATGTTTCAATCTGATACCAAAATAACGTAATGTTAATAACCTGAAACAAAATCCTCTCTTCTAGTCAGTACATCAGCGATACTGCCAACAGCCTTATCAACTCTCTCCTCCTATCTTAGCTTCCACTGAAGAGCTAGAAAAGCTCTTCACTTCCCCAGCTTCTCCTGCAGCATGGACTGGTTCTATGACATAGTCCTGGCCACTGAGACTTAAGCAGAAGTCTGCAGAATTCTTTTGAGAAAGCTTTGGTTGTCCTGGTACAAGATATACATACATTTTTATACCCTCTCGCACTTCTTCCTACACTGATGGTAGAGACCATCTGTTTCCATGAGGCAGAAAGCCAACATGATAACAAAGGCAGAAAGGAGATAAGGGGACCTGGGGTCACCTAGGATTTCATTGAACTATACTCCTTTCTGGTTTGACTTGTCTCCAGAAAGCTGTTTATATGACATACTCAAACATTTTTACTGCTTAACCCACTCAGAAATTCTGTTACATGCAGCTAAATTTCTAACTGGAGTATGTAAGCTACATCTTTCTCTGTTACAGAGAGTGTGATATTTAAAAGACATTCACACCCTGATATATTGATGTAAGCCTTCTGAATGAGCCAGCCAGGAAGGTCTTTTGCTGACAGGTTTTAAAAGCACAAACGGTTCTATCCACTGGCCAGAGGCAGTATTGCTTTTATTAATTGTGGACAGAAATTTAAAAAGAAAGTGTAATTGCCAAAAATATAGTAGTTGCCTTAAAAAAATAGTTTTAAAATACTTTTTCAAATAAATCTTGATGTTTTACAAAATCACTGGTTCAGTAGATCTCATTGAATCAATGAGACTGGATCAGTGAGAGATGGCTCTTTCAAGAGTTTTTATTGCTCTCTGTGTTGGATCTTTGAGTTTGATTTGCATTAGCCTTTCCTATAATATTGACTGAGATAATCATTAGTTACTAAGTAATAAGTATGGTTGTTCTATAATGGAAGCAGCTGATGCAATGGCAAATGCAGGTTCAGACTCTGCTGAAAAACTTACAACCTTTGTGAACTTGAGCACGTTATCTAATTTCTCTGTGCCTCAGTTCCCTCCTGTGTAAAGTAAGAATAATAATTCATTGGCTCTTAGTGTTACTGAAAGGTTTGAGCTGAATTATTATATGCAAAAAATGCCAGTCATACAGCCTGTTACCTAGTAGGTAGTTGCCAAATATTTCCTTTCTCTTTTTAAAGGCGCCACTTAGCCTTAGCTTAGTTCTATCCTTACACATCTTATCCTCTGAAAGTAAGGGGCTGTGAGCTGATTTCTCCTCTTTCTTTTCCATTTTATCTCCATCATCTTAGCTCACTGCATCTGGTCTATCTCAGCCTCTGAGCATTAAATAGATAGAAGTAAAGAATTCATTTTATTCCAAAATGCTATGGAGATGGACTGAAAACCATCTAGTAACATGGCCATTCCATTACCTCCCTCTGAACTTCATCCAGCAATAACACTCTTGAGCAGGGAAGAAAATTTAATTACCACCTGTATGCATTTGGGAGAGAGAAGGAATATTGGGGGTGGGAACATAGAGAGAATGATTTAGTCTGTAGGAAATATATGTAGTGACATGGTGAATCTTTCATAGAAATAGGTTATAAAATTCATGAAAACTTTCTTCATTGATAATTAAGTATTGTCAAAATTACTCTAGACAGTCAAATTACTCATAAAGAAGATCATTCGTGTGCAGTTTGGTATCTACAATTTTTTGCAGTAATGCACATATATAAATAAATAACCTATAGAATAATATATGATATATAATAAAGAGTACATATGCTGACTACCAGAAAATGTGATTATAGACAAGTTACTTCTTTGTACCACTTCTATTATATTCTAAGTGGGTTGATACTCATACATACTCCATGACAGCTGCCTGGGAAAATAGGCCAACTGAAGATATTTATATCTATGGCCCCTATTTCATGCTGGGGCTGGACATAAACTCAAAATGAGAGAAGACGATCATTGTCTAGTATTTAAAATTATTATTTCTTTCTCCCAATTATTTTCCACATCCATAGTCCATGTAGTTTAACTGTGCATAAATTGATGCATTTTCTCTCTCTCTCTCCCCCAGTTCCTCTCTTCCTTTCCCTCCCTCCCTCCCTCTCAGAAAGTTTCCATTTGTGTTATTCGTTGCCAACAATTCTGTTATATGCCTCAGAAGAATAGGTTAGCACAAGAATGCTGTTTATAAAGTTAATAAAATTTTAACAACTTTAATTATATTCATGAGCATCAGAACATCATGAGCATCAGGATCTTTAACTTTAGACCTGAAAAATCAAATTAATATCAAGATAAAACAGCAAGTGCCCAACAAAAAGCTCGGTTCATGTGACAGGCAGAAGCACTGGTCTGGAGTTGGTTTCGGGAAGAAGGGGGCTCCCCAGAGAAGAGCAGCCTGTGTTTGCAGCATCTGCCTTCTAGCACCAATTTCTAGAGCCCCAAGCCTGGAACTGGCACCAATCAGCCTATTTATTCTTTGGATGCCCAGAACCATGGAAATGGCCAATTTCTTGGTTTCCTCTTGGTTCAGATGCACTAGGTAGGGAGAGGATCAGGTATAGACACGCAGACATTCAGAAAGGCAGGTGCAAAGAAATCATTTTCTATCTTAATTTGAGGTAAATTCTAAACAATAATTTTTCTGCTTTGGCCTCCCAGTTTTCCAGCCCAGTTTTCTTACATATACACAGAGTAAAACCACTTGAGAGAACAGGTTATATATTAGTGCACTGGTTGTGTACTCAAAATGATCTTTTTAAACGTGATTACACGAGACCAGGAAAGAAGTTCTCTGACTTTCAAATGAGTAAGAACAATCAAAAATTCTTAAAGAGTCAAGCCTTCTAGTAGGTTAAGAGTAACATGAGAGGCAGGATCTCAGTGATGGCTATGAGAAAAATGCCTAGACAGCCGTTTATGTGAGAACAAGTAATGTACAAGTTAAACATCACTACCCAAAATAATTTTTTTTCAAAGGCAGGGAAGTGCTATGTATTGGGTGGGGGTCAGACTGATCTACATAATCATAATATTTTTTATTTACAGCCAGTGGACAACTGCCTTAATGGCTTTATGTATAGACTTAGATCTCTTCTGACTAGATGGTCCTGGAAAAACCATTTTGTGTTTTCTCTTTTATGGAGAAACAGCTGGTCATACCTCCCATTTTGCCTCCCATTTTGGCTTCCATTTGGCAGACACAAAATGCAGGTGCTGCATCTCTGAATGGAAGCACTGCATTTGGTTCGAGGGGAGAGAATGGCACCTCCTGGAAATGTTTAGACTTACAGTTTGAGGGAGTGTTTTGGTCCTGCACAATTACTTTTTTACCGACTTCCTTTACATTTTCCTAAGGCAAATGTAGCTTTAATACCTCGCCAGCTTTAGAATTTTTTTCCTACCTCTTCTTTAATCATTTACAATGTAGAAAGCCCCCTTATGCCAGGCAGGAAAGGGAAAGACATTAACTTGAGAGATCCTCCAACATCTTGTAATACTTTTCCTTTAAGAGCCTCATTTCTTTTTCCCAGCTGCTTTCATCTCTTTGATACATAAGAGTACACTAAGTTGAATCTATAAACAGAACCCACTAATTAAGAGTAATTGCTTCGGAGATTGGTCCAGACGATTCAGCATTATATGCATGTTCTTCTCAGATATCCATTAGCTGCTAATAAGATACTACAGATGTGCCAGTCTGTTTCCTGTTTCCGTCTATTGTACCTTTATTGCCATATATGGACCAATCGGATGGGCGGAACAATAAGTGGATGTCCTTTTGCTCCCTGAACATGTCTCAAAGGAATGTTTGTTATTAGATTGCTTTTTCTGTTTAGTTTCACATCAGTATGTTAATAAAGAAAACATAGCATGGAGAAAGTTTTTTGTTGCTTTTCTTCACTTCTGCGACCTAACTGGTTTATTGTTTAATTAAGTCCCTTTGAACTGATTTTTCAAAGTGTGTAATGCAAATATGCCTGGGCAATGTGAGGAGGGGGGGAATGACATTATTCCTCCTGCTCTCTTGAAAAGAAAGTTTCCATCTCAATCTTTTAAGTACTTAGAAATTCAGCATGAATATCATGTTGCTATATTTGACTGATTTACACTTGAGACTTGGTAAAAAGCCTATGAATTATTCATTCCCAAGTGATTCTATAAGCCAGAACACCAGAAATCACAACCCCCACTGAAGTTTATAAAGTGAAATAGTTTAAATACTCTCCAGACAGGCGGATGTCTATAGAGTTGGTTTTCCCTCTGTTTTCGAATTGCTGTGCTTTTCCACTCACTTGCTTTTTATTTTAGGATAACTCAACTAAAGATCTTACCCTTTCCTACAGTAAACCTGGTGAATATATTTTTAAGTTGGTGCAGATGTTATGTTATAAATAAAGTAGACTAGTAATTGGTACCTTTTGTTCCTCTTAGGTCTAAAAGAAATTTGTTAGAAGAATAAAACAGAGGGGAAAATAATCATTGACTTTTTCTTTGATTTATATGGAACTAAAAGTGAGAAGTTAACTACAATATATTAAATAGAATTAAACACTACATCTAAGGAAGGAAATAAATATGTAATTCAATGAAAACTATATAATATACGTTATAGATATAGTACATGTATACATACATATATGCATACATGTATATGTACACATATACACACACATATATATACATAAATATATAATAATACCAACCAGCATGGTGCATTAAAACTACTTGTAATATTAAAGGATTCTACATAGTTGCCATATTATGAAGTTTACAAATACGAGTCTTGGCAGCTAACTTTTTATAGGAATACATTAAAATAATTTAAAATGCTACTTATAGCAGTAACACTTTAACCTATGTGCTCATCTGAATTCATAGACTAAATAAGGTCAGGTGGGGGCCATTAGCTGAATGACACTTCCTAAGAATAGTCAAAGAAAGCTTCTAAAAATACGCGGGCTGCAGTATTAGACAGGAGCTTTCTCCACACATTATTTCAAGTGGAATCATGACAAATGTTTGAGGGGAAAAGAGGAGTGAAATTCCTTAAGGGAAAAATAAAGTTTTGAATCTATTGATGGGTGCCATTCATTACTACTTTAATGGGATTCTTCATTTCTTGTCCAAAATTCATAATCCAAACCATCCAAGTAATAGACACAAGGTACACATGTGTGTGTATTTGGTAGAGGAGAGGTGTCCTGACTTTTTGATCACCAGAAAATGTGTACAGCAATTATATACACACAGAAGAGTTTAGTACACATTATTCTCAGATTTTTAAAGAGAAAATTTCAAATCACTAGTCATCAAAATGTCAGAAATAAAGTATTTGCCAAAATGTGGCTCAAAATTTTACTCCCTGGAAAGATCATGCAGAGATACTTTCTTCACTGAGTTATTGATAAGAAGCACCCCAATATAGGTCCATTTGAATTTTTTTTGCTTCTAGCAGAGGACTGATCAGAAAGTAGCAATTGAATGAAGTTAGGGTTAGAAAGTCATGCCTTATATAAATATATAAATATATAAATATATAATATATAAATATATAAATATATATATATTTAGTTCTAAAAGGTGTGTAGACCTGTTAGGGGATGGAGGGAAAGCGTAGTCTTAATAGAAATCAAAATATGTACATATGTTAAATTGAGAATTGCCCTTAAAAGAAGGGGATTGTAAAATCTGAACTAATTAGTAATCCCATCTTTCTCTTGGTAATTCACTGTAGAGGATTTGCCCAAAAGGAAAGCTCTAATTGTAGCTATTGGTTAAATTGTTTTGAGGAGGCAGTGCTGTTCATGAAAAAGATAAAGAATAACTCAGATACTAGAGTAATTTAGGAGGAGAATGTCATTATTTGGCTTTGATGACCGCTGGTGGTTTGTCTGCCTAGTATGGATTATGGATGACTGTTTCTGAGCCAGGATTGAGATGAGGCAAGTAAGATGCTCACCTAAGCTATACAATATAAGGGGACACCAAAAAAATCAGAAATCAAGCTGATATTTTAATGCAATTTAAAAAATAAAATTAATGTAAAAAATTTATCACAAAAATACCAAAAATTAAATAAGGACCAGTTTAGTATTATTACCATTGTTCACTTTAACTTTGTCTTGCCCTCCCCTTACTTTATACTCCCAAGGCACTTTGTTCATTCCTCGTGTCCAAACAAAATTCATCATGTGTTATGGTCCTTTGCATCTGTGTCCTGTCAACTGCATGAATAAGATCTTGCTGTTAGGGACACAATCATGTCTGTTTTGATATTTCTAAATTTATCCATTGTTATATGTTGTATGGAACAGCTACTCCCTAAGTGCTTATTAAATCAAAGAGCTTGGCGAATTAGAGTTCAGACCCTGTTAACATTTACTGAGACTTCCGAAAACCATTATCTCTAAAGAGATACATAAAAGAATATAGGGACTCCACACTACATAGAAGCCTTTTGCATTTGTGGCTTAAAATGCTTTTCACTTTTATTTTTTTATTCTAAATGCCTCTGTTCTGTGAACATGATGATTTTTAAGGAGCCATCTATGTTGGGGTATATAGAGATGCCTTGTTTTTCAATCTACTATAAAATTTTGATTTATTTTAACATCATTTTGTGCTAGCTAATAAACATCTCTGCTAGTATGCTCCATAAGCACTTAAAATTCAGTCATCCAAGACTACATTTATTCTTGAAAACTGTTGCTTCTTCTCTCTTCTCTGTCTTGATGAAGGGCACCATCGTTCACTTACTTTCTAAAACCACAATTCTGGAGCAACCCTTAATTCTTTATTTAATCCATGTCTTATTCTATCAGTGTTACCCGATTAATATCCTTTGTATTCATCATGGCTGTGGACCAAAGTTTCAGGCCCTCTCAGAAGGACCAGTCTCTTGTCTAGGTTTCTAGCCTCTAGTCTTTACCACCAATCCCATCTTCACACAGTTACCAAAGTCACCTTTGTAAATGCAAATCTGAGAGTATCACTCTCTTACTTAAAACCCATTAATGACTCATGGCTATTACCTACAGGAGAACAGTCCACTTTTCATAAGGCTGAATTCTGGGTCTTCCTTCATCTAGTTTTTTCCTTGCCAGTCTCATCTCAAACTACTCCCTGGCTGATACCCTACATTTTCTCTATTCTGTGCAGAAGGCCTTTCTCCTGGTTCAGTTGGCACCCTTCCCCCACCAGCCCTTTGTTGGGTTAGGTGACCACCCTCTGTACTCTCATGATAGTGCGCACATAAATCTATCATGGAGCAACCCTAATGGGTTCTCTTTCCCCCTCAAGGCTGTGAGCCACTTTTGGGAGGGAATGGGTGGCACGATATGTCTTCTGTTTTTGTATCCCAGAATCCACTGTGGAACCTAACACAGCAATTGTGTGTTCATGAAATTTACCCAATTTATTAAGTCACTTGTTAAATTAATTATATTATCTTCACATCCACTCCCCTCCTATCCATCCTCACTGCCATCTTCTAGTTTAGATTTGTATCACTCCATTCTCTCTATATGTTTTATATTCTATCTAAATTGGACTTTTGCTACTCTCAAAAGATGTCTGTTAATCCATCTCTCAACTCTATCTGATTAATTCCTTTTTGTATCTTTCAGTGTTCATCTTCCATGCTCTCTGCTCCATCGAGTCTTTTCTGCTTCCCTACACATGAAAGTAATGCCTCCCTTTTTCGAACAGTTCTCTCTCCTCCTACCACATCCCCCAGCACACATACACTTTATTTGCATTAGATTGCTATAATTCATGAGTGGTGACCGTTCGCTTGTTAAACTGTGGTCAGGGATTGTTCTTCCCTCTCTCTCTTCCCCCACAGGTCTTGCTCAGTGCTTTGGTCATAGAAGGGGCTCAGAATTGAATTGGAACTAAACTGAATTGAATAAACTATCCATTTATGAAATAATTTGCTTTAGTGTTGCCAGAATTAAATGGCCACTCCAGTGGCAATATTACTTTAACACAGTAATATCATTTGATCCACTGAGGAGCTAGTTAATTAAGGATATGGATTAAAAATATAATCTGCTGAAGGAAGAATATTTTGCCAGGCACTCATACATTTTTTTTCTGAAAAGCATTATGATCTCTTAGTTTTAATTCCTCTTGCTTTCTACCCAAAATAGCAATAGAATTCTTTACATATGACTCTTGATGGCTTGTTTAGGAACACGGTCCATACACCTGTGTGCCAGATGTGCTCTACAGCCTTGTGCTACCCCAGTCTATCTGCAAACCATACCCCATGCTGGCTCCTTTCTATAGAAAAGGGGGCATTGGTCCCCAGCCTTTTTACATGATAGGTTCCCTGGTGCTTGCCTGTTTTCCTTAACTTAAAACCCCCTTCATTGAATTTCAATGTCCTGCCTGACCTTTGCCAACACAGGAGGCCTAAGTCCATTTGCTTATCAGTGAGTCTGCTTTTTCTCTGCATGTTTGATTTTTGCCTGGTGCTTTTGAGACTTGTATCACCCCTTGTAAGAGTGCTATTTGGTCTTCTGTAGCCAAATCAGCCACATCAGCATCAACCGTAGTTAATAGCTGATCAAGTCCTCAAGATTTCCATGTAGTGCCTGAAGAGTGTCATCTGATATTGAATGTAGCTTTAGCTGGAATGAATGGGATTCGATAACGAATGGGTCTGCATTGATGAGCTCTGGGGACAGGATAGCTTTGTGATCCTCTTTGTTTCTGTAAGAATGCCTCTGCAACTGAATCTGACCCATTTCTATGCCAATGTGCTAATAGTTGTGGAATCTCATTCATCTCAACAGAGGCCAGTTAGCCCTGGAATCCCATCTGTTTGAGTGGATGCAGTAAAATGTCATGGAAATGGGGCCATTCATTCACATCACCAGTGAGAGCTTTCTTGCTGTTAATTTCCCTGCATTTTAAGTGACTCCGATCACTCAGATTCTTTCACTAATTAAAAAAAAAGGGGGGGGGTGGTAGTGTTTAGAGTTCTATCTTAATTTTTTATTTTGATTCTAAGTGCTTGTCCACAAAGAGAGAATTAAACAGTTATAAAAAATTTGCACAGAATCTAAATAGAGATGCCCTCCTCCCTACAACAGATTTAAAAAATGCCTCAGCCAGATTTTTTGAGTTCCTCTTAGCATAAGATGCCCAAGGCTGTATTTTGGCCCAGAGGAATTTTTAGGCTGAACTTTTTTTTTTCTCCTGAAAATAGAGTTTAAGCAATAGAGAAACAGGATGAGTCTTATGAGGACAGGGGTAAAAAAGGTGTGCTGTCTCTTATAAATTGCTAGAGTGACACAATAGTTAAGAATGTGGCAGCCTTTTAGTTAAATTCTTGGCTAGCTGGCAGGCAGAAAAGCTGAAGCCAGTCAGGATAGAAAGTATGGCAGGCGCTTAGAAAATCACAGTCAGTAAGAAATAATGGCCACTTTCATACATTTGTCATTTCCTCAAGAAATTTTCTAAGTTGATTTTTAAGTAAAGAATTTTGACTTTAAGAAAAATATAGGTTGTATTTATATGTACTTAAACATCTGATGTAAATGAATGGGTAAATAATATAGGAGACAATAGGTTATTTCCTAAAAAATAAATATGAGGAAAAAGTGTTATATTCTGTTTTCAGCTACCTGTGAGTACAAATTGGCTTAGTCGATCAAATATGCCTTAAGTAAGCAGGCATTTTCATGGACTCAACAATACAAAAAATAACTAGTGTTTCCTAGATGCCAGATAGAGTTAAGTACTGTACGTACATTAACTCATTTGATCCCTGTCACAAACTTGTAAGCTAAGTAATATTGTTATTCCCATTTTATAAATTAGGAAACTGAGACCGAATGAAATTAAGACTTCAGCCTTTGCCTCTAACATTAACTTTATTAAAATCACTTGTTTCCTAGACTCAGTGCCACCTCTTTATTTGCAAGATATGAATTTGCAAAGCAAAATGGCTACCGGTTTTAATTAAACATGCCAGAACTAATGCAGCACACTGTTCTTTATCTAGAACATCTTTAATTTTGGCACATTCTGAATTAATAACTTTCCTGAATGTGGATATCTTGACTTTAAAGGAATTCAACAATTGATAAATGGCATTTTATCCCATAATATGATATTTTCACAATTGCAGTTAAATACTTTAAACATAATTTCCTGCCCTTAAACATATACAAATAAGAAATATTATAGCTCATGCATTATCAGCCAAACTGTCAAGATTATGTTGCTATATTTTCTTACGACTTTCCTTCTATTTTTTTCTGAGAACTGGGCTACCATAAGTAATGATTATATATTTGAGGTCAAGGTAGTCATTAAGACCAAATTCAAGCCATCACTGTTGGCTCAGAAGATTGAGGTGAGGATTCCTACCTTGCTGAACACAAGTGGGGTGAAGGTGATCTGCATGAATATATATATATATATATATATATATATATATATATATATATATATAATCACCACTTATGGTTCCAAGAAAAAAAAGAATATATATATATATATATATATATATATATTGCCATAGGTAAAACCAAACAATGCCTCAGTTTTTAGAATGCTGTGATTTTTAAATTGATAATTATTTTAATCACATGGCTTGATTGTTACAGTTCCTCATAAACTCTGTTATATATTTAAATGAGTATTATTGTTTTAAAGATGATCCTTGGAGAAGCTAGAGACCTGTTTCAGTAGTGCTACTAATGATCAAAGTTTCTTTGGTATTCTCCTTCTTTTTTATTGCCTTTGTAGCAAGCATTAGTTTATATGGGAAGACGGATAGTCTTCATGCTTAGTATAGATTTACTTTAAAAAATATAATTTCAGCTGAAAGTCTAAACAGTAGAGACAGGAGAGATTTAAGAATTAAAAATGGAAGTGCAAATATAAAGTCATGAGTTGATATTTTTATATAACCAGTGGCTTTGTTAATCAGTCTAGCTATAACTTACGCTTCCAAATTTCAGTGCCTTAATGCAATACCAATTTATTTCTCACTACTGTCACTATCAAATGCAGGTCAATACGTCTGTTCCACACAGCCATTCAGGGTCTTTGGCGTCTTCTATGTAGTGGCTTTGTTATCTCCTAGGTCATCTGAGTTCTGTATTAGACTCTGTGCATCCAGGCAGCAGTTAAGGGGAAAGAGAGCATAAAAGATTCCACAGGAGGTTTAAGGAACCAGGCCCAGAGATGGCACACATTATGTCCCCCCATTTTCTACTGGCCAGAGCTCAGTCATGCCCCGCACCTAACTGCAGGGGAAGTTGGGAAGTATTATCTGGCTGTGTAACTGGAAGGAAAAGGAAGTGGCACTTGGCGAGAACACAGCAATACCTCTGCCATATTACCTCTAGTGGTGTTCCCTTCCAAAAAAGTATTCTAAAAATGTCTTGAGTGATAACAGCATAACCTGAATAAGTTGTCGAGCCATTTACTCTCACTGCCTTGAAGGAAAAGTACCACTTGGTAGATTTCTTATATTGGTTTTACATTTTATCTATGTTGTATATGTGTTTCTATTCAGATAATGTAAGCAAAACAGTTTTGAGGTTTGTCATCTTGGTCAGCCTACCATCTTTTCAGGGTATCTCTGACAAACAGATGGAGAGAAAGAGAGAGAGTCCTCTGATGGGTTTGGGGACCAAACAACAAAACTGCCAAACTTAAAGAGAGGAAAGTTTTGGAATAACTTGAAAAGGAAATAACCCATTCCATAATGTGGGGGGGTCAACCTTTAGTGATCAAATTACATTGTTTCATTTTTCTTCTAAGTACTATATATTTTTTTTCTCCCAAACAGAATAAGAGAAGATATTTCAGACAAGTCTTTATTTGCAGGAAAGAGGTTACCACTTTTTCTTTCTTCTACTTCCATTTTTTTTGAAAGCCACAGGTACAATAATTTTAAAATAGTGAAGGAAATTCTTTAAAAAAGGGGGTGGGGTACATAAAATTTGCTTTTTTTTTTTTTTTGTTCCAGACTCTACAAATAAATACATCCCAACACGAATCCTCTCATTCTTTTCTTTAACTGCCTCCATCGCATTCATTTTAGGTGAACTGCTCTATCACACATATCCAGACTCTGGCAATTTTCAGGGAAGCTCTGAGGCTACAGATAAATAAATGACCTTGTACAACTTTTGCATGACATAGCAGAAAGATGTAATTGTCAAATACACATTTTAAACACTTGATAGAAATGTTTGTACAGTCCCAGCAAAAACACCATGGTCTTGCCTCTTCTCTTAACACAACTCTGACCCCTGGCCTCTTCTAAAACCTACATCTCTAGAACTGACATCAGTGGGCTTCATCTCTGCTTCAGGATTATAGGAAATTTTAATAGACAGTGGTGAGCATCTTCAAGTTTCTCTTCCTGACCAACACCACACACTGGGTTTTTCCCCCAAGGCGGAAAAAATATATTTTGTCAAAACAGGAAAAATAATATGTCAGCATTTGTGGTTCATGTTCTTGATTAGATCCTTTAAGACTCAGAGTGGGCTAGTGTATTAGTTTCCTATTGCTGCTATAGCAAATGACCACAAACTTAGTGGTTTAAAACCACACAAATTTATTCTCGTATAGGTCTGGTGGTCGGAAGTCCAAATTGGTTGCCCTGGGATAAAGTCGTCAGCAAAATTGCTTCCTTCTGATTCTGAAATGAGAATCTGTATCCTTGCCTTTTTCAGCTTCTAGTGGCTGACTATATTCTTTGGCTCTTTGCCCCTTCTTCTACCTTTAAAGTATGTTACTGCAAATTCTGCTTCCACTATTATGTCATCTTCTCCACTTCCATAATCAAATCTCCCATTGCCTCCCTTTACAAAGAATCCTGTTATTATATTGGGCTACCCAAATAATACAGGATAACCTCCCTATTTTAAGATCCTTAAATTTTATCACATCAACAATGCTTTTTGCCATATAAGGTAACACTTTCAGTTTGTAAAAATTAGGATATGGGTACTTTTGGGGGCCATTATTCAGTTTGCCACAGCTGGTTTAAGGCAGCTATTCCAGAGATCTAACTCCATGTATGCTATAGTCTGATTGGTTGTGTCACCCTCCCTCCAAATTTATTTGTTGAAATCCTAACCTCCAAGGTGGTGATATTAGGAAATGAGGCCTTTACTAGGTGATTAGGTCATGAGGGCTTATTATCAGGATAAGTGCTCTAATAAAACAGACCCCAGAGAACTAGCTTGTCCTTCCTACTATGGAAGGACACAATAAGGCATCAGCTATAAACCAAGAAGAGGTCCTTCACTAGAACATGATGATGTTGGACCTTGATCTTGGACTTGCCAGCCTTCAGAACAGGAGAAATTAATTTCTGTTGTTTATAAGCTACCTGATCTTTGGTATTTTGTTTTTGCAGCCATAACGGACTAAGATAACATGACATTCACATTAATGTAGGACTGTAAGTCAGCAACACTCTCTTCCTCCAGACTTTTCCATGCTCTTCACTGACTCCATATTTCTCATCATTCTTTTTTGTCCTTTTGCCTCCTCACTATTCTTAGTACATATTCTTGTACATATCTTTTTGCAGAGCTAGTTTTATTTGTATAAATATATTGGTCAATTTTTTATCACAAAATGTTGAACATATTTTAAGTATCAGATGAAGTTTATTGACAAAATCCCTTTCAAGCACAATAAAAGTGATAAGGACATTAAAAATAATAAATTTTAGAATTTAAAAAAATGTACAAGAGGCAAGAGGAGAGAGAAGGAAGAGTCCTTGAAGATGAGTAGAGGGCAGGAGTCTGTGGGGCCTGTGAGTGGTGAGGACCCAGAGCTGACCCTGACAGAGACCCCAGAGGTGAGAGACCTTCCAAGAGAAATGGTTGCATCATGTTCTGGAAAGGCTGGAACCTATATGCAAGACCCAGAGGCCAACAAAGCCAGAAATACAGGCAAATGTAGGCTCAAACCTTAGGCACATATCAGTAGAACCTGTGCAGACTGAAGCGTGGAGAGTCTACTTCTGTTTGAAGGGAGGTTGGTTGATTTAGGTACCTATTTCTCCTTATTAATTCTCAAGAAATATTTTACATAATATAAAATTCACCCTTTTAAGATGTACAATTTAGTGGTTCTTATTCTAATAACAAAGTTATGTCATTATCTAATTCCGAAACATGTTTACATGTTAAAAAAATTCCATCTCCTTTAGGGGTCATTCCTGACTCCTCCCTACCCCCAGCACATGGCAACCGCTAATCTACTTTCTGACTAGGAATTTGCCTATTCTGCACATTTCATATAAATGGGATCATGTAATAATATATATAGCCTTTTATGTCTGGCTTCTTTCACTTAACAGTGTTTTCAAGGTTTATCTATGTTGAATGGAACATGTGTCTTTAGCAGGTATTCATTTCTTTTTATGGACAAATAATACTCCATTGTATGGGCAGACCACACATTGTTTATCCATTAGTCAATTGATAGACACTTAGGTTGTTTATACTTTGGGGCTGTTATGAATAATGCTGCTATGAATAGTCATGGTTTTACATGGATATATGTTTTCAGTTCTCTTGTGTATATACCCAGGAGTGGAATTCCTGGGTCATATGATAGCTCTATGTTTAAATTGCTGAGGTACTATCAAGCTGTTTCTCACAGCAGCTGCACCATTTTATATTTCCACAAGCAGTGTTGAAGAGTTCCAATTTCTACACATCCCTTTCAATGCTTGTTTTTCTCTGGCTTTTTTCTTATAGCCCACCCCCAATGTTTAGGTTGCATTAGACCCCAGGAGAAAGTCCTAATAACAATAGTGAATGCCCCACTATCTTACAAGATATGGATTTAGAGTTCAATCAAAACTAGTTTAAAGGAATTATGCATTCTCCCACACCTGAAAAAATGTATTCATTTATTTGGTTCTGGCTTTCCTCTGTAGTATCATAAATCTAGTGTGATGCTTCCTAACTTTTTTCACATTATGTTACCCACAGAGCAATAATATATGTATGGACCATGCTGGTAACCAAAGGAGTCTGCTAATGGATGAATATTTTTGGGTCAAGGGCTCTGCCCTACTTCCTCCGCCTTCAGGCCCTGCCCAGACACTGGAGGCTGAGGGATTGAAGACCCCAAGTATATTTCCAACCCATTTTTAGAAAACCACTGGAAAGCTCTATTCTATTGAATATAGCTGTGCTGTTTCTTTTGACCTCAGAAGGTAAAGGTAGTGTGAATAAAAAGAATGTGGGACAGAAGATCTGACTGTGGTAATGAATGTTTAAGCCAAGCTACAATGACTGAAGACAGAGGTTGTTATCAGAAATAAATTAGGGCTGTGTGGCAATCCAGATTGCTTGCCTATCCACACTGACATTAAACAAACAAACAAACAAACAAAAAAACAGCTAGTATGTGAAGGCTTGGGGATAAGATCCAGCAATTAGGAAGAAGACAAAAGCTAGGTAGAGTATCAGCCAAAAGGTACTAGAGAGCAGGGGGGATGGTCAAATGACAGATATCCTGTCTCAACTGAGAAATTATTATAAGTGGGGGTATCCAAACACCACCCGTAGTCCAATGAATATTGGGCAGCAAGAGTAATTCGAGATCCTTCTTGCCACCAAAAGAAGTGCCCAGATATGCCCTTAACTTGGTTCATATACGTGGGGAGACCAAGCATTAGTACAAGGACCTGAATAGATCTAGAGTGGACGTGGATAACCTATGTATATGGTGCCCAGGTGTTCTGTGGCAGCTCTGACAGTGCTGATGCCTCATTAAGGTGAAAACTATGTGACTATTTCATTTATTCAACAAACCCAGATAACCCAGATATACCTTAAAAATTCATGTTCTTTTGTTGTATTGATTTTGTAAAGGCAAGTGTATCAATTTAGACCTGAATTTCTAGAGTAAACTCCTGAAAGTTATAAGCATGTCATAATGTTTAAATATTAATGAATATTAAATACTTATTTTTTTAAATTCACTGCTTTGAGGATCCCATTACTACTTCTATTATATGAATTTACCTTTTATAAAATGAAGAAAGGAGTATACCGTGAATTTATCTTCAAATAACATTGGATGTGCATATATACCCAGTTTGACTATAGCAAGATACACTAATTCTGCATTTATAATCTTTGTATTAAATTATAAACTGCAAGGGTCTCAGGACCTCAAATATATCTCTTTCTTTATCTCTTTTCCAGAACTGTGCCATTCATGAATGGACACATACAAATCCTACTTGATAACACTATAGCAATCTTAATCTCAACATGCAAATTGATATTTCATCAGTAATCTGTTATCTCAATCAGCTGAAGACTGGTCACTTAATCCTTCCAAGAAGGGCAAACTTAATTACTGGGCTAGTAAGGTTCTTCTGGAATCTGAGACCTAGAGATACAATTTGCGAGTTTGTTGTATGGAAGAAAAAGTAAGAAAAAATACAAAGCACTTGAACAGTTGAAGAGTCACAAAATTCAGAATGCTGTTCTTGACACTAAAGCCATCCTTAGAAGCACAATTCTAGCTATTGTGACTCATTTTATCTACTTCTACCAATGCCTCAGTTCTATGTTCCTCTCTGTTTCATGTCTCTTGCTCACTTGTGTTTTCTCTAGCCTCATGGCTTTTGCCGACTTCTCTGTTATCCTCCCATGTGTATGCCAGTCTTCTCTCTATGTCTTTTTTGGTGTGTTGGGCATTCTAAATTGATTGATAATAAGACTCTGATAAGATAGAAGGGTCACCATCCAATATAGAAACTCTCATTGGGAATGGGAAGACTACTTTGTCTAGGCTACCTCATAGGCTACTACCCAGCCTATACATGGCCAACTTTCTTTCAAAAACCAAACTCTCATCCAATCATTTTTCCTGGTTTGGCAGGATTCCAAGATACAAAACATGGAAACCATTGTGCAGAAAGTTGCCTGCTGCTACTTTTCTCAGAAACAAGGAGTATTACCAACAGACATTTGGTCCAACACACACCCTATACCTTATGTCTTAAAATCTGTGTGAAGAGATAATAAGTAAACGCTGACTCTTCAGGAGGTGTGTGCCACGCTAGCATATGTAGCTACTTTGAGTTGAGTGCAGACCCCCTAAAAACCATATTTGTATATTGTTCCCATAATTTATGAAATTAAAATCTTAGAGTTTTATACATTCTAATGTATGCATATTTCTGCTATTATTTTCTAAAAGTCATATTTTCATTGGTGTGTCTTTGGCAGATGGGGCCTTATAAAAATGAACTAAACAAGGAATATAGGACATTTTGTATAAGCTTTTAAAAATAGGTCTTTAATGTGCCAAATGACCTCTTGATTCAGATTTTGTTCCCTGCTCATTTGGTGGTCTAAGGAACTCCTATGCATCGTTTCCTCTAAGTGACTCTTTTCAACCTCTTTTATTCCCAAATTCAATTAAAAGAAGGTAAGAAATATCTCTTTTCGGCCAAATTCAAGTTACTCATTGGGGCTTCCCCTTAGTTTAAGTTGAACATAATTTTATCAGTAACATTTATGATGAAATGGTGAATATAAGAAAGGCTACAAAACTACCAAGCATACAAAACTGACTTCTTTATAGCCATGTTTCTTTTCTATCAGGAACAGCAGTGAAAGCAACTGACAGGATTTGTGCTGAGTTTGGCATTTTTGCTGAAAACAGGTATTTGGCTGAATGCATTTGAGAAATTTTAAGTGGCATTACCTGGAACCAATGCCTTAAATAAATAGGGAGGTCTGCGCTAAAATAAACTGGAAAAAGAGAACTATGCATGTAGTGTCTTTTGAAGCAAAGATTTGCTCACAATGAATTATAAATCAGGTAAAGAAATACAGGGGAGTTTTCTGTGCTTCATCACAAGAAATTTAAAAATCTATCTTTTGTTCACTTCTGCCTGCTTTTTCATATTAACCACAGCAGCCATGGTGCCATTAAGTTTTAGTAGGAAGAAATGGATACAGTGTTTTCTCCAAAAAATCTTGTCTCTTTATTGTTTGGATTACCACTGAAGCCAGTACAGTGTAAAATGAGCACTTCTTGTTGTGTTAAAGTGTTTGATTCCCGTGTCTTGGGGAAAACTCTAACAAGAGTTCTCTCTCCAACCTGGAGTCCTCAAGAAAGCACATATCAAGTCACCAAAGCATTAAATGGCATTTCTAATTATCCAATATGCCTGTAGGTGCATGGCTAAAGCAGGTCAATCTCACCTTAATTTATTTGTTAGTAGAAGGCATTTGACAAAGCCCCATGGCATTTTCGTGATGGCAGATCAAATCTCACTTTTTCTCTTCAGTTTCAGATTCTGACCTGAATTTATTTTATTTTTTTAATGGAAAGTATATCAATTTTATTTTGTTATTAGCCTAAATGAGAAATGGGATGAGGAGAATGGAGTTCTCTTACCACATAGAGATAACAATTTAGACTCTGATTGAATTAACCTTATCTCTGCTGGGCTCTTGGGTGAATCGTTTACTCTTAGATTATTCTTTAACTCCCTTTTCATAGAAAGTATTTTGAGCTGAAAAGGATAAGGAATCATCCAGTCTAGGTTTCCCAAACTTATTATTTTTTTAATTTAATGAATTAATAGTGAAATATAATAAATTACCAACATGCATTTTTCCTTAGTCCCTCCCAAATATTTACTAAAATGATAGTAAGGAGATGTAAAAAGTTTAAAATTAACCAGAACACAAGTGATGTTAATCGCAGACAAGAAATGACAACATTTTTGAAGATAGAAAGTGGATGGGCAGTAATGAATAAATTAGCAAAGCACAGAAAGCTGAGTGCTAAGTGCCTAAAAAAGAAGACACAAAGGGGAAGCAAGGAGATGCAAGATGAATGATTTTGGACAGTCCCAGATACCCTGAGTAGAGGCACCAGATATCCCAAGAGGTAAAAATGATGATTGAGATAGGAAGTTTGGTTAAGTTCTGAACAAGGAGCCGTTAAAGTTGCTCTCCCACCTGTTATGTCCTGGTAATTGCTGCAACCCAATTGTTGTAGGCAAAGTAAGTCTATTATTTGAAGATATTGAACTAGAGAGGCTACTGAGCCCTGGACACCAAGATAAACACAGAGTGGGAGGTGGTCTCAGACTTTAAACGGGAGGAAGAAGTAAAAGGCTATACCAGCAGTTCCAGCCTTATGCCTCCATTCAACCACCAGAAGTCTTTCCAGTAAGCCTTTTTCTTTTCTCTGCATCCTAGGCAGAATGTTAGAGGATTTCTCAATGAAGTTATCAAAAAATCCTGTGAAGGAGGAAAAATAATCCCCCCACACACACCACCATATTGCATTCTTGGCAGAAATCTCTATTATAAAAGTTAAGTTAACAAGAGGAAAACAAAAGTTCATTAACATGTAAACCTTGTGTGTACATGGAAGATACTCAGAGGAAAATGAGTAACTCTCAAGGTGGCTTAGAATTCAGGATTAAATACCTTCTTAATAGGGAAGGGGGTGCTGGTATGGATCCTCTTAGTGGGAATAAATGATTTTTTTAAGATGAATGAGTGTTTAGAAGAATAAATGGGAGGTGTGATAGTTTGTGGCAAAGGCTGTCTGGATATGATGTTGACTGTATTCCCTCCGGTGATTATAACAGTCTTCACTCGTTGATGAAACTCTTAGGAAAGGATCTATAATAATTAGGTTTCTTTTGGAAAATCTGTCTATAGGCAGATTCGGTGAGTTCAGAGATAGCCTCTCTCAGTTTTCAAATGCCTATAGCTCAAAATAATCAATATACCAAAGCAGCATATTTTGGGGTGGCATGTCCTGAACTCTTGCAGTCATGCTACCCTTTACACCCCTAATAATAATTTTTTTAAAAAAAAAAACTAAAACTAACATTTGAGGAGTGCCACAAAAATGTCTAAGTTACAACACTTTTTTATGAAACTTAACCATTTGATAAAGTTTGCTCATTAAAACAGAGGCTTACAATAAGATTGCCCTTTTAAATATAAATGTACAAGGCTAGACTTGGGCAGGCAATATAACTGAGAAATGCATATAATATTAAAGAAAATAAAACAATAGAAAAAAGTGAAAAGAGTCAATGTGGAGAGCAGTTTAAAAAATTATTTTAATATCATAAAAAGTATTCAGAATGGATAAAGCATTCATTAAAAAGCAGAATGTATAAATAAAGAAAATATAATAAAAACTCTTGGATGTTAAAAATATGGTAGCATAAATATAAAATTCAATAGAGCAATTAAAAGTTAAAAGTGAGGATATCTTGCAGAAATTAAAAAAAATGATAAAGTAGAATATGAGAGAAAATATAATAAAATTAGAGAATCAAGAGGTCACTATCTAATATTTCCAAAAGGAGAGAACAAATATATATTAAGGAAGATATTATGAAAGAAAGCATAAAATAAATTTTTCCTAACAGAAAGAAATGAGTTACCAGATTGGAGACTACCAAGTGTCTAGCACAATGTAGGAGATCTACAGGGGATAAAGAGAAGAGTATAAAGGCTTCCAGGAAAAAGAAAAATGTCACACACAAAGGATCCAAAGCCACAATAGTATTAGAAATTTCCAAAACAGTGTGCAAAGCTTAAAAAGTGATGCAACAAACTTTAAAATTTTAATTTAAAAAGTTCTTTTCAACCCACAATCTCTAGCAAAACTATCAAATAGATGTGAGGTATAGCATAAAATTATTTTAATACATGCAAAGTCACAAAAAATTTACCTCTCATGCGCCATTTCTCAGTAAGTGTTAGGAAAAAAAGACACCAAAATAACAAAGTAAACCAAGAAATAAGAAGACATGAGAGCTAGGAAAGGCAGTAATAGAAAGTCTACTTTGACATCTATGCATGAGACTAGGAAAGGAGCCAGCCAGCCCTGTGGCAGAGGAATGCCCCCAGTTGTGGAACTCAAATATCAAATGACGAATCTGGCAAAATTGTCAGAGAGTTGGGAAAGACTTATTCAGATACAAAACAAAAAAAAAAAAAAAAGAAAAGAAAAATCAAATTATGTAAACAAAGCAATGATTAACAAGGAAAAACCAAAAGTTTATAGTACATCATGTGGCTCAGCTGTGACAATATTTATCTAGCCATAATTATGTACACATAATATTATAAATAATTAAATGATTTTCATTTTTTAAAATTGTGATGAAATTAGGTTGGAAGTAATAGAGGAGGAAGACTTTTCTATGTGTGAGCAATAGCCTAAAAGAGCTAAATCATATTTATAGTAGAAATCAATAGATATTAAAGAAAATTTTATAAAATTATGAAAAATAGATTAAGTATATTAAATAGAAATACAAGTAACAGAAAAGGGCCCAGCTAAAATATTTTCAAGTAGTTGCTTGTAGGGGGAAGGTAAACTGCTGCTTTTCTTTCGAAATCTAAAGCACTGGTCAGCAAACCATGGCCCATGAGCCAAATTTGGCAGGCTGCCGGGTTTGCAAATAATGTTTTACTGGAATACAGCCATGCCCACTCTTTTATGGATTGCCTGTGGCTGCTTTTTGCCCTATGAAGTGGGTGGAAAAGCAGAGGTGAGTGGTTGTGACAAAAACTGTATGGCCTACAACCTAAAATATTTACTTTCTTTGCAGAAGAATTTTACCAATTTCATGTCTAGAGCAGTAGTTCTCAGATTTTGGCTGAATCAGAATCATCTGAAGGGCTCGTTAGAACACAGATTGCTGGGCCCACCCACAGTTTCTGATTCCATAGATCTCAGATGGGGCCTGCAGAATCTGCGTTTCTAACAAGCTTCCAGTGGATGCTGATGTTGTTGGTTCAGGGCCTTTGCTTTGAGAACTACTAGTCTAAAGAAACTGTTTGGCTCTTTGAAAAGTTATATGTAAGTATTATGTTTATAAAATAAATTTTAAATATTAAAAGTATAAGCTTGGAAGCTTGCATGAAAATTGAAGCTAAAAACAATACAAAAACAATCTCTAGTGAATTAAATTTGACAAGAAGTGATTAAAATGTAATTTTTTAACTTTATATTGGAACATAAATATTAACAAATTAAACTTGAGAAAAGATACTGTGTTTTGTTAATGATATGCTCTCACAGATGCAATCATAGATGTTGATTTCGGCAACCTCTGCCAATGCTCGGGCACGTTTCTTACATTATCCATGTAGTTAATAGCAGACCTATCATGCTACCTCCTATCAATCCACTATTTGTCGAAAGCAGATTACTATATAACATCAGTTATGCAAACAGTTATTTTAAAATGTTTATTATTATTATTATTATTATTATTATTATTATTATTATTATTATCTTCTCTATTATTTTCAGCATTTTTTTTCTTTTAGCTTCTTCTGGTAAAACACTTGTTTCCTGAACAACACAGTTTAAGACCTACTCTTCTCTTGGCCCCTTTCACAGATGATGAAACTGATACCCAAAGAATCTCATGGATTGTAGATGCAGGACCTCCTGACCCAGTCCCCACTTCCTTCCCCTATTCCACTCCAGCTCCTGTTTGCTTTGCCTCAGGTGGTGAAGGAAAACACCCTGAATGAGACCAAACTCAAATCAGGCGTGAAGAAAAAATGCACTCTTAATATCAGTGACCACTTTTTTTTTCTTTTTTTTTTTTTCCTAAAAGCCTGAAACAAAGGAAATTCTCTGCTTCCAGGAATGGCCTTAATCAGTCACATATGTGAACATAGACTCAGTGACCGTTCAGTTTTCCACCAACATAACAGGATTTTCCCAACACATTGATTTTTTTTCTTTTGCCTATTATCAGTATCAGTAAATTTTTTTTTAAGATCCTAGGCATGATACCAGACCTTACAACCAGGCAGGCAAGACGCTGAAAATCTGCAGTGTTTAAAAGCAACGAGAAATCAAGGATATTGAGGGTAGAAATAGTCCCCGGTTGGTAAAAACAAACAAACAGCTTTAAAAATCTGAGAATTGTGCCCTGCGGGGGTGGGTTTGCTGAACTGTCAGCTCCACCAGTTAATGAGGTAGTTTGTCTAATGGAGATAAGAAAGACCATTTATAACAATGCTGGGCTTTGTGTGTGTGATTTTAAAATCAAATTGAGTGGAAATGCAGCAAACACTCAACAGCATTGTTTATTTTCTAATTAATTTGCTACAAACTACAAAATACAAGTGTTAAATATATTAGATGGTGTGTGATTTTTAGAAGAGAAAGCACTGGAAACATTCACCTCTCATAGTCCATTTACTTTCTTTTCATCAAGGAAACAAGTGGCGGTTTGAGAATTTGAAAAGGACATTGATATTTTGGATGGGACATCACTTTTGGAGTTAAGTGTGTTACATAAGCCAGCCGGGAATGCTGTCTCCTTTGTAAGACTCCTTGGCGTTCTGCGGAGCCTGGGACCATATGGTCTGTTGATGATGTTCATTTTTAATATTAATGGGTCAGGGATTCAAAGCCCTGGGGAGAATGTCATCTAAGTGAGGACAGCCGCTCACACCACAGCTGCTTATGGACTTTTTCCTCTGTGGGGTACAACTAGGACAACGCAGGCACTCAATATAAATATAAGCACAGCATGATAAAGTGGGAAACACAGAGATGGTAGAACCAGCTAGAACTAGGTGCAACTTCTGGCTTAGCCACAGGCTGACTATGACACGTAGGGAAAGTCAGTTAAACTCACTGAGACTTAGTTTTCTCATCTGGAAAATAAGGATGATAATAACTACCTTATGGGACTTTTCTAAGAACTACAGTTTAGAGCTCCTAAGTTCCTGACACATGTTATACAAATAAATAGAAGTCATTATTTATTAAAATGTCTTAGGGTTTGTGATAACCAAAATGGCTAACTTCACAAACTGAGAAATCAGTAAGCTTTCCATGACTCTTATTCTCAAATTTCTCTAAATTCTGGTTCTTCTTTATTTCTATGACAAAAGTCCTAATATTCTTTTCCTAGGAGTACTGTGATGTATTCTTCCTGCCCTGAGCCCAAAGCCTCTTGACTGTTATAAGAAGCTTATTCTCAGAAGCATGTCATTAGATGGGACTATACATGTGTGTATAGCAAAAACTTTTATGCAGTATTTACTATTTACATAGTGTTTACTCTGTACCAGGTACTATTTTTTTCTTGGTATTACCTCATTTAACCCTCACACCACCCCTATGAAGTAAATTCTATTATTATCCCAAATTTATAATAAAAACTGACATATTGAGAGGTTAGATGATTGTCCAAGGGACAGAGTCATGATTTGAACCTCGGCGATCTGGCCTTAGAGTCAGGGTCACAACAACTGCTTCATGCTGGTCTCGAGATATCATTCCAGCTTAGTGCCACCTGGGTTCTCATTCAGGCCTTGGCATTCAGTGAGCTCCAGAATTTAGGATTTCACCGAATATTAGTCATCAGGGCCAAGGTGAACCTATGAAATTCACAGACAACCCACCCTAAAACATATTTCAGTCTTCTTCTATTCCCGGTCTCAAGGAATTCTAAGTGCTGCACATCCCTAAAATGTCCTCTGTGAGAGACAGGGCAGTTTCACCTTCCTGAACAACAAGGCTTTAGTTAAGAGCTGTTAAAACCAGAAACCCCATGAAAGCAAAAACCACATTCAGGTTTTTCCACTCTGTATATCACTAGTGCCTATATCAGCACCTGGTACATAATAGTAAGTTAAGATTTGATGGACTGATGGATGATTGAATGACTGGACAAATGGATGATGGTTGTATAGATTAACTGATGGATAGATGGATGGGTGGATGGTGTTCATATAAGAAAAGTATACACTCTTGATAAGAAGAAACTGATATAAAGTATTTCACTGATCTTCGATGGCTGTACTTATCTTTTATTAGATTACGGTTTCTTTCCATAGTTACATTTATCTTGTTGGGTATGTCATTCCAAATGGCTGCATTAAAACCCAAAGTTGTTCAGATGAAAAATGAAAAATTTTGGAAGTACATAGGTTAAGACAACATTAAACTATCTGTTTCTCTAAAAGAAGCAAGAAAATCATTCATTCATTCATTCACGCATTCATTCATTCCATCATTCAACCAATATCTATTGAGCATTTGTTGCCTGTCAGGTACTCTTATAGGAGCTTAAAACATAGCTGTTAACAAAACAAAGAAAAACTCTGTCCTGGTGAATATGTCCTAATGTGGGAGACAGACAAAAACAAACATTTTTACATCTAATGAATCAAGTTGTTTAAGTACCATAGAGAAAATTTAAGTAGGATGAGGATTATAGGAATGGTGATAGGTGAAGATTACTCTTTATACCAGATAATCCGAGTTATTTTGAACCTGTATATAAATTTTATTCTATATTTAAATATGAAAATTTAAGAAAACTAATGTTGCTGAGTATAGGGGAAACAACTGGTAATTAGGAGATATAAATCAATATTAGTGGTTTTTCACATAACTTGATTAATAAAAGAATTTTTTACTTATAAAATATATATATGTACATATTTTTCTTACAGGATTAGCAGCTCCAGACTGTTAAAGTGATAACATTTCCCAGCCTTAAACTGAGAAGCTGAATGAAAAAGACATCCTTCCTGTAATCAGCATAGCAAAATGAGAGGTGGAAAAACCATGTCGGGAAGAAGCAAGGTCTTCTGTTGAACTGTCTTGCCTTTGATGCAGAATACAACACCGACTCAATTCCTTGCCTTGAATTTACCTCTCCAACTTTAGTTTAAAGCCTGGAGTGATGTGTTCCCACCCTAGAGCACCTTCCATTCTGTGAGTACTGAAACATGACCACCAGTAGCCACGCATGTCCCGTCCCGACAGTGAATGGACACATGACTCATTATCCAGCTGCACCCTACCCATTACTCTTTCCACCAGTCATCGGAGGACTCTCCTTGCCTCCCCTCCATGGCCTCCATGGCCACCCTCCTCCAAGTGGATGCAGCACCCCGTCACCTGCAAGTAAGTACCACCAGTATTTGCTCTCTTTTTCTCTTGGTTGATTGGTGTAATGGAACCAAGAAAAAAGGACAGTTGATATCCAGGATGAGTTTTCATTATGTTAAGTATTGGTTTTTCTTGGTCTAGAATTGTATCTTTAATGCTATTGGCAGAAATTAATTTGAAAACAGATAAATGATGAATTTTAGAATTTGATCCATTCAAAACCACGCTGGTATTTTGTTCAATTTCATAAAATGTAAATGCAATAAGTAACCAGTATATGTGACCAATATACCTGGTGAAATTGACCACTTGATAAGTAATTTGACAGTGAATTTGGACATGGTAACATAAAAATCACTTATGATGATCCTGGATCAAACATCGATTTTGGTTGCAAGATTTCCTTTGAATCTCTTACTCATTTTCCAGATACTGATAATATCCGTAATTGTTCTCAGCTCCCCAGGGATCTTTGCTACTGATTCATATCACATAAGTTTTTTAAATGTCCTCAATCACTTTTGATTCTGTACTTTTGTTTTTTACTTCCGATCTATAAAATGTTTAATATAAAGCACTATAAAATAAAAGTAGTCAGAGTTAGAATTCTTCAAGACTGATATGACTTAATCATAGAAAGCATCCATATCATGTGATTTAAATTTTTTTTTTTTGCCTATTTAAGGACAAACTGTGGTAGCCCCTGAGTTCTCCCACCTTTTAGAAACAAGTTGCCTAATTTGGCATCTAGAGGTAAAAAAAGCATATTGATTCCACTGTGCTGCATCAGACATCCACAGCACATACTCCAGATTCTTTCTGGTTCATAGCTCAGCAGAAACTCTTCAGAGCTCTTCCTGGGAACCATTTTGAATTTTGCTGCTCCTTTATGAGTGTCTCCAAATATTGGCTTGGTACTTAGAAGTTTTCTTTTGAAATACTGCCTTAATTATTCTGCATGGTGGTCTTGGTACCTTATCCTTTTCCTCCTACTACATTCTTAGTTCACTGGGAGCAGGGAGCTGTCCCACATAACTGGGATCCATCAGCTCCTGATACAGCGCCATCATAAATAGTAGGTGATGGATGTTTGCATGTTTGCATGTTTGGACGGATAGATGGACTGATGAACTGATGGATGGGCAGCCTTTCCTGCAGTGGTATTGATGGCGATTGCAGTATTATCATGCCTGACATATACAGACTTGTTTTCCTTCTTAGAATAATCTGATTATAATTCTTCCCTTATGTATTTTAGACTTCTGGCGAGAGCATGTGACCTTTTAAAATGCTTCATAGCATCCTCCCATGCTTCTCAAGTTCAAATTGAAAGTAGTTATAGCCAAAGTAGCTTCTTGAAAAAAAGAGTACCTTTATTTGAAATGTTATCAGGAGATAAAAAGAGTACCTACATTTGAAATGTTATTCACCCAATGCAAATAATGTAATGAAGTTACTTGCAGGCAATATATGAAGTTACTTGCAGGTCTCACTAAATGATTGTTAAAACTATTAAAATTTTGCCACAAGCCTCTGTATCTAATTCCATAGCTTAGCCAGCCTGATATATAGCACATTCTAATAGATTTCTTTCCTCAAATCAGAAGTATATTTTGTAGGTGTAGTAAAGGAGTTGAAACATGAGTTTAATTCTCATCCTTAGTGATCTAATCTTACAGATGACAAAATGTTACTCAGCTGCAGCTTCTGGGTACCCACAGCAAATTCCAGCAGTTTTGAGCTTCTTTGGTTATTGATTTTAAGGAAAATGCAGAGCACAGTCAGTGGGAGGGTAGGTGAGATTTTTATGCCAATTAATACCCCTGAACACTTACTTGAACAGGTCCTCAATAATCAAATCTATCACCCATCTATTTGCAGATATTTTTAGGTCACATAATTCAATAGAGCAGTGCTTGGCATACTATAGCCAATAGGCCAAATCCAGCCCATCATCTGCTTTTCTAAATAAATCTTTATTGGAACATATCCACACTCAGTTGTTTAGATATTGTCTATGGTTGCTTTCATGCTACAATGTTAGAGAACATATAAACCACAAGTCATAAAACTTTTACTATCTGGCTCTCTCTAGAAAAAGTTTGATGACCTCTGTTATGGTAGTGAGAGCATTGGTTTAGAAGTCAAACCATCGAGGCTCTGTCTATAGCTGGGTAAGTTAGCTCTTCTCTTTCCTTCCCCCCAGTCTGAGCTTGTTACTTAGCCTGTACTCTGAATAAGCTACACCATATCGAATACTCTTTTAACCTCTAAATGCAAGTCTATTATTTTTGTTTCATAATTACTAACAAGGCACAAGATATCATCAGTACCAGTTAAGCCATAATGCAATTGCCATCTTTCTAGATCAGGATTGGTGACATCTTGGCAATTTCATATGTTTCGACCTTTAAAAGGAGAGGGTTTGCAGTTTTTTTAAAAGGGGGGATACATATTGATGACAGTTTTTTTGAGGGCCTTGGGGAGAGGGTACTAAGCAACTATGCCTTATAAGGTGGCTGGAGAAGGGGCAGAAAAAGGACAAGGTACAGAAAGTTCAGGCTGGAAACTTCAAAGCTGGCTTTCTTCATACCCTAGCTAACACTTTGCTTTATTATTTTTTGCCACAGACAAAGCACATGAAAGTCACTCAGATGAAAATTACTGAAGGACGCCACTGTTAATATGCAGACTATTAGTTGGTCCTTGAATAGGGAGTTTTCTGTAGTTTAGAAAAGGCAGGAAACACAGGCAAGGTCTTAAAAGTTACACAGAGACTTTCTCTTGGCTAAAAATAAACTTAAAGTTTTATTCATGTACTGAGGTCAATTAGGGAGGTAGCCAAATTCTATAAAGTCTCAATAACTAGCAAAACACATGCTTGGGTGGAAAAGCTAGCTAATTTGGAATGTAAAGAGAATGAACATGTTGGGGAATGACTGCATAAAGAGGGTCATGTTGTTTGGGATTTGCTAATGTTTCTTTCATAATCTCTACACATCCCAATTCTTCAGCTCAGCCAGAAAGAATAAATTTTTCTGCACTATCACAAGGTTCTTTTAGCATCATATAATTATAAAGGCCAAGAACCTTCTACCTCAAAAGTGAGTGAGAGTCATTTTCACAGTAGCTACTGATTTACACCCACTCCTTATTATTCCCTTCATTCACTTCTGATTCTCTGGTCAGCTTGTTATCCTGGATTAGAACCTGAACTCTGTATATTTAACCTCTCTCTTCCTATAATACACATGTCCCTGCTCTCACATATAAAGATGTCTTGATCTGATATATCAATCACTTAACCTCTCTGAATTTCTCTTCCATCAACTATAAAATATTTTTATTTAAAGAATAGCCTTTTAGGATAATTACATTCAAATCTTTTAAGAATGAAGCTGGTATATAATACCAAAAAAAGGTGCTACAGAGGGGTGAAATCAGATCATCTTCAAGGCCTTTTCAGCTCTAGCAGGTAATGAATTCATACATTATTTCTGAGATTTTCTTCTGGTCCCCATACCATTTGCAAACAGACAGCCCATGTTTTTTTTGGTTTGTGCCAGTGGTGGACCTTGTTCTTCTGTAGTGTAGGATACATAACTATTGGTATGACTATTTGTGACCATTCACAATTCAGAGAGAAAGATGTGGCCACTTTTCGGTAATTCTATTCTCCAGAACCTTCTACCCTAAAGAAAAAAAGAATGATTTGCAAGACAGAGGTGAACTTAAAGCATCTTCTAAGTGTGTACATTCTTGTCTTTCCTATCTGGCTTAATTCTTGTATCATAGAGGCTCTATAAGCGTAGAAATCAGGAAACATATAAGAAAAGAGGGAGTTAAAAGAAGTTATTTTTAAAAAACTGTCGTGCATCAAGAACCTCTCAGATAGCCCACTGAGCATTTAATGTATCTTATTCTTAATTCAAAATAATAGCCCCTTAATATTACTACCAAGTCATTAGCAGCAGGCCCATTTTAAAGATGATGACCTTGAGGCTTACAGAGAATAAGGAGTTATACAGCTCAATAATGTTGGACCCAAATTCCAGGCCCAAATCTTGGATCCTTGAAATGCATGTCTTTTCCTCTGTGTTGGGCAATGGGGCCAACTTACCCCCTCAGATAATTGTACAGACCCACTATAGGTATCTCTTTCTCATGATGCTTCAGAGAGTCCTCAGAGTTGGAGGATATTTAAAAGACCTCACAACCTCTTTAGTTTCACCAGCTACTGTGAAAATAACTATCAATTTTCATCAAAATGGGGAGGTGAGGTTGGACCCCATAGTCAGGAAGTCACTGTGGATGCCTCTGCTCAGCTCTGTCTTATGAGCAGAGAGCTTGTCACCTCCAGGCAAGCATGACTACAAGGAGAGGGAAGCCTGACATGCTCTGCCAGGAAACACTCAAAATTTAATGTTCCTGAGCTCTCAGTGAAAGCTGGACAACTGTCCGTCTTTCTCTCTTTATGTTCCTTTCATGGCTGCTTGTTCTGTTTCATTTCTACACATGTGCTTTTTTATAGGTTGTTATAAGCTGGAAAATATTGTTAAGTGTTTGGGCTTTAGAGCCTCTCTCAAAATGATCTCAGTTTAAGTCCAGCATTTTAAAATGAGAGTTCTTTTCCCCTGCTTCTTTAAAGATCAGAAAGTGCACTTCTGTCAAAATCACAAAATAGGGTATTGACTTAAAAAAAAAAAAAGCCCAACATTCTGGAGAGACAGACTGTGAGTCTCAGAATTACCAATAACAGTACATAAAATGAGTCTTATTTTTATATCTTGTCTTAAACTAAAAGGAGCTTTGTTACCCAACTTGTCTAAAGCAGGGTGTACCGCCAGATTGGACTTCCTTATTGCGTGCTAAGGACAATTAGCCCAGAGGTGCTGATCCTGTTTAAAATATACACAGCAATTTATTAATTCTTATTATCCATCACACTCTGCTATGTGATCTTGTCTTCTTTCTACTGAGTCATATTTGTCCTTAAACATACACGATGACCCTTCTGGGCAGAGATCGCATCAAGTTTTAAGATGTCTGAGACTTAGTATATTGTTGATATTTAGTGCATAACAAATATGTATATGTATGTATACATATATAAGTGTGTGTGTGTGTATGTGTCCACACACACACACACACACACACACACACACACACACACACACACATACATACCTTTCCCATTTTTAAACCAAATAAAAACAAAGTAAAATAAACTTGCTAAAAATTTTAGTAAACTCAGTTATAACTACTTTGCCCATTTCTTCTGCCTTTGGTCCTTGGGTATCTTTCAAGTTCTGAGGCTTAGAGAGGTCAAGGCTTTTACCTGAATGTTTTGGAGTTTACGCTTTTGAGATTGAATGGTTCTACTGGTCTTGCATAGACAGGCCTAGAGCCACGTGTGTGTTATGTAAGGGTTCATTCCTTAAAGGTGAAAAAGTATTGATTATTTGAATACAGCTCCTTTCTCTCCCTACCCCCCAAATAAAGGAGTCTTTGTGTCTTCTTCTTAATATCTGTACAACTTCCCCAGACTCTGGTTGAGTACAATGTACAATTCTTTGAATAGTTTTAATGAGGAGCTGGGCCCATTCTGTTTGTTGAACTTTACCCCAAAGGGATCAAAAGTATGTGAACATGAATTAGAAACAAAAAAGATTATTGTTCAATTTGATCAAATTAACTACAATGCCCAAAGGAGAATCTCAACTCTGGAAGTGTGTTCTTAAATAGAAATAGACTTTCAGTCCACAGAGGCTATCATAAAAACAGGAATTGATTTACCTCTAAGTTACTTTGCCAGTGATTATTCTGAGAGAGCATGTTTGGAAGAATAAGGGGGAAAAGGAGGAGAAGAATGAAGAAAAGAGAGTAATGGTTTAGAGCTCATTTTTGAATTTTTCCGATAGTCTACTAATTAGATAGTTAAATGAAATGGACATTTAAAAAAATTTTAGCTTTATGAAAATTGAACCTCTGAAAATTAGAATCACCATAACAGTTGGCTATAATATATGAGAATTTCCATGTGTTCCAAATTTCTGTCTTGATGAATTTATCCATGTATAACTTCTATATATTTCAGATGATGCATTTTCTTTCTAATAAGGAAAAACCCATTCAGATGAATTTGAGTAATGGGAGATTAACCTCTGTACAGGTAGATGGACATGAGAACGGATGGAATTCTACCAGGTGATCACCCTCTGGGCCATCTTTAGGATGAATCTCAAGCAGTCCCATAGAAGTGCTGGTGATTTATGCTGTGTCATTAAAATGATATAGCTCCCTATTCCACCTTTGTTTCTATGTTTCTCTGCTTTGATTTCCTCTGACCTTTGATAAATTCTTAGTGATTTAAACTAGGAAGAGAGAAGGGGAGAGAGAGGGAGAAGGAGAGGGAGGCAAAAAAGGACGGAGGGAAAGAGAGAAACAGATATATAAACAAGAAAAAGATAGAGAAAGACTAATTAATTCTGTTATTTGAGCTCCAGGCCACCTCCAAGAACTTGAGGCCACACCAGGCCAACCAATGGCTAGGTGATATCATCAGCTCTCTTGCGATTTTTTATTTTGCTATGAGAATAAGTATTAAAAGTAGCTACCATTTATTTAGTATGCTACATGTGTAACCTCTGTCTGCCAACTGGAAAAGAAAAATATAGAAACAAAGACCCAGGTAACCAACTTTCGAGGTTGCTCAGACAAAAATGGTGGGACTAGGTTTGAACTCTTCTTGCTCTGACCAAAGCCAGTCTTGTTTTCATAACTCCATATTAGCTGTAGATATCAAGGCAATAAAAAGATTATTTAAACACTGTAACTGTCTTCAAAGATCTCGCACTCCTACTGGGAAGTCATAGTCACCTAAACCAATTTAGTTCTAAAACCCTGACTCTCTTTGCCCTCTAAGGCCTTGCTTGTGTAAAACTTATAACACCCCTCCAACCCACACACCCATTCTGCATACTTTGATTTATTATACATATCCTATTCTTCTGTCTTTACTTGTTTTTATAGCTTTTCCTCCTCTGCTCCTCTGTTAACCTGATGCCTGATACACAGCGGGAGCTCATCTAAGGTTTATGGAATGACCAACTCAATGGTTCTCACTAGTGGAGAATTTGGAAATTTGTGGATGCACTTTTGGACGTCACAATGAGAGAACACTATATGCATTTAGTGAGCAGGGGCTGGAAGGCTGAATGTTCTGCCCTTTGTTGCAAATAATAAAGAATTGCCTCACATCCTCATGGATAAGGTCACCCAACATTTCAGAAAATCATGTCACTGATGACAGTATGGTTCTTGATATTTGAGTCACCAATACCGCATATTTTTATCAATCTGCATTTGTAGGTAAAACATTCACTGTAATTCTACATATAAGGGTAAGCATCTTACCACTCTTTACACATGAGCATTTACACATTGAAACAACTATTATTTTTATCATAAATTACTTTCTCTTAATTCATCTTTTCTATTGCGATTAGGGGACTATAATAACTTCTTTAAAATTCTATGTGTAGGTGAACTATATTATCTATAACATTCATTTTGAAACAGTAAAGCAGGTGTTATAAAAATATGTGACTAAAAGAAGCATTGCATCCAAAATGTTAAAGATTACTGGAATGAATGGATGGATGGATGAATACATGAATGAATCAGTGAAAAATAACTAATAGTATCAAGTGAACTACTTAGAAAATAAACGATCTAGCTGTTGAGAGGAGAGAAAGAAAGTGTATAAGTGAAATTCACAGGTAGTTTGCAAAACCAAATCCAAGGATTATGCCAGGCATGGGACAGTGGGCATGGCACTAGGAAAAGCCATATGCAGAAGATCCTCAGAAAGTACAAAAGTGTTTTAAGTTTTCCATCATGGATGGCATGCGAGGTTGGCAAGATTTCATCCAGCCCTTACCTCCATTTCTTGATGTGTAACCAATATCTCCAAGGTATACCAAAGGACATATAATGTATTGTTATTCATGAATTCACTCTTCCAATATTTATTTAACATATATGTATTAGATATTGCAGTAGGCACCTCATAATCAGTCTGATGGTTTTCTGGGTAAATCCGTCAGTGATTCATTCTTGAACTTATATGTCATGTCAGATTCTACCTCCAATGAGATGTCATTTTAGGATTTACTAGGAACAACTTATGGGACTGTTATTATGGATTGAATTGTGTCTCCCAAAATGATCTTGAAGTCCTAACCCCCCAATATCCATGAATATAACGTTACTTAGTAATGGGGTCTTGTCAGATGATCAAGTTAAAATAAAATGAGTTCATTAGAGTTGGCCCTAATCAAATATGACTGTGTCCTTATAAAAAGGGAAAATTTGGATGTGGAGATGGAGATACATGGAGAATACCAAACTGAAAGACAGTTACACTGCCACAAGGCAAAGAACGCCAAAGATTGTAGCAACCACCAGATGCTAAGGGAAAGGCATGGGAGAGAGTGTCCCTCGCAGCCCTCAGAAGAAACTAACTTTGCTGGCACCTCGATTTTGAACTTTTGGCCTCCAGAACTGTTTGTAATACTTTGTTATAGCAGCCCTAAGAAACTAATAGGGCTGTAACTAGGTACTACCCTTTCTACTACTGAAGAAGAAAAACTATACTTTTGATCTTCTCCCTCTCTAAAAGTATCTTTAATTTAGCTACTTTCTTATAATTTTATCCTCACAGTGACCTTCTTTTTCTGCATTATCTAACTCCCTTGGCTTGAACTAATGAGTAATATTTCAGGGAGTTTTTCTTTTTACTTCATAGTTAATCTCTTAATTCTGGCAGCTACAAATCCATCATCATGAATCACAATATTTACATTTTTAAATGAATTCTCTCTATTCCTCTGGATTTCTTTTGGTACTATCCTCGGATGTTAAAATCCTATCTCCTTTTTTGACCCCCATACATCATTTTTAATATCCATTTTGCTCTTAATTTTAAAGCTTTTGCCTCAAAACTCTGCAAAGTTTCCCATCACTGTCACATTGGAGCTCGTGAGATTCTCCAGAAGAATCATTCATATTACAAGTTCATATTTCAAGTTTTAGTCACTGAGGGATTATTGGTGGCAGTGATCTTATCATTATAATTATTGGTTATTTATTATCTTGAATATCACTTTATTGGTTTATCTGGCAGTCCTTGCCACCCTCCCTTCAATACTATGCTTCCTGTCCTTTGTACTTAGAACTATTTTCATTATACAATTAGTTCCATACTCTGTGTCCTGGTCTTTACATCTATCCCCATTAGTTCTCCACATCTGGAATTTTTTAGTTGTTTATGAGTAAAATCCTTTTAAAAAAATTTTGAGGCCACCTGTTTGTACCACATGTGAACTCTACTTAAGGATTCTGGGTTAAATCCTTTTTCCCTGTTAATTTTGCCTTTAATGAAGTGGGTGCCTGGGCCAGTGTCTTCTT
This sequence comes from Macroglossus sobrinus, assembly GCA_004027375.1. Taxonomy (NCBI): domain Eukaryota; kingdom Metazoa; phylum Chordata; class Mammalia; order Chiroptera; family Pteropodidae; genus Macroglossus; species Macroglossus sobrinus. The sequence continues at coordinate 520,428 of PVKZ01000971.1, forward strand.
GTAGAATAAGATGAATCAAATTTAATAATATGAAAATCTGAATGTACAGAGTTACATGTTTTTCCCAATTTGTTGCAGAAATCTCAAGCCATTGAACTGATGAAAATAATCACTTTCTAGTGAGATTGTGTGTTGTTAATTTAGTGCTGAGTTGTTTTGCCAAATGCCCATAAACTTGGCAAATGTTTAGACAAAATAAAAATTTTAGGGTGTTTTGGGAATAAAGACAGTGGTCATCTGTCACCCTGAGGGCGCTGATTACAGCAGTAATTTATTTTGCCATTATTTCATGGTGAATTGTAAAACATGGTGCTGTGAGAGGTACTGTTTAGACTCTGACCTCAGGGAGCTTACAGACCAAGACAAAAGTACTAATTAGGAAAGGTTTGTCTTGTTGAACCAAAAATGATATTCATGCAGATAATTTGGTGGGATGGGGGAATAGGGCAAGAGGATAGGAGTGTGGAAATGGGACAAGAGAAGTTGCTATTTCCCAATCTCAATCTGTGTCCCTGGACAAGTTATTTTACCCCTGTGTGCTTCAGCATCCTTGCCTGTGAAATAAGTATAAAAATGACACTTTCAAAAGGCTGTGATGAGATTGTCATCAGTTGATACATGTGAACTACTTATAACAGTGTTATAACAGTAAAACCATGATAAATAACAGTAGTCATTATTATTTTCATCCATGCTCTGTCGTCCAAATCTGTCCACTCATGAGTAAAAACCTTAATTGTCATAGGATTGTCATTCCATCAACTGTTGATTCTAACAGTTGCTTCCCAAATATACAGGTGGTTCCTATTACACATGTACTTTTACATATTTCTTAAATGTCTATATTAGGCATATGTAAGTTTTTACTTCACAGTTCTACCCTGCCAAGGCTTTCCTACAAACTTCAGAATTCTCTAGGAGAGGATCTTGAATGTAGTATTGGAAAGAACTCTTTTTCATAAGTAACCATGACCTGCTGAATAATTTTGTATTTATCACAAAGAGTTCACATCCAAGAAATACACATGGGTTTGAGGTTATCTTTTCCAGATGAGCTGCCTTCAGAGAGAGGGAACTTAGGCAAAGGTTAAACCATTCTTTTTTTCTAGATCCTGCAGGGTCTGTGGGTCACTTTTTCTCTATAAACCATCTCTAATAATGCTTGATTTAATTTCAGTGATGTTTTTAATCAGGTGCATTTCTCAAACATTATGATTTTGCTTCTGTTAATACCAGCCTACTTTAATGTTAATTGCTTAACCCTTATGAAGTTGGCCAATCCAAAAAAAAGAAAGACACCTAAAAAAAATTAATAATGACATTTCACAGAAGTAAAATAACACTTTGATGAGGACCACATGGTTAAAAGGAAAGCTACCCTTCAACCTGTTTAGTAAATTTCTTTTAGCAGAATGGCTTAGTGGAATATTTGACAAAACAGGGATTTCCATGCGTTTTGATGGGAATCTCTGGAACATGAAGTGGCCTTCATACCATTGTTGACCCTTGCCCTGACTTTAGGTAATGCTAAGATTTCTTTTTTCTTCCACAAGAAATCTTATTTTAGAACCAAAGCCAAAATAATAAATCAAAAGATTCATGTGCCACTATCCATAATATTGTTTTGTTCATTTCTGAATCCCCTAATAAGTTTAAGTATATACATATTGCCGCAAAGGTTAACATCATCTTTAGTACTTGCCACAATTTTCTGATCCTCACTTTGAAAAGAGAAAAAAAAAACATGTGTTCAGTGTTGGGAAGTGCTATGGATTAATGGAAAAAGACGAGGCTTGACTCCTGGAATCTGATGCTCCCATTGCAAACTCAATGAACAAAGACAAAATATATAAGAATATCTAAAGAATATGTGGAGAATTTTTAGAAATCAGAAGAAAAAAACAAGTTATCCAAACCAAAAATAAACAATAAACTTCATTTTACTAAAAAGGAATTTAAACGTCCCATAACAACCTCACATTAGTAATTAAGGAAATACAAATCAAAATCGCCATGCAATGCCATTTTATATCAAAATTGCAAAAGTTAAGAAGTATGGTGATAACAGCAAGTATTGAAGAAAATGCCTATCAACAGATATTCTGAGATATGTTGCCGTAAGAGTGTAAATTACTATAATCACCTTGAAAATGGCTTATCACTATCCTATCAAATTGAATATTCAGATTTCCTATAATCAAGCAATTTGTCTTCTAGGTACCATCCTAGAGAAGCTCTTTAATATGAATACCAGGCTTCATGTTTAAGAATGTTCATGGTTAGCACTGTTCATAAATTATAGAAAAAAAATAATTAGATACCATTCAAATACCAGTGAGCAGACGAATGCAAAATTAAATCATGGCCTAGTGACTAAATTTAGTAGTATCCATCAGTGAAAATATAGGTATAGGCAACAATATGGATAGATGCTAGAAAAATAAATGCTTTAAGACTACATATAGGACGCTAACGTTTTTATAAATCTAAAAGAAACATTGTTTAGAAAATATACATTTGTAATGAAACTATGCATTAAAAAAAAATGAAGAAATAATAAAGACAAAATTTAAGATAATGGATAGCTCCTAAGGGTTAAAGAGAATAAATAAGTGGATGGGATGGAAAAGAGCACATGGGGGGATGCAGCAGAAGTGAGAGTTCTAATTCTTAAATGTTAATTTTACTAATATGCTTTGTACAATATGCATATATATGCTACATTTATTTTTATAGTTATTAAGTGTACATAAAAAGAGTTTTTAAAAACCATGACTATGTATATCCTTTGTATGTTAAAAATAGGAAAAAGGAAAAGTAGAGAAAAATGGCATAGCCTGGAACTTAGAAAATCCACATATTAAAGGGGAGGGGAGATGGCCAAAAACTTATTCTCGAATTTTAGTTTTGAAAGTAATTGTACAAAAGCAAATTTAAAAATAAAATGCAAATTAAGATTTTATTTTTTGCTTATGAGAAGACAAAGATTTAAAAGAAAGATCTCATTGTTTTTCAGGTTATAAAGAAATAAATACTCATATACAACCTTGGTGCTGAGAATAAAATATGATCTATCTTTTCTATGGAATTATTTTATAGCAAAGAACAAAGGCCTTAGCATATTCATAAAAATGGCTTGTGTTTTTGCCCCTATGAATTTATTCCTAAGAAGTAAATGTTTTAGTGTGCTTGGGAGAACCCAGATATTGGAAGAGCACAGTCTTGTTTATAATTTAAATAAAACAAAAAACTGGAGACAACCTCCATGACTAATAAAAAGTGATTCATTAAAATAGAGAGAGAATACAAATTATAAGCAGTACTTTAAAATTTTGATGGAGAAATGAATGTATTGACATGAAAATGTCAAATGGGAGAAGTTATAGAATTAATAGATTTAAGTATTAAGAATACATAATATTCTTTTTTAACAGATGTATTTTGTATATGTTTGGGGCATTTATATGGATTGAGGACAAAGTCCGGAGAGCATATTATTTTTTTCTGGGTCATGAGATTATTTATGATGTTTCTTTATCTTTAGTAAGTGGTCATGACTATCTTGCTCACCACAGTATCCTCACTGCCTAGTTCTTGTTTGTTGCAAGAATGAATGAATGCATTAAATAATAACTTGTGGCATTAATTAAAAGAAGAGAGACCTTTTATTGAGCTATTTCAATTCTATTGAAACAAATATTCAATCTATATCAGAATTCTTGTCTTCTAAGAGCTAAAGAATTAACCCTCCAGAAGAACATTTTCATTTTTTATTTCTTTTTTTAAACACCTACAGCACCTGGTCTTCCTAGGTGGTCTCCCATCCAAGTACTAACCAGGCCCAACCCCACTTAGCTTCTGAAATCAGCCAAGATTGGGCATGGCTGTAGACAAGATTTGCATTTTCAAATGGTAACTTATAAGCTAAGGTCCTTACTCTGCAGTGGTAGAATTTCTAGGGAGATAATTTTGGAATGAGGAAGTTATTCTATCGGCTTTTTCAAGATTGTACCATATGGCATTCATGTAATCCATCCACACTCAAGTCCTCTTCTATTTCAATAGATTATAAATGTTATTAGAATTATTGTCTATAAAAATCATAATTACCAACTATATGAGAATCTGTATATATTATCTCATCTTTTTTCTACAACAAATATATAAGGTATTTTAATTAACTTACTTATGTATATCCTATTTTATATGAGAAGATTTTATGACAACTTACAAAAAATTACATGCACAATGTTTTTAAATTGTAAAGGAACGCATTTGGGGAAAGAGAAAATAAGTATGGGAAAAGTTGATTGGAACCAATTTGAGCCTGGTGTATTAAAATACATCTGATGAAGTAGAAATAAATGTTTCTCAGATGACCTAAAAGCCTGTCTCAAGAAGAGAATTTTCATGGTCATATAGTTGATTTTGTTCATAAAATGAAGTTACGCAGCCACCCAGACAAGCACAGATAATTCTATCATGAAGCAAATCTTAACAATGTGGTAAATCCAGCTCTGTTTACGTGTGTTTGTGTTTTTAATAACATCTCTCAATGTAGGCCAAATTAATCATCCTAAAACTCAGTCAGTGAAAGCAAGTCCCTGTAGGGATCCCAAGCAATGTCTCCAGGTACATAGCTCTCTCACGATCTGAACTTAATCCAAAAATAAATATTAGAGTGTCAAGATAAATAAATGGTCTTCATAGCCGTCAGGCATTTCTCCATAAAAACTATTTTCCTCAGCCAAGGATTTTTGTAAGCATTGAGAAGCCATGAATTTGAGGTTATACTCCCCTGACAAGGACCTGAGGAGCTGAAGGCCTACCCCACCCCTAGGAACAGGGTTTTTACGCACAGGACAATTTTGAATCAGCTCCAACAGACCCTAAGGTCATGGAAAATGTAGAGCAGCATGTTTAAAAGCATAGACTCTGAGCTCAGAAACACCTTTATTGTGACCCAGTTGTGTGACCCTCAGATAAATCACCTCACCTCTCACAGTCCTCTTGGCATTGCTGTACCCAAATTTCATCTGCCTGGGAGCAGCACCAGAGTGAGGACTAAATAAAAGATCTTTGGAGGTACTTTGCATAGAGTCTCTATTAAGCCCAATTTATTCCTTAGCATGGGTCTGTTTGTGAGCTAGAAAGGCAAGAAGTTGGGGAAGAGAAGGCATATGAACTTGAAGATAAAATAGATATAGAAAATAATAATATCTAGAACTATGGCTCTTGCTCATAGGAAAAAAAAAAAAAAACTACCTAAGCAGAAGAAAATGGATTCAAGGGTGCATTTTTCTAAATCAGATTAATTTTCTTTGGACACCATAAAGAACAGTATTCCCATGCCCCCCCCCCCACTTTCCTTTCTCATCCCCATCCCCTAGATATACATAGTCAACAAAAGCACTAATGGAAGGAGATGTTTTATGTTTCCAAATGATGATACTGTCTTTTGTGTGGTCATTAAGGTACTGATGTTTGCAACAATGTGTTGTCATTGTCTTTATTTGGGGGGAAATATGAAGTATTTCCTAATCTTGTGGATCTTGCATTGCAGAGCACAGCAGGAGATATTTAACTGGCAAGTACTCTCTGAGGTCACAATGTGCCACATTTTTTCATGGAAAGCTTCAACTGCTCAACTAAAGAATGCGTTTCTTTAACAGGCAAATGAAAAAGAGACTGTCGGTTGATTCCTTGAGGTATGCTTAATTAATTCCAATCTATTAATGACAGCAATTTTCTCGTTTCAAGTGATAAATGGCGGCCCTTTCTAAAAGGCATCTCAGAGAGAAAGGCTCTTCTCCCCACCCTCACATTTTTTTTTTGTCTTTGTCCTTGGCTACTTCTGTCCATTGCTGTTCAGAATGAGCTTGCATCAGTAATAATCATAAATGATTTACAAAAGCAATTCCTGTCTAATCACTTGGGACCTAGAGTTTTTATGATGTTGCCAGATGTGCCATCAGAAAAAATCATCCGGTTCAGGAACTTGTGATAAATCGAGTCAGAGTCAATTAATTCCCTGAAGGCAACTGTTTGTTTACGAGGATTTGGGTTGGGGACCTTACCTATCTTCTTCCTAGTCTCTTCATACCCACGCTCCATTGAGTAGAAGGCAAAAACCAATTCTGTAAATAGGAAGTTACTGGGAGGTGGTCAGCATGTAGTAGAGCCCCTACCACAACTTTTATGTACCTCTCATGTATTAAAAAGACATTTTAGTCCAATGAAAGGTGTAGGAGGGAAAAGTTTGAAAAGCCCCGCCCAACGTATTTCTCACACAGACTCTGTCATTCATGGTGCTGGTGCCAGCAATTGCATACATACTCAGACACTGCCTGTGGGGTAATACTCTCCCCTTTTCAATGAAAGGTTCCCTCAGAATTCATGTTAACTTCCTCTGCACCCTCACCACGTGAGATTTATGTCTCTAATAAATAATTTTGGTTATTTCAGTCATAATGTGGTCAGTGGTTTAAACATTTATTCCTCCCATGAAAAGAGCAACTAGTTGAGGGTAAGTCCCACATTATCTCTAACTTCACTTAGGGTGGTACCTTTCACCAGGGAGATGCTCACTAATTTGGTTAAATGAAGGAAAGAATCAAAAAATTAATGACTGCAAATTTTCATTCCAAAACATGTGGGGAAATAAATGAAAAGATCTTATTGAGCTTTTAAACCACTTTGCTGGATTGTGTTACAGTAACTAAGCTGGGCAGTAATGAAGTAACTTGCATTGGGGGAAGACTTTAACTCAGTTTATACCATCTGTGCAAGGACTTGAAATAGTACCTCTCAATCCAGGAATTCTCTGTTCCTAAATTACGGTCTCTCAGTGGAGACTGAAATATCTATAATCCAGTGTAAAAAGGCACAGTAGTGTGCTTTGATGACAAATTAAATCTTTGGGAAAAAAAAAATCCCCTATGTTGTCTCTGATTACATAGTCAAGGAATCCTATGAATTTGCTGATGTGTAGGCTTTTCTTTAATGTAAGCAGGCAGGAAAGGGTATGGGGGTGAGGAGAAAAAGAAGCGGGGTGGGTCTATGGAGTCTCTTAGGGGAAGAGACTAGGTGTTGACAGAATACAGAGTCACAGCAGTTATTCTGGGAGCACCATTTACAGCTTTGCAGAAGTGCAACAATGACCGAGAGCTTTGAATGTTCAAAATTTAATATTTACATAATTCTTCATCTTTGAATCTTATGAATCAAAGACAGTATCTTTGCCCAATGACTTAGTGAATATCAGAATAGGAATTAGAAATCTTTTAGGTATAATTCTTTAAGTACAACTAAATAATGTCTCAGAGTTAAATAATTTATAGATCAAATAGAGTAAAGCACTGTAACCTCTTGGGGCTCTCATAGGCTAATTATTCTCAAGATTTCCTGCTACCCTTTTAAAAGATTTTGCTTGGTAGAAATCAATGTAATTAAAAACTATTGGTCAATCATCTTGCAGAGTTTTCACAGACAATATAATAAAAACAGTTAGATACTAGCCACTACAGTTTAGATTATCTTCCCATATTTATTATTAGATATTATAGCCTGCAGTTTATTTTAATACATTCATTTATTGAATAGAAATAGCTCATAAATGTTCTAATATTGAGACATCAGAATATATCAGAATGTAATTTATCTAAAATATAACCCTGGAAAATTAAACTATATTGTCCTTACTTTTATTTTGGTCTTGGTCCATATGCATATGAAATTTTATATTCTTGTAGTCATAAAGCAAAGACAATTTTTACTTATGGTTTCTTTTTTTTTTCTATTACAAGTGCATGTCGCTTGTTGCTCTGTTTGATGTTGCTGAGGATATAGCTCGCTATATATTCTACACTTCTCTTTACGAGCCATAGTAGGAGAGAAATCTTTTCTGATTTCTATAGCACAAATAATCATGTTTCTAGTGAGCAATTTTTTTTTTTTATCTTATGACCGTGAAGATTCATTTGATGATCACATCTTTTGCACTGCTTCTTAGAAGGCCTGGAGTCACCTTTGTAGTCTGCTTTAAATATAGCATTTATGAAGGACATTTTTCAGACATTTTTCTTTTGTACATTACACTTTCTCTCATTCAATTCCACTTTCTTCAACTAATTTGGTGTTTTCTTTCAGTTCATTTGTATATATGTTATATAAGGCATTTATGTAATTCTTTATAAAGAATTTGTTTCTTTTATTATTATAATATGTGCTTCAGAATTATTATTTTAATTTTTGTATGACTTTCTATGAAGTAGAGTTAAACCATTATGAGTATCTTTAGCACTTCAGTGGTTTCTAGTTTTTCTATTGGTACAGAAAATTATAACTTTAACATCCAGGTCTTTTTTTTCCTCATTAAAAAAAAATTTACTTTGGATAAATTTTCAAGAATGAAATAACTGTTTAAAATTTAATGCTGACAATTAATGTCAATCCAATTTTGTCCCTTTTTGAAGGTAGGGAGGAGGATGAATCCATGTAAATCCATGTTTATAGGTAGACTAAAGAATATAATTCTTACTGAAAATTTACTTCTCACAGGAAGTAATTGAGACTTCATATTCCAGTCTGGGCAGTGATTGTATTGTTTCTATACAGAGCTAGGCCAAAATGAATCTGGGCTTCAAAAATCTGAACACAATGTAAATACCCTTCTTGATTAATGAAAAAGAAATTATTGAAATTAAGATACATCTACTCAATAAAACATAGACACTAAAGGTAAACTTTTCATATGCTTATAATAAGAATTAAAACTTTAGTGATTTAGCATTTAGTAACTTTCTTTACCCATCTATGTTTTCCATCAGTGGTTCTCAACTCGGGGCAGGGAAGTGGAACTGACCCCCAGAAAGCATTTGGAAATATGTAGAAATTTTTTGGTTTGTCATTTACAACTGAGGGCTGCCATTGGTAACTAGTGGGTACCAGCCAAGGATGTTCCATATCTGTGTTGTACCAGACAATCCTGTGCCACCAAAAAAGAAAAATTGTTCTGCTCAAAATGCCAGTAGTCTGAGCTAAGAAACATGAGTATCTATAATCCTGGTCTTACTGAAGGTTGGAATGATTAACTTGGTGCCTTCTCCATTGTAGATAAACACTAAACACCTACTGTGCACCAGGCACTCTTCTAGACACTTTAGAATTTACGTACTTCTGGGAATGAAACAAAGAGTCAGTTTTTTATGAAACTTATATTCTAGAAAGAGGCTCTTAATGTTGCTTGAAGCCATGCAGGTGGAAAAAGCAATATGTAAAACTTTATTTACCATATAGTCAAATAATAAGCAAAAGGAAACTTTGAGTTACAAGGATGGGGGCTTCAAGTGGTAGCTAATATTTCAAGCAGTGGAAAAGAATTGCATCACTTGTTCCACCATCCCCCTTTTAATCTTGACCTTTTGGGCTTAGTTACATTTCTACCTTTTCCACTGATTCCAACTTCTCCCAAACCTCTGATTTTACGTTCTGCCTAATCCATAGAAAACTCATCTCCTAGAATAGAATCCAACCTTCCTTTGTTATTTAAATACTTCAAAGAGTTCCAATGTAGAAAGAAGTCTTTAGAAAATTAACTTTAAAGCAAAAAACAAATCTGTTTACATTTAGTAAAAAGATAAGAACATTAAAACAATAAGATTCTAAAAAGTTCAGAAATCACTTTCTGTTTCATCAAACCATAATCTGATTGTGATTTTATAGTTTTATATGTTTCAATTAACTTAATTGTAATTGCTTGTCAGCATTTTATTCTAAGCAATAAATTTGTCATAAAAAAGAGCAGAAATAATCAAATTTCATTGTTCATTATTTTAGTGTTTATTCCCTTATCTCTTCCTACATCTTTGGAATATATTCTTTTGCTACCAGCTGTTGTGATAGGTTTTATAGCAAAATATTTTAACAATTTTCTTTCTAATTTTATTTCAGTTTTATATTAGATTATTGCTTTTTAGAGTGAGAAAGAAAATAATCAGAGAGGAAAGAAAAAGAGAAATGAAGGAGCCGATATAAACATGTGCACTGCGAACAATTTATATGTTTACATGACTTGTTTACCTACTATGTACTTATATTCAGTTTTAATATTTATATCAAAAATATTTAAAATTATTTATATAATTAACCATAAATTAGTATTTAGCTATTTAATTTAGACAAAAACATTTGTATATCAAGACTGTAGGATGGTGTTGATATCTGTGAAGCCCAGTATCAAATTGTTATGATACTTACTCTAGTCTGGACCTCTTTGAACACTCAGTGGTGCTCCCACCTTCTCTTTACTCTCTCCTGACTTCTTCTCTTTAACACATGCTCAAAGGAATGTGGTGGAAAGGAATATTAATTTCTACCAAAGGGCAAATAACTAATATGGCTTACTACCTTATACCTCCCAAGGATATTTCATTTTAACAGAAACATGAGTTTTAACCAAAAGTATTAGAATGGGACTCTAAAAGTGGGTATTTGGCATCTGACAGTGTTTGAAAGACAAGAGCTATTTCTTGCTACAGGAAGTCTTTATGGTACCACTGAAATCACATCACACAAGCTGTTGCCTATTCATCCTATAGGTCATGATGTGAGAATTTCTTTTCCATTTTCACCTGAAGATATTTATTCCTTGAGAGCCTACTAATTCTTCATCAACACAGGCCTTATTCTTAAAATCAGATCACTTAAAAATATGTAGCATTATATAGTCAATTTCTAATACTGTAAATGGCGAAAAAGCTTTCTGATAGTTATTCGTGGCTAAAAAAATAGATTTTTCTACATCATCGAATTTAGCTGGTAAGTTTCAGTAGTAACATGCTAAATTAGTATTTTAATATAATTAAGACATTCAAAAGAAGTACTCGTGGCATTAGCTCAGTTATCCCTAATATCATATTCAGTTTCTGAATTTATTCCAAGCAAATCCATCAAATTTTATTCCTATTTCTCCTCTCACCACATTTATTGCATTTTCAAGCATTCTCTTAGCACCTTATAAAGTTCAGTGAATTTAAAATGTTTTTTTTGTGTGTGTGGAACAAAGACATATTAAAATTTTAATTAGTAGGAAATTTCAGTTCAGTTAATTATATTTTACTATTGACTTATTGAGAAATTATCGCTGCATTCCCAGGATAAAAAAAATGAGTGGGGACATTGAGTCTAATTAAAATTACATGTAGAAATTTTATGAATATAATCATATTTAAAGGAAAAAACATAATATTTTGATAAGATATTTGTAGTGATATATCAAGAAGTAAACTTCTATAAAATACTCAAAACTATATTCTGTTAATTTCCTAAAATCTATGTTTGCACCTCTACTTAAATCAATTATTTGGTTAGTGAACTGATGCAAACAAGATTGTTAGAGAGTTTGTGGTTATATTTGTTTTATTCTGTTTGCTTTAAGTCATTTACAATTCTTCATCATGGTCAGCATCTACTTGTAAAGTAGGTTATCAAGTGTAATAAAATTTTTAATTTTCAAATCTCTTATATATCTGTAGATAAAGTTTTCTCCATAGTGCCTGACTTTTAAGTGGGGCATTCTTATGCCTTACTATTATTGTATCTCTCAAGAGGAACTATTACAGGCCAAGAAAAAAAGCATTCCAGATGCATCTGTCAGTTTCTTAGTTTGGGTTCCCTTCGAAACAGACTGAGATAAAGATATGAGTGCAAGTAGTTATATTAGAAGGTGCTAGAAATTAGACTAGTGGGCTGTTGACAGGTCAGAGAAGGCAGACAACAAATTATTCATTATCAAGCAGGTTACCATATGAACAGTTGGTACTTAATCCCACTGGTTTAAGCAGTGTAGAACCTGCATCTTTGGATTATCCTACTGAAGGGTCAAACAACTGGGTTATTTATCTACCACCTCACCAAATGAGAATCTCACAGAAGGATGCACATTGCCCATTGCTTTCTATTACCACACATGCACAGTAGGAATAGGCTCAGGTGGCCAGAGAAAGCCCTTTCACAAAGAGATGCAGGTACTGGAAGTTCGGATACATGCCCTGAGTATAAGGGCCCATCTCCCCCAGCAATGGCATCTGCTACAGTAGTTTCTAGTTCATGGCCACCTAGTTTTTTGATCATCAGAGAAATATCACACTGCCATTTCCCTGTACGGTGATCAGTCCACTCACCACAAATATTTTTAAAACAGGATAGATACTACCTACCATCATGTGCCTTTTCTAGTCTGTCTAATTGCCCAAAGAGTTATATGTACTATAAATACTAATACAGTTAAATGTTTACCCAACTGCAGTTTACCATCACTGGAAATATTCCATCTTGGATGATTCCTATTTCTGGTTTGTTTGCTCATGCAGTAGATGATCTCTGTCTAAAATTTAGATTACTGGTATTCTTTCTTTACTAAGCTGACATTTTAAGGCTTGTCCAAGTGAAATTTCTAATTCTAACGAGGAAATCTTTATTGCTCACTCAAGATTTTATTCCTAAATCATTCAGGTCACATTTTAACTTTCAGGTATATAAATCACTGATGCTTTACAGTGGAGATTTTGCTGGTTGGTCAAGGAATAATGGGGTAATTTGCCTGGAAATATAGTACAGCTCAGGTCTCCTAAATACGTTTTTATTTTGAACCTTAACTGAAGAAATCTTAGGGGTTAACCTCGTGCCCATCTTATCCACTTCAGATAACTTTTCTTTCCACCTTCATGTGTGCTTGAGAAACCATTTAAAAAGAAGTAGGTTACCTAGTTAATAGTGTTTGGATGCAGCACAATGAGACACACAAAAATTATGTTGGGATTTGTTTTGTAGATTGGAAGTACCCTGAAACTACCTCAGGAATAACTGAGTTAGGTAATCATGTAAAAGTGTGTCACAATGAATTTTATGAAAGGAAGGGATTTTGTCCTCAGTGCCTATCTTTTCATGATTATTTACTTCTCTGTAAATAATATTTCATCCTTAGAATCACAGAATCATCAGGTGACAATGAAAAGGAGCCTTTAAAATAAATTATCAAGTTCAATGCCCTTAACCTAACAACGAGGAATATGAGATTGAGAGAGCTCATGTGCTTGGCCAAGGACCACAACAGACCTGGAATATGTACTCACATTTCCTCTTTCCTCTTTTTAGTTCAATGTTCTTCTTACATATTCTGAAAAATACTAAGCAAATCATATATCAAACACATAGAAAAAGCAACTATTTATTTTTGAAAAGTGATAATAATTAATAAAATTACAAAACAAAAATTTAAATGCCAACATTCCTTTCTTCTTGCCTCATTTTTTTCTATACTACCTAATCCTTTCTGCATACCAAATTATTTACTTATTTTGTCTCTATTCCTCTACTAAAATAAAAACTCCAAAGGTGTAGGATATTTGCCTGTTTTATTTCCTGAAGTATTCGAGCATTTAGAACAGCCTCAAGGTGCTCTGTAAATATTTGTTGAATGAGTGAATGAATGCAGTCCAGGCTCTTTATAGAAAAAGCATATTTCATTGTTTTGAATTAAACCCTAAGGATCCAAAGATCCCTGTTTCCATCAGAGAAAGCTAATTTTAGAAGGGGAGAAAGCTCCTAATCTAATATTCTGAAATTTTGAATTAGGTTATCAGAATACACTCTATTTGAAGATCATGACTCATCAAAAGGCTCATCCACATATTGACAGTTAAATACTGATTGCTCAACTTTATTCCAGTGATTCAGTTGGATTTCTATTGCTGACTTTTCAGGCAAGTCATGTGCTGTCATTTTTACATTTCTTTTTAATATTTAAAAATTATACAAAGAAGGCCTACCTTAGCATACACACACACACACACACACACACACACACACACACACACACACACA